>SWBT01000070.1:0-264818 GCA_005298045.1 Pleurotus ostreatoroseus | reverse complement strand
CATCCCTGCTGAAATCAAAAACCTGCCACCCACTTGCCACCGCCTTTCATCCTGCCAGGTGGCACTGCCGGCGAGACCTGCCGGCTCGGCGAGCCGGCAGCGTTCTGCCAAGCGCTCTAGACGTCCCGCAGTCACGGCGCAGTGTGCCGAATGGGGCGGCCACTGTCCCGAATGGAGCGGACGGCGTCTCGGAGGAGCGGACACCGGGGCGGACGGCTCGGAATGCCCATTTCCCAGACGCTCTCCGAATAAGACCCCGAACACTGCGGAAACTTCCGGATATTTCAGTTTGCATACCTTCCCTTCTACGTTCACCCAATGTTCGACGTGCACTGGATATAACCATGCTCGTAGGAACACCTTTGACCTGTAACTCAGGTCAGCCTATACTACTTAAAATACCAGGATGAGGGTCTCACTTCCAACAGGTTACAGATCGGTTCTTGCTCAAATTGAAAATATGCCGTCAAATAACCTTGAGTTTACTACCCACACTGACCTTCTCGGTCAGTTCATCACGCATCGCTGAAATCGCGTTCCTGCGATACACCTGGTCGGTATCACGGGACTTGGGCCGCTTTGCCATCTTCAGCTCATCTTGACGTCCGGAAAAGAACGACCTGTTCCGTACAGCTCTGGGCCTTGTGCCTTGGAGATTCCTCGCGCAGTCTCATGCCTATCATTGGACCAGTAACAGTGCAATGCGTTGTGACGTACTCGTCAAACCTTGTAAACGAGGCACGCTCTCCATGCACCTTAAGATGAGCTCTTCTTATCCGCGAGCTACTACGACCTCGCTGGGTATCCGCTCTCTACCACAGATACCCGTAGGCTCATTATGTCCAGCCTCGCCCAAGTTCCCAAAGCATATTTCATCGCACTGTTTTGCGAGGCTGTTATGCACGGTCAGTATGAGTTCTTCGATGACTGTCCAATCCTTCCAACACTGTGGGCAGGGATTTATACCGTGATCTTCGGCGTCACCATGTTCTTACTCCTGTGAGTTCTTCTCGTAATTTGAAGCTATTGAGTCTGACGACACCTCTAAGGCGCAAAAATCGAGGCAATTTCGCTCACAAGGCCTTCATAAGCCTCACGGTAGTGATGTATTCGATCTCGACGGTGCATGTCGCGCTATCTTTGAAGCAATGCTTGATTGCGTTCTTCGAGCAGAACGCAACGAACGGCGGTCTGACTGTACTGAACGACCCGGCGTCCCCCTGGCAAGTCGGACAGCCTTCTTTAGCGATGGTCAACGTGAGTATGATCCCACTGGCAGTTCAATATGACTCCTTCAAACTCAGTGTTCAGTGTATAATTGGGGACTCGATCGTTGCCTGGCGTGCATGGGTACTTTGGGGCGGTGGCAGAATCATCATTATACTACCCGCTCTACTCATAGTGACCGGAGCAGGTGAGTACTGTGATTTGTGCGTAGCATGACCACGTTAACTAACCCTCATCGTATCACAGTGACGGGAAGCCTACTTATTCATGCCTACGCAACCACACCCATGAGCGCGGTACTGTACGATGCAAAGACGACGCTCTGGGTAGAAATATTTGGAGCTGTGACCTTCACTGCTAATCTATACGCTATCGGTATTATTGCATACAAGGCGTGGTACGTCAGCTTTCTTTGATAATGTCCTCTTTTACTTTTGATATTGGCCTTTTTCAGGCAGCATGAACGAGCCATGAACGGCATATGGTCTCACGGAAGCAGAGTTCATCGCGCGCTTCTTATCTTCATCGAGTCCGGAGCGATCTATTGCCTAGTTCTGGTAGGTCTCCGTGCATCGAAGAAGGGCACAATGCTGAGTACCTTCTGTCAGGCGGTCATCGTTGTCCTCATCTCAGTGGGAAACGACTTCGGTGTCATAGTAGGTATTGACATTATTGCCCATCTTACCGTAAGTTTATTATTACCGAACAGTATCCTTCGCGCTTGACTTTTCCATCACATTTCCAGGGCATCTATCCCAGTATCATTCTCATCCTCGTATCCGCAAAGCTAGCGTACAGTGACGAAATCGAGCGCAACGCAACTCTCACCTCCATGCGCTATAATCGCACGCTCACCTCACGACAGACTTCGACAACCGGCCGAAACGAGTCAGGTTCATACGCGTTGGATCCCACCGAATTCGACCTTCGCATGCACGCATCGCACTCGGAGACATCAAGCAAAGCGTTCTTGAATAACATCGAGAATGTGGGCTGCGTGACATCGGAGAAACGTCTCGCGCATAGCGAAGAGACCGTTGACGTGACTGTAAGGGAGTAGGGAAGGCCAATACAGATGAATACTGTTATAAACTTCCAGGTATCATACAGGCATGCACCTGTGTTACTTTGACAGAACAAGACCATGCTTGTATGTCTCGAACAGCTGGCAACAGGCAACAGATACAGCAAGCCATCTGTATGTCATGATGTTATCCTAGTCCTTTGAGTCTTTCGCCTGCCCGCGCATCTAGTACGCACAGTGGTGTAGCCCTTGGTGCACGGAGTTTAGTATTCGACAACTGAAATAGACATCATTATATTCGCGATGAAACAAAATGAATGGGCAAAGCAATGATTGGCACAGTCTCTGGTACGTTCCGTTTTCAATAATCGTTTCAAGTTATCATCGTCAACGACAGCGGAAACAAGAGAGAGCGGGCGGAATCGGATGTCCGCGGCGCCTCTCGCGGAGACCTGTTACCGCGTGCCGAGTTTCCCCGCTCATTTTTGCGTGGGCGTCATACGGGCCGCTCACTGCCGCGCAGGCCGATTCGCTCTGCAGACGCATGTGTCCTCGTCTTCGAACCGTACGTCCACCCAATCAGAGCTCATCACGACACGCCTTGATATATTGTGCAAAGTCTAAGGAAGGTTTGCAGTCGCCCTACAATTGCGCTCAGCATCTGTAGTCTTCACAGAAAACTACAATGTCGCCGTTTGGAACTTCTACACTTCCAGTGGCGAAGCAAAAAATCATCAAACCTGGGTCATGATGTACGCAATCCTGTCGTCGCCGTTGCAACTCAAACTCCTTCCTCCGAAACACCACTTTGTCACGAGGCTCCTAAGCCACCATTTTAGACGTCCAGCGCGGCGGACGGCACTCACGGGGAGGCTCTATACAATTGCGAATTTCGGGACCAATATATGAGCCTCTCTCTGCCTGCATAGTAAGCGCCAAGCCGAAGTACTCACCCTCCGCACAAGGTCGCTGTCGCCCCAAGCGAAAGGGCACACTGGTGTTAGCAACTACCTATATCCTGCCTATACCCCCATTACGTTGTTTACGATGGCTACGAGACGTAGCGTTTCAAAATACCGACACAAAAGTTTCAAAGACTGTGTACGGTGAGCGAGATTTGATGTATACACAGACTCAAAGACTCTTACTTCATGTACAGTCACTTCGATCCAGCATGGTTCGCTACCATCATGGGAACCGGTGTGATATCACAGCTCTTCCACATCTATCCATACGCAAATCCCTCAATCACGATGGATGTATTTGCGTACATTTTCTTCTTCCTCAACCTTACGCTATTCGTGGTTTTCACCGTACTTACGATTGCACGATATGTGATGTTTCCAGACGTATGGAGCATTATGATCCGACATCCCGTTCAAAGCTTGTATATTGGCTGCTACCCTATGGGCGCGACGTCTCTCATTAACGTCGGGGTCAGTCTGATATACGAGCGATATAATTTTGGGGGACGGGGATTCCTGTACTTCCTTTGGGCATGCTGGTGGCTCGATATCATTATGTCCTTCCTCTGCGCTTTTGCGCTTGTCCATGTCATGTACGCTGCACCCTTTGACTTGTGATGTCTACTGACATCGCCTTGTGAGCAGGAAAACACTGCAAAGCCATGCTCTCAGGCGAATGACCCCAGTTTGGCTTCTCCCAGTCGTCACTCTCGTCGTCTCCTCCACAACTGGCGATGTCCTCGCGAATGCACTATTCCAACACTCAAAATACCACGCGCTTCTAACGCTCACGCTATCCACATTCATGGTTGCTGTCGGCCTTGCACTCGCGTCCATGATCCTCACGATGTATCTGCTCCGTCTCATCGTATATGGCATTCCACAAGGCGCAAGGGTCATCAGCGTTTTGATTCCTCTAGGTCCCATGGGACAGGGTGGTTACTCCATTATCCTCATCGGCCAAGGTTTTCGCACGATGCTTCCGCTCACGAATAAATCGGAGGTACTCGCAGACGCGACAACGGGAAAGATGGTCTATGTTATTTGCATTTGCGTCGCATTCGTACTCTGGGCACTCGCTTCCATGTGGATGCTATATGGAGTCCTTGCCGTCATAAACGTCGTCAGCCACACCCGTTTCCCATTCAAACAACCGTTCTGGGGCCTGATTTTCCCTAACGTTCGTCTCCGCAATTTACCAATGCCTACTAAAAATACTAATTCGGATCATTATAACAGGGTGTGTACGCTACCCTGACAATTCAGCTCTCCCATGAACTCGACATCAGCTCTCTACGCGTGTGGGGTTCAATATACGCCGCGATCACACTGTTCCTCTGGATAGTTCTATTCCTACGAACGCTGACACTACTTCGTGGTGGTATCATTTTTGAGTCGCCGTGTATCATGGAGATCGACATGGCTCAGATCGTGGAGAAACAAACAATAGTGGTCACACAGGGCGGCGAGCAAGAAGTCGGTGATAACACCAGCACAATTAGCTCTTCGACCGTCGAGAGCCAACAATGACACGGTCAACGATCGTTCGTTTCCGTTCGCTGCAAAATCCACGACCCACGGAGTTAGTCGCCACCTCCTAAACTGGGTTGTAATACTGGCGTTTCAGGTGCGCTTGGTTCGGTGTAGCTTCAAATAAGCCATGCCTATCTTGGTCACCCTGAATGACATTTATACTGACGTACGGAAGCCATGATCGCGCAGATAGTCCAATCAAGACAAGAAATTATTCTTAAACGATATCCTACCTAGCAAAGCATATTTAATGCCCAATCACTGTGCTGAAACGATATAACGCGGAGTCTCGCTACGAGTTCAGAACTGTATACCATCTCAAGCAACACTAATATACAATTGCATACCCGATGGCAGTCCAATGCAAACATAATGAAGTCCGAAATCACAAGGAGTGCGAACAAGTTGGATGAACATGGGGTTATAGAGAACATAATTGCATCCTCAGATGAATGTCTGAGGAAATCCGGAGACAGAGACGAGGCAATGAGCGTGGGTCATGATGGATCACTTCATGCAGAGAATCGGAATCAACAATCTAAAACGAGCGTGAGAGCGAGAACAGAGGCTGATTTAGTAGAAAATACACGTTGAGACTGGACGGAGACAGAAGTTCCTCGGTTACGACGCCGGTTAGTGGGACATAGACGGTGAGCGTGTGCTTTGCCTGCTGATTCGTAGGAGCGCTTTGCTTGCTGCGATCTCATCGTCACTGGGCGTTTCGTATCGCGCGTAGTACTGGTCCCTAGGTGGATCTTCTGAAGAGGTCGATGGTGTCACAGGTATGGTGGGCAGGCGTCGAGAGGGTTGGTACCGGCGTGGAAACGAGGGACGCTCTTCGTTCGTAGTCTTATCACGACTCAGTGCGCGAGACTTGACGGTATGCTCACGGGAAAGCGCAAGAGCCTCCTGTAGAGCATAATTGTAAATGATCACCAAGGCCATCTACCACTCAGAGCGTTTGCTCACCCTTTCGAGCTGATCCGCCCCAATCACTTTGAAAACGAATTGCATGGATGCCTGCTCGGTGCCTTGGGGCGACCTGATAGGTGTGGTCGTCTCTTGTGACAAAGGCGGTTGAGACGAGGGGTTTTCCTTTTGATACGGATGGAACCGTTCTGAATGTTTATGAGCTACTTCTCCCCTCGATGGAACATGACGAGGAGCTTCGTCGACGACATGATGAGTACGTGAAGCCCTCGCATGCAAAGTACCTAAAGACTGTTCTTGGGATACGTGACTGGAAATACGGCGCAACTCGCCCTCAGTGAAGTCGTCGTCTTTGGAACTTCGGTGTTCTGTAGAGCGTTGAGACACATGGTCTGCGCCAGGTTCCCTCCTAAGTCGAGATCTTCGGAGCTCCTTCGAAATATCAAGGATCAATGTATCATAACAAAGCAACGTACACCTGTACGACATATTACTGACCTGTAGATAGTGATACTCTTCTGCAGTGACCCGGGCTAGGAATGATTGCTCGTACTTGATGGAACGTCTGGCAGATCCGTTATGCTTTTCATCCGAAGCATGTCTTGTACGGTGGTTTGAGCGGCGGTGGGACCTGCTATCGACCGTTCCATCGTCGTAACGGTCGATGTCACGGTTTTTAGAGCGATCTTGAGATCTTGCTTGATGATCAGGGATGAAGTCCGGCATGCTAGAGACACGCGAGGGGGGAGAGTGAGTAGATGTCGAGGGAATGTTGAGCAAAGTGCCGGATTTCCTTCGCTCATCTGCATCTCCTTTATATACGAATCCAGCTAGAATAGAGAACAATGCGGGTGGTCCGTCAGACGAGCACACACGCATGTGATATGCATACTTACCTACATACTGGTATTTCGTATAGCAGAACAAGCCAATATTCAGTCGGACGATGGCTGAAGCCAAAGTCAGAATAAAGCAGTATTATCGCCATCGTTACTTGGTTCGTGGCAGTGCAGCTGCTGTAGTGGTCTGTGCATACGCGACATTGTACATTTTGAGGACTTATGCGACGTAGCTAGCCGGTGTGCACAGCTTCTCAACACCCAAGACACGATATTGCATTAAAGCAGAAAATGGTCAGCATTTTACGCAGAAGCTCTAGAGACAAAGAAAGAGAGGCGACTGACGTTGTTCTGCTTTAATCCATCCACAGCACAGTCGCTTTGCGAGCTGCTGAGTATCAGGAACCTGAGACATAATGAAATTGACCTGCGGAGAGTATTCATGAAGTATGAAGTCAACCATAGCATGATCCACGAGAAACCGAAGAGAGTTCTTGAGCTGGAGGCGTTCCAAGAGGAGTCTCGGAGTTTCGACAGCGTGAACGGCGATCGCCGAACGTCACGCTCTACGCGTGATGGAGTGACCACTCAGTGTGACATCTCGCGTCAGCCCTCTAAAGCTTGGACGATCATCCCTGTCTCTTCCCCAGACGCAAAAACAGTGACATTACAGCTAAAGTATATAATATATCAAGAGAAGCCAACTACGTCCAGATCACAGCTACAGAGGGTTACTGGGAGCCACAACAACCTGCTCAGTCTTGAAGTTGGACAGCTGTTGGAGGGTCTCATTGGAGATGCCCAGATGCGCTTGGGCGAGCTCCGGAGGGGTTAATGCAAGCCACTGTAATGGAAGGTGAGTAGATTGCTAGCTGAATGCGGTGGGATGGCACGTACCTGGCTCAGGCTGACATCGGAGTAGCGATCTGTCTTGAAGATCTCTAGGTAATGAAGCGTCGTGTTTCCTGTGTTCTCCACATAGTGTCCTACGGAAATTCCAATCAGCGAGGTACATCAAGTCTCTTTAGAAGCTACTCGCCGTAGGCCGCTGGAACGTAAGCAATGTCTCCTGCCTGGAAAAGGTGAAATGAGGCAACAGGAGCCGTGAAAATCAGAATGCGCCTTACCTGGTAACTAAAAGTGCGTGCGTCGGACTTGGCTCCGTAAAGCGTCATACGAGCTGACCCATCACTGAATACCAGGCATGGTCACTTCACCAATATACACAGCGAGCCCGAAGACTCACATGAAGTACGCCCATTCGTCTTGAGTAGGATGCCACTGTGTTCATATTCCTAGTCAGAGAAATCCAGAGCACTCAGAGTAACGAGGAATGGCTTACGTGCAGCTCCCGCATCGCACCGGGCTCGACCGTGATTTCTGCGACGGCGATGGTTTGCGAAGCTGTAAACGTCGTCGAGTCTGCAATCTTCACCGTTCCGCCAGGAAGCTGTTTGACTGGGACTTGAGAGAACGGGTACGTGTACGGCACTGCCGATGGTCCGTTCGGGCTGAGTGGTGGTTGCTGGTTATCATCTGGCACAGCTGTGTTCGCGTTTTCAGTGTGTCAGCTTCATCCAGTGCTACGATGTGGAGGAACTCACGCCCAGGGAATATATACAGCTCCTGACTTGGAAGTGAATCGAACGCCGCGATGGAAGTTTGGAAGTTCTTCGCAATGACCTCCTTCGGAACGTGCGCCAGCCAGTCAGTGAGCTAGAAGCAGTACGTCCCGTCAGTTTTGCCAGAGTTTAGGGCTGAAAACGCACCAGGAAAGTGGTGTCTTGGGAAAAGGACCCTGTATCGAAGACCAAAAGGAATTCTGTACCCTGGGGATCGTCTCCCGTTCCCTGCAAACTGTGCGGCTGACCAGCAGGGAAATACCAGAGGTCTCCTTGTCGCTACAGAGGAAAAGAGATCAGAAGAGATCATCTCCCTCGAGGTATGTATACTTACCGCCGTGCCAACGTAATTTTTACCCTCCGGTGTGACTGTAGAGATTTGTGTCGATCCCTTGAAAGAAGTCAGCGCCTAGCCTACAGTGCATCTAGTCGGCTACTAACCTTCAAAACGTAAGCCCATTCGCCTGCTGAGTGCCAATGAAGCTCCCTGCGAAATTGTGTCGAACTGCAAAATCATAAGCGATGCCCCACGGTGCTTACCGTATAGCTCCAGCCTCAAGTCTCATATCGACACCAGCAAGGCCTATCGCAAACCGATCAATCCATTACGCCTACATGCTCGTAGGAGACTCCGCACCTGTTGCGATGGGCATATCGTGAACTGAACGGTTCATTTTTTGTCAGCCGCCATTCTGACTCTCGACATGACTATTCGCTCACCATTCTGCTGGCGCGCCCATCCACCAGTCTGGAGGCGAGCGTGACTTTCCGAGAACGGCCAGTGCGCGTTCGGACTCCAATGCAAGACTGTTCAGCCTCTCGAGTACGATTTGAAGTCAACTAAAGACTCACACAACTCCGTGGTCCGTAGTCGGCGGTGCGAACAAGTCAGGGTTTTGCAGTGCAAGCGGTACATTCTGTTGCGCGAGTATATTTGACCCTAAGCTACCTCGTATCGGCTGCGGCACGTTGGACGAGACGGGGCTGTTGATGTTCCACAGCTGCTCGTTCGGGCTGTCGCTCGCGGGAACCACCGTCGAGGCGGGCGCAGCGTGGACGGCTGCGAAGAGGAGGAAGGTGGAGAGGGCTGCGAGACGCGGCATCGCGTAGTACGGTGGGTTATTACGGATTAGAGATTAGGGATTAGGGATCGATGCCTGCGTATGAGACGGGTGGATGGTGTACGTGCGAAAGATGGTGAAGGAGCTACATGCTTTCAAACCGCAAGGATTCGTAGCTTTGCGACCCCTGTCCAGCCTCGCGGATGTCAGCTATATGTTTGATTGAACGACCTTGCGTCAATCTATAAGCTAATACTCCAACAGCGATCCCGGGTGCATACGCGACATTGTACATTTTGAGGACTCATGCGAGGTAGCTAGCCGGTGTGCACACCTTCTCAACACTTGAGACGTGATGTTGCATTGACGCAGAATATGGTCGACATTTCACGCACAGGCTTTATAGACAAAGAAAGGTGACTGACGTTGTTCTGCTTTGATCCATTCACAGCTCAGTCGCTTTACAGACTGCTGAGTGTTTGAAAAGTAATAAAGGCACGTATTGACTTGCGTAGATCATTCATGAAGTATAACGTCGAGCGTAGCACGAGCTACGAGAAATTGAAGAGAGTTCTTGAGCTGAAGGCGTTCCAAGGGGAGTCTCGGAGTTTTGCGCGACAGCGTGAACGGCGATCGCCGAACGTCACGCTCTACGCGTGATGGAGTGACCACTCAGTGTGACATCTCGCGTCAGCCCTCTTAAGCTTGGACGATCATCCCTGTCTCTTGCCCAGACGCAAAAACAGTAACATTACAACTAAAGTATATAATACATCAAGAGAAGCCAACTACGTCCAGAGCACAGCTACAGAGGGTTACTGGGAGCCACAACAACCTGCTCAGTCTTGAAGTTGGACAGCTGTTGGAGGGTCTCATTGGAGATGCCCAGATGCGCTTGGACGAGCTCCGGAGGGGTTAATGCAAGCCACTGTAATGGAAGGTGAGTGGATTGCTAGTCAGCTGCGGTGGAATGGCACGTACCTGACTCAGGCTGACATCGGAGTAGCGATCTGTCTTGAAGATCTCTAGGTAATGAAGCGTCGTGTTTCCTGTGTTCTCCACATAGTGTCCTACGGAAATTCCAATCAGCGAGGTACATCAAGTCTCTTTAGAAGCTACTCACCGTAGGCCGCTGGAACGTAAGCAATGTCTCCTGCCTGGAAAAGGTGAAATGAGGCAACGGGAGCCGTGAAAATCAGAATGCGCCTTACCTGGTAACTAAAAGTGCGTGCGTCGGACTTGGCTCCGTAAAGCGTCATACGAGCTGACCCATCACTGAATGACAGGCCTAGTCACTCCACCGGTAAACACAGCGAACACGTAGACTCACATGAAGTACGCCCATTCATCTTGAGTAGGGTGCCACTTTTCACAAACCCCTTGTCAGACAGGACCAGAACACGGCGATTCGCAAGACAAGACTTACGTGCAGCTCTCGCATAGCACCCGGCTCGACCGTAATTTCCGCGACAGCGATGGTTTGAGCCGCGGTGAACGTCGTCGAGTCTGCAATCTTCACAGTTCCGCCGGGGAGTTGTTTGACCGGGACTTGGGAGAATGGATAGGTGTACGGCACTACTGATGGTCCGTTCGGGCTAAGGGGTGGTTGCTGGTTATCGGCTGGCACAG
This sequence comes from Pleurotus ostreatoroseus, assembly GCA_005298045.1. Taxonomy (NCBI): domain Eukaryota; kingdom Fungi; phylum Basidiomycota; class Agaricomycetes; order Agaricales; family Pleurotaceae; genus Pleurotus; species Pleurotus ostreatoroseus. Next base: position 253,988 of record SWBT01000070.1, on the reverse strand, counting down.
CTGTGTTCGCGTGTTCAGTACGTGAAAGTCTCATCTAGTGCTATGAAGTGGAGAAACTCACGCCCAGGGAATATATACAGCTCTTGACTCGGAAGTGAATTGAACGCGGAGATAGATGTCTGGAAGTTCTTCGCGATGACTTCTTTCGGAACGTGCGCCAGCCAGTCAGTGAGCTGAGAGGTAAGCTGTTCAGTTGGGTGCAAACATGTTGAAAACAAATGGCGTACTAGGAAAGTGGTATCCTCGTCAAAAGACCCTGTATCGAAAACTAAAAGGAACTCTGTACCCTGGGGATCGTCTCCCGTCGCTTGTAGACTGTGTGGCTGGCCCGCAGGGAAATACCAGAGGTCTCCTTGCCGCTATAGAAGAGGTTGTATCAGAAGAGCTTATTGCCCTCGAGGTACGCATGCTTACCGCCGTTCCGACGTAATTCTTACCCTCTGGTGTGACGGTAGATACTTGTGTTGATCCCTGAAGCGAGATTAGTATCTACAGAACTGTGCTTCTGGTCGGTCACCGACCTTCAAGACGTAGGCCCATTCACCGGCCGAATGCCAATGAAGCTCTCTTCGGAACAACGGTCAGAATTCCAACGCCACAAACAATACTGCGGCAAGGTACATACCGTATGGCACCGGCCTCAAGCCTCATGTCGACGCCCGCAAGGCCTGTCGCAAACCGATCAATCATTTACGCCTATACGTTTGTGAGAGGAAATTACTCGCCTGTCGCAATGGGCATATTATGAACTAAACGATTCATTTCCCGTCAGCCGCCGTTCCATCTCTCTACATGGCCATTCACTTACCGTTCTGCTGGCGCGCCCATCCACCCGTCTGCAGGCGAGTGTGGCTTTCCGAGAACGGCCAGTGCGCGTTCGGACTGCCAGACAACTCAGCCTCTTGCGTCCAATTCGAAGCAAACCAAAGACTCACACAACACCATGGTCCGTAGTCGGCGGCGCGAACAGGTCCGGGTTCTGCAGCGCAATCGGCACGTTCTGCTGCGCGAGTATGTTCGCCCCGAGGGTGCCTCGTATCGGCAGCGGCACGTTGGACGAGACGGGGCTGTTGATGTTCCACAGCTGCTCGTTGGGGCTGTCGCTCGCGGGGACCACCGTCGAGGCGGGCGCGGGCGCAGGTGCGGCATGGATGGCGGCGAAGAGGAGGAAGGTGGAGAGGGCTGCGAGGCGCGGCATCGCTTGGTAGTGTGGGGTATTAAGGATTAGGGATGGGGATTAGGGATTAGGGATCGACGCCTGCGTATGGGACGGGTGGATGGTGTACGTGCGAGAGAGGGTGAAGGAACTGCATGCCTTCGAACCGCAGGGATTTGTAGCTTCGCAGCCCATGTCCAGCCTCGCGGATGTCAGCTATATGTTTGATTAAACGACCTTGCGTCGATCCGTAAGTTAATGCCGCAATTGCGATCACGACCACTCTCCAGCTATGGGCCTGACTACAAGAAGTAAGAACGGAGACCGCCAAATTTACTCGTAGGTACTCACTGTTTCAGGCGGGCTTGCATTGTCTCGCGAGCAGACACACCATATATTATGTAGATTCAATTGGGACGTAGACTTTACGATAGATACATGGAGAGCTCGAGCTCGGTAGAGATCAAGCGCTAACTTGGGCAATGGACACGGACACGACGAGAGCACGGACATCGGCGGACGGAAAGCAATGACGAGTCGACTACTGCGTACAACACGGGACGGACATTGACCAAGCAGCACGGTTGAAACGGAACGCTGAAAAGGGAAACGGTCCTAGCACTGGGAACTTCGGGGAAACATGCAAGCAGCAATGATGGGATTCAATTCGGATTCGATGACGGATGCGGATTCGATGACGGAGGCTGGGAGACCGCAGACCTGATTCGGGCTAGGTTCGGGTATAGATAAGGAGACCGCAGGTTAGAGCAGGGACGAGGAGCACGAGGAGCGATGGAGAGGATAGAGCGCGAGCACGAGCACGAGTGCGGGGCGATTGAGGGGCATAGGCTTGAACATCGGACGGTCCAGTATAGCGTATAGCATTTGTCGATATCGATCGATGGATCATTGGAGTTGAAAATCATTCATTCAGTCGGGAGCGAGTGAGAACGACGAGAGGAACCGGGCAGAACGGATGGGGTATAACGGGCACCTGAGTCGTGCCTCGGCGGCGGCCTGAGGCCTAGTGTCTCGCGGGGAGCTGGAGCTCACTCCTCGTAGTCGCTGTTGCTCCCCTGGTCCCTGTACGTCTGCCTGCCTTTCCCAGCGAAGGTGCGTTGGCCCCCATTAAGCGCAGAAGGCAGCTCGCGCCCCGGCCCGGCGGCGTCCCTCGCAGACCGGCGCTGGGGATGCGCCTGCGCCTGCACCTGAGAGGCGTGCGTCCGCCCCATCGGCGGGGACGACGAGGGGCCCCCTGCAGCGGCACCCGGGCTGCCCACGCCGACACCGAGCCCCAAGGCGTTGTTGAGCGGCAGGCCCCCCGCACCGGCGTGCTGCTGATTCTGCGGGTAGAAGGGCGAGTTGACGGGCATGCGCCCGCCGCCGAACGAGGGCTGCCCGAACACGGCCTGCGGCGGCGGGCGCGTCACAGCGGGGCCCGCGGGCTCGGGCGTGACCGACGGCGAGTGGCTGTCGTACTGCATCTGCGCGTCCTGACCGCGCAAACGGGCGCTGCGGCGTATGGGCGTGGGCGCGGTGTACGGCGACGCCGTCTGGCGGGACGTGGAGCGCGCGCGCCGCTCGCGGCCCTCGCCGACGACGTGCCCCGTGTCGCGCAGCGCGGGGTCGATGTTCCAGTCCTCGAACGTCGGCGAGTCCCCCAGCGCCGGCGGCGCCGCGGGGGCGCGCTGGCGGGGGGACGGGCCGGCGGGCGGGTTGGCGTTGAAGGGCGGGGCGGTCTTGACGATGAACATGGGGTTGATCGCGGGCCTGGAGTCGGCGCCGAGGCCTGGGGGCGCCTTGCCCGCGGGGGCGGGGACGGACCTGAACTTCGTGACGAAGCCGTGGGGGAAACCCCGCGACGGACCAGGCTGGGGTTCGCGTTCGCGGTCGGAGGCGGGGTCGGTGTCACCCTCGTCGTCGTCGTCCTCTTCTTCGGCCTGCCTGCGCAGCTCGGCCTTCGAGAGCTTGGGGCCGCGTTTGCGCTCGCGCTTGTTGCCCTCGCCGTGTGAGTAGTCGACGGTCCACCAGTCGCCCTTGCCCGGGCACGACATCGGACGCGCGACGCGTCGGAAGATCTTGTTCAACGATAGCATGTGTCGGATAGAGCCCTGCAATGATGTCAGTCCAATAATCCAGCGATCACACTGATAAATCGCACGAACCTGCCACTTCTGTCGCTCGGGTGTGTCCCTGAACCACTCGTACCTTTGCTCGAGGGTAGTGTAGATTTCCGACAGCGTGAGCCGCTTGTTAGGACTCCCATAGATCGCGAGCTGAACGAGGGTCGTGTACGGATAGTCTGGTCTTGCCCCCAGCGGCGGGTCCCTGAGGCAATCGAGATTGATGGGGACGTTTGCAGGCAGCCCGAGTTGAGCACGAAGGATCGGGGACGCATCTGTCGCATCGTCCGAGGCCCCCTGTTCTCCTGGAACCGGTTCGGGCGTGGACGCAGTGGCAAGATCTTCGATGTTCGGGAGCGGCTCCTCGCGCTGCTTCTGCTTCGCATTGCGTTTTCGAGGCAGCTGCGGCAGATTAGGTTGATCGATATGCACCGACATGACGTGCGGGAAGTTTGCGGTCATGCCACTGGGATAGTTGTGCGTCCGCTCCTGATAATACTGCCCATCGCCTTGATGATCGCCCGTGGGGTTGCGGACGTGTTCCAGGCCGATTCTGTGGTATTCGTCGTAGGCAGGGTAGTGCTGCCTGTTGTGCGCCACGTTGGGGGGTGGTTGGGCCAGCGCTGGGTCGAGAGACTGCCACTGCCCCTGGAGGTGGGCGGACGGGTGGCTGGGGTGTCCGCCCTGCCCATACGCTGGCGGACGACCGTTGCCTCGACTGGGATGAACGGCATGTCAGACTCGATTCGTAGAAGCTGATGAGGGGAGGGTGCACCTGTCGTCCGAACCACCATCGCTATCACCATCGTCGGACGCTCCCGAAAAATCGGGCGGACCCCTTGGGGGCGGCGAACCTCCATGGCTCTGCAAAAGCGTGATTAGAGACCGGGCGACGCATCAGAGTGCGACCGCAGAAACGTACGTGCGATTGAGGCATCGGGGGGCTTGGCCTTAACGAGAAACCGTCTGGCGGCACGAAGGGATCATCGTCCACGAACACGATTTCCTGGTGCACGGTCCGAGGATCATTCCTGTGAATTCTGGCGAGCTCCGCCGGCGTCGGGCGGTAACAGCGCAGGCCGTCGGGCGTGCGGTGTCTGGTGATCCACCGTTTGAAGTCGGGGTCCCAGACATCGCCCTCGCTCTCGGGCGACGAGTAGTCGGACGGCGGGCCCTCGTCCTCGTCGACGGACCGGCCGTCGACGTGCTGCGTGTGTGCGGTGGGGAGCGGCGGGAAGGCGTCCGCGGGGGCGAAGGCCGGGGTGCGATGATGAGCAGCCATGTATGGGAATTCGAGCGGACCCACAGAGCCTATTTCGCTCGCCTGGGAGGGTTGGAGGATTTTGCGGCTCGAGTGGGCGGCTCCCTCGCTCGAATATCATGTCTGCCACGGTTTGTATGCCGCTGTGGGTCCACATACAAAAGCCATATGCAGGTCAAGGCGGGCGTTAGCCGACGCGATACCCAGAACAACGTCCTGCGTAGCGAGGCTCCCGACCGCCTTCACCTGCAGATGCACCGGAGTGGCACACGTCCCCCAGGGCGAAATACGAAAACCGTACCTTGAACTAGAACAACGCGAAATAGGGTGCAGCTATCGCTGCCCGAGGCGTGCAGGCGCCCGCAGCCGGAGGGGCGTTCCGCCCACGGCCCTGCAAAAACACTGCGAAATTCCCCGTGAGCTATCCTTGCGCTGTCCGTTCCTCGACGCACCATCCCAAATGACGATCGTGGTTGTTTGCAGAGGCGTACGTGCACCGCGGCTGCAGTTTTCGAGCCGGGCTGTCTGAATCTGAATCGGGGGCCCCCGATCTCGCTGGTCAGCCTGATCGTGGGGAACCCCGCCCGCCCCTGGTTATTGTCCGCCTGCTCCTACACTCGACCACTCCGAGTCCAACTGGGCCACATACCAGGCACCCTGGTGACTTTTTGGGCCGCGCCACGACGTCATCCGTCGCCTGCGCCGGGTTCGCTGCCTCGAATGCGTTGCGCGACGGTGGGCGGCGCGTCGCGTCGGAGGCGTGCGTTTTTGCCCCTCGCGCACCCAGACGTCGACGCACCCCCGGAGCATCGGCGATAGGGATCCAATGCAGCCCGCTTCTACTCTGTGCAGCACAGCGCACCCGTGTGGCAGTCTTCACGGCCTAAAGCTCGGCGACCGTGCTGAATGCATTGTAGACCCCGAGACTGCAGCCCAGCGCAGCAGCTCCGGTCGCGCTCGCCGGAGCTCTCAGCCGCTGCGCGCGTATCGATGAAGGGCTGCCAGTAGAGAGGCGCATTCAGGCTCGAGAGAGCAGTGGCATCTGCTTCCGCCGCGGTCTCAGACTCACTATCGTCCGTCCCATCAGGGCAGTAACGCGGACTCCGTGGCGATCCCCCGCCAATCCGTGGGCCCTGGTGGCGTGTCGCCCACGATTGGGCCTTATGACGCCAATCCACGCTTTCATTAAGCTTTTCGTCCTTCGGAGGCCTCCCAGCATATGGGATTCATTAGGGATTTCATTGACTGCCGCGCCGGCACTGTCAAGCTTTCCTCCAGCCCTGAACACGCTGCGCGACTGGACCCGTGCGTGCGGCCTTGTTCTCAGAATAAAGAGGCGTCGGCCTCCAGGACGGGTTGCCGAGGCTCGAAACCTATTTAGGCTAGTGAACTGGGACCCATCGAGCGACGTCTTGTTTCTCCTGCTCCCCGAGTTGCTCACGTCAAGGTCGGAGACACGTCCAGCAGCTGGGCCCGGACCATCCTCACTCGTGATACTGTCAAGACTCAGGATTCGCCGCCAAGACTTGGAAAGAGAGACGTCGACGTATGGGATCCCGGTCTCGTAAGCTGCAGCCTCGCACACTGCACATCGTGCCCTGCTCGCGCACGTCACAGCCGCCACGAGGCGCAATAACAAAGCGCACGCCCTCAAATTCGTAGGTCACGATAGGACAAGCTTGCTAATACATGGGCATTATCTACGACACAGCCGAGGACGGTCATTGTAGCAACCAAGGCCTTGTATCCCAGAACTCGCGAGCTATAACGTCGCAGTGAAGCAGTACAACCGACGACGACGATTTCTTCTTTCGGGCCGCTTTGAGCTTCGGCTGAGCGTGCTCGACGCTTGATGCGCCTTCGTCTTCGCCGCTCTTCTCGGGTTGCTCAACCGCATCACTTCCTCCAGTCTGCGCAGACGCTTTTGGGAGCCGTTGTTCTTCGCCAATCTGAAACTCAAGCTGAGCGCTTGCCTTACAACGTCGATACCGCGCAACAGAGCTCGCACCTCGTCTCTCAGCAGCACGCTTCCCTTCCTGAACCGTTCCGGGACGTCGTTGTAGTTGATCTTGAAACGCGAGAACAATATCTCGTGCTTCGTCTTGGAGACCGTGCCCTGTAAGTTGTAACATAGCGTAGCATAACGTAAAGTGTGAGCTTGTGCACGTCTGTGTGCGCAGAAGAAGCGTGTCGTTACCCGAAGCGTGGCGTGCGCCTGAGCTGTTGTCTCGCCGCCCTGTTGTACCAATGCCCAGAAGACCGTGTTGTACAGATTGTTGATGTGCGCTGCGATACCTTATTAGTCCCAGCCAGATGACGACCTTCAGAGTAAACACTCACTGTCGGCCTGTCGCCACGAGAAGTAGTCGCGCACCTCTTGTGCGGATGGGTACAAGACGACCCGGCCGTCGAATGACGGGGGAGACTTGAGCGGCGTGTCCGGCAGGTACGTCGTCCAGTTGAGCACGTACGCCGCGGTAAAAAGCGACGTGACGGTTGACAGGATCTTCGCATGACGTCGGTTGTACACGGTGGTGGATTTGCGGAAGAGGAAGCTTCGCGCGCGGGTCAGTATGCGTGGTGTCTCCACTTTGAGTCTAACACAGTCGCGCACCTGTACTCGTCCGACTCGCCGTACGCGAGGACGATGTCCTTGAACTCGTGCATGACCGCCTGCGCGGCGTGGTCCATCAGCTGCAGCGCACGCTCGTCGTTCGGTTTGGTGAACCCATGCTCCTGTGAAAAGCTGACATGTCCTCATAAGCTCAAGCGACATAATATTTCGAGAGCGTACCGATGGAACCCGTGGCCGTCGATGCGGAGGACGATGTATGTTCCTGGCAGGAGCGCGTCCGGGAGCTCAAAGTTCTTCACGTACGCGTACTTCGTGCCCGCCATCGCCTGCAAGCCCTCCCGCGAAGAGTGTACTTTCTCCGGCCAGAATCAGCCGACCATGCCCTGCGTCTGCAGATGATGGCGCAGCCGGGACGAGGACAGCGCGCCCAGGGCGAGAGTCTGGGCAGCCCAAATGCGGGCGCGTGGGAAAGCTGTGACTCGAGGCCTCCACGACTTCGGCGGTCCTCAGCGACTCGAGGACGCTCTCTGACTCTGACCACCACCGCCACCACCGCGCGCGACATTCCGCAAGGACCCCCAACAATTCCCACCCGGCGACGACAGCAACCCCGACGACGACGACGATGACGAGCACGGCGTACCAGCAGGGCTTCCGCACGCGGACGATCGGGCGCGCGCCCTCGCCGCCCATGTGGGCCTGCTACGAGCAGATCCCGTTCGAGGACGACTACAGCGACAGTGCGTCCGACGACGGCTCCTGCTCCGAGGACGACGAGGACTACCCCGGGCGCGCCCCCGGCTGCGGGCACGCGCACGAGCACGGGAGCGACGCCTCCGACGAGCCGCCCCGCGCGCACGGCGACGGCGGCGACGGCGACGGCGACATGGAGCTCGACGAGCGCGACGAGGCGATGTCCGCCGAGAAGATCGCGGCGCTCAGGAAGGACGTGAAGGGCAAGCAGCGTGCGATCGAGCCTGAGATGGAGAGCGCGAGCCCGCCGCCGAAGAGGCAGCACCGCAAGAAGCACCGCGAGCCCACTTACACATTGCGCCCCATTCTGACCATCCAGAGGAGCCAGGGATTCGTGTGGAATCAGGTGAGCTGCGGCTGTGTATAAGTTGATCGCATCTGTATTGACTTCGATATTTACTAGGATCTCTTCGTACCACCTTATATCAAGGATCGCTGTTCGTTTCGTTCACTAACATCGCATTTCGTTCACTCACCTTTTTTCTTCTTTTCGTGTGATTGATCATCCCTTCGTCGCATGCGTTCTCGATCCCCCCACCGAAGACGTAGCCTCGACGGCAGCATCGAACACCGGGTTCATATCCTCCTCCGTCTCCTCAACCAACTCCTCCTTGATGGACTACGAGGTTGAAGTGGTTGAGATACGAGTCAAAGAGGGAGAGCTGAAGAACATCATCCCCTGAATGTGACCGCCACCATCTAACGAAGCTATGTTATGCGCTCTTTAGGCTCGTCTCCGCCCATCGTACTACCGCTAGAGGTTGCTAGTACTGTTGAATGTTTTGCCCTACTTGTATCATATCTTACCCGTTTTCACGCTTTTTTCTTTCGTCTTCTCTCCCCTCCTCTTTGGTTCGACGTAGACAGTACAGTAGTACCAGTACAGATAACACGGACAATCGATACCTATGGAACCCACTATACAGGCCAAGGCTACACCGTCGCGAGCAGTGCGTCCTCGAACTCCTTCTGCCGCTCCAGTTCGCGTTCGCGCTCCTTCTCCTTCTCCCTGAGCACCTCCGCCTCTCTGGCCTTCATGTACGACGGAATTTCGTACGGTTTGTAGTCGAGGTGCCGCTTGACGTAAAAGCACATGTATGCTTGAGCGTCGAGGCAGGCTCCCAGTGTCGAGTGTGTCACTCTGTAGCAATCGCGTCAGTCCTTGCCTCGCGCTGAGCAGGTGTGCGGCTCACTTCTCGTCGTCGAATCGGTACCACTGCAAGTGTGTCAGTCCACGGGCCCTTCGGTGCAGTGATCGACTCACTTCGTCCTGGTGTCGCGTGAAGCACGTGTAGTGCCCGTTATCGATCTGCCCCTCGTGGCACACGACTGAGAACAGGTCGTAGTCAAACGTCGCGAGAGGCCCTGTGTAGCTGTGCGAGAGTATATGAGCGCGTGCAGGGTGCGGGAGCGTGTTCCTTACGGCATGTTCAGCGGATTCGCCGCTGCTCGTCCCGACTTCTCTTGCGCCTTCATCGTGAGCGTGGTGAACTCGGCCATGTTGATCGTGGCGGGGTAGCGGACGCGGGATTCGATCTTGCGGGCGGTCAGTTTGTCCACGCCGGAGTGTTCGAACCTCTGCTTGACGTTGAAAAGCCGATCATACCGCTGAATGGATGTACGAAGTCACGCACTTTGAACTGAAAGCTGAGTACAGGTGGCAGTCGCCGTATGCTGAGCCGTTTGCTTGCCTGCTAGAATCTGTCAGGCGGTACGAGCCTAGAAGGTGAGTGACTTACAGAGGCTTTGCCGCACTTAGAGCACGTGTAGTCGTTCGCACTCAGCTTCTCGGGCTTGGTATACCTAAGGAGCTCACCGTGACACAACTGGCGTTATGATAGGCATAAGACGCGCACCTTCTAAGGCACGACATAAGCGTCGCCTCCTGCCCCGCCGCCTCACCCTTCGACTCAATCTCGAGACTGATATCCAGCATCGGGTCCGACGTCGACGTGACGTTTCCGCACCTCTCGCACTTCACGTCGCTCTGCAGGAGCCCGTCGAACGTGGTGTGCACGATGCAGATGCAGTCGAGCTTCGTCGAGCCCTTCGTCGTCGCGTGGATCTGGCTGAGCGTCGCGATGAAGAACTCGTGCGCGTCCTGCTGCGCGTAGCCGGACAGCTCGGCGGACGCGCGCCAGGTCGTCGTGAGGAAGCTGGTGGGGCCGTAGGGGACGTTGTTCCCCGAGTACACCTGGGTTTGGGGTTAGTCGGCGAGTGTGGAGACAGAGGCGGCGGGGACATGCCTCGGTGAAGAGCTTGTCCATTTCGCAGCATGTGCAGTCCTTGATCTTGCAGCCTTTCTCGTTGTGTTTGTCACTTAGAAAATAATTTCGCATCAAGGGATTGGCGACGAAGGACTGAAGGATGGCATTAAGAAAACATGTTTGTCCCAGGTTGAGTAGCCCACGGCGACCTGGGCAATTGTAAGTGGCAAAAGAGTCAGCAATTGTTAATTAGCAGGACAAACCTTGACATGGTATGGCTTCAGATCCTCGTAGTGCATTGTCGTCCTTAGTACTTGGAGTCCAAGGTTTGTACGTTTCGCGCCTCTTCTTTGAATCTTAGAAGAGTCGATAAGAGACATCTACATACGACTGTTGATAAGCATACGAACCTTGAAACGTTGTATATCTCTCTTCTGACGCAACCACCGTTGAAGTATACAGCTCCGAGAGCGAAGCATCATAAATAAAATCGTCACATTCAGAGCAGAAGACACAGCCCGTCTTCGCGTCAACACCTGTTTCATGAACCAAATGCTATTAGTTTGCGCGTGTTTGGTGCGTTAATGACTTACAAAAATAGTGGCCGCTGGTTCTCAGGTGCTCGTGTATGTGGGTATCCCAGCAGCCCGAGTATGAGCACTGCAAGCAGACATAGGGTCTTGACAGCACAATGTCACAGGTTCCACATGAGGGAGACGCGATCTGGAGAGGTACAGGTTTGAACCCAGCTCGTCGTGGTAAAGCATACGCCCAGGAACTCACCTTCCTGCGCTTGGCCTGATGTTGCATCGACTCTTGGAGGCGATTGAGGTACCATGATACGACAGTCTTGTATTTCTTGTATAGCTCGTCTCTCCCATCCTCGATATCCGCAAAGTGAGGGCAACCCTCAGATTGGAAGTCCTCTCCGGACATAGCTCACGTTACGAGGCTTGCGGGATGCGCCGTAAAGTAGGGTATCAAAATCTGTAAAGCTACAGTCAGATGTGTATGTCTGGGGTATAAGAACACATGAAAGTGTCGCTCTGTGTTGTGGTAGCGAGCAGGTTGTGCGAAGCAAGAGAGGCTTATGACGTCCTAAGCGCTCAATGCGCATTGTTTATTGGCGTCTATCACGCCGACGCGGCACAATCGCGATCAACGATTGGTCCGGGCTTGAACGCGTCTAGCTAAATGACTACGCGTCTATGCCGTCCCGCCTCTTGAACCTGAACTTGTCTAACAGTAAAGCTGGGACGATGGACAGTGCGGAATTTCACGCTTCAGTACGTGTAAATTTGCTTGAGACGACGAGAAAATCTTGAAGTATGCTAGGTGTATCATGTAGTGCGCCAGATACCCCCTCAGAAAGTGACCAGCTATGGTGCCCGAGCTACCACATCTAGGACGAAGTCATAGTCCCGGCTGACGCGTTCTCAGGTCATGTCGCGAAATTGATAAGAATGCCGAGGCACTCTCGGTTCGTAGGTCAAGGTGCGTTGCATACATGTCGACACAGCACCATCAAAGCTGAGAGACGACTGGCAATAGCTCTGAAGTGGCTTTCGCCTGACGCCACCCCTCCAGTACCCTGGTATCGTGTACTGGCATCAAACGGTACCATATCATCACGTGGGCCGGGCACCGATGGTGCACAGCGCCAGCGAGAAGCTCTCGAGGCAGAAGGTGTCGAAATCATAGTGGGTCGCTCAGGGGAAATACGTGTCGACCTAGGTAGATGGGGATGGTTTCCTGCCGTTGGTTCTGTGGATACTGGCGTTGCTGCAGGAGGCGAAGACGATCAGACTAATCAGGAGGAAGATCCGGAAGAGCAGAACGAAGACGAGAGGGAGGGAGAAGGACAGTCATGATAAACACGGGTGTAGTACATTTCGTTAGCTTTGCACTATACTATTACAAAACAGGCTATGCCTTGATACTAATGGTACATTAGTTGGTTGGAAATTGTTCTTCAGGAATCAAACGGGCACAATTCGCTTCACGAACTCCAGCTGAGCATCAATAGCTTGCTTGTGGTGGGGTTGCCTAGGGTATATCTCGAAATGTCCTGAGTGGCGTAAGAGGTTTGATAGACGGCCCAATAATGATGACCTACCACAGTCAATATGCACAAATTCTGCCGACGGGCAAGCCTTCGCATAGTCGAGCGCGCCCTGCAGGAGACAAATACTGTCCTGGTCCGCATTGACTACGAGGAGCGGACAGGCGACCTTGTCGGCGTGTGCCACAGGCTTATGCATCTGCATCTCAAAAATACTTGAAGCAGATATCTGCGGATGAGTCAGTATCTTGCTGCGATTCGGTATTCTCGAAAGTAAGCTTTACCTCATTCGGGCAATCGCTGAGAGGTTGGATGAGTGCTAAGGATCAAAATACACAAGAAAGTTCCGCACCTCTTTTCGTAAGGTAGCTCTATCAGCATTGGCGAGTCCGGCGTAGTCAAGACCCCAAGTTGGCCAGGTGCAGCAGCGTTTGGGATATACAAAGGACTCAAACCGATAGCCTGCTTCAAAACGTCAAGACATCCGTACGCGAACAGCTTGAGGAACGGAATGCTGGCAAGGCTAGGGCTGGCTCCGACACCCAGCCAAGGACATTGAATGATTGCGGCACTAAGGTTCAGTTTTTTCTGTACGTCGGTGTTAATGCTGGTTAATAAAGCGAGCCCCTTTTCTCACCTCTGTTGCAAGAGTCGCAACGTGTCCTCCAGACAAGCTAGTCCCCCAGAGAACGACCCTCTGAGGGTCCAACTCGGGTTGCTGACGGCAATATTTCACGACCGTGCGATAATCGTCGAGCTGCTCCGTAATGTACAAGCAGTGCCTCGGACATCCATCTTGAGAAGTAAATTGATGTCAACCATGTGCATGAAGATCGAGGCTATGAGGTTAAGACGTAGCTGAACCCATTCTCACCTGAAGCTCCCCAGCGCCGATAGTCAAACACGACGCAAGCGTATCCAATAGAGGAAAATGCTTGTGCGTATGCTGCGAGACACATGAGCTTGTTGGAACCTAGACCATGTGCCCTGAATGCGAAAGATCGTATGAGCAAGCTTCACATAAGTTTTTAGGCGGCGTACATGACAACCACTGGGTAGGGAGCCCGCCCCAGCTTTGGCTGATAATACCAAGCGTCTAGATTCCACCCGGGCAATACAGAAGGAATCTTGATACTTGTGCGGGTGAACAGCTCCGAGGCTGTAATGCCGTTGGGATTCATAGGCGTGGTCATGGTCGTGCACGATGGAGCTATCTTACGACTTCAAGAGGGAGTGGGAGCAGTCAATGGTACGTCTTGGAACGAGAGGTAGTTAGCAGAGCGTGGCCCCACCATGCCTCGTAAATTAGGACAACAGCAAACACGCACCGGAATGCAGGGAAGGATTCTATTTCGAGAGAAAGATGCAACTTTAGGCAACGCAAACAGCAGATACGAGTACCCTTCTGGGAGCTGAGCGAGCTGACGTCCGATAGGATAGGTTGCGTGCGAGATGGCACGGTCTCGTGCTTTCCGCAGGAGCCGTTGGCATTGTTTTGATCCCAGAAACGCCAGAGACATGTAACGTGTTATCGGATATTAAGACTAAATCCAAAGCCCAATCGCTATGAGTAGTGCTGAGTATGCACGAGAGGATTTCCTACTCCATTTTCGTACAATCCAAACAAATATGAAGGTGGTATTGGCAGGACAATCGGCGGATGGACCGAACGAGTGTCGCGATCGCGATCGGACACTCGAGCCTGGCTTAGTCATCCCGCCATTGGACAAATATGGAAAGCATACGGGCCGTACCTAGAGTCTGAGATTCATGACAGGACGCAGTAGAGCGACGAACATGTCTGAAGTCTCGTGTGAGGGGATTGGATATTTGAAGAGGCACTACGAGCTAGCAAGTAAAGCTTGTCCCGGTCAGTACAAAGTCCAAACTTCAGCTAAAACAGTCGGCGGATCCCAAGACCGAGGTGCGGCGGACGTGGAGAACTATATACGCTCTAGATGCGACGTCTTGTACTTACACTAGCACTGCGTTATGGCAGCTATTTGATTTTTGTGCCATGAGCATGCGCAATTTCGTAGTTGAACAACACGGCAAAATACCATCGCTGCTAGTCAGCTGGCGCACACTAGTGGCTGTTGACCTCTGTCATACGCCGACATCGGGATGGTAGCACGCATGGCACATGTATCCTTTCTTCTGGGTAGGCAAATGTAGATTCAAGTCGCTGGCAACTGTGACGAACTGATGTCTGGAGTTGATGACTATGGTTTATTACGTCGATAGAAACCCCACACTAGGGTCTGGGGATTTCCGGGCCCGGACTCCGGAGCCCGAGCCGGCGTCGCGTTTTCAGGTTTCTTTAGTCCTTCACAATAACCCCCACTCGTCTCCCTATTCCACACGACAGTACGCATCTCTCATTACAGTTTTTACCGATCTCATGACATTACCTCGAAGAAGCGATCACCAGGTCAAAACCACCATGGAGTGTGGCGTGGTTGAAGGTGTGTACGATTACAGCGCGTTTCGTCCATTCGTCGGTGAACGATGCAGCTAAATTACAGCCTCATGTAAACTTGCAACTCGACTGTTACGTCAGTTGTCCTGCAATAATGTATCCTGACCACGCTTTGATGTGACGACGCACGAGACGTGGTCCGGATACCTATCCTTGGATGATCAGCAACATGGAAGGTGAGTATTCTTCCGAAGCATGATCCACTTCCGCAGTTAGCTTGCTTTCTTCACAGGATAGTTCCGCCCTCGAGGCACTAGGAATCGTGATTTACGTATATCCAAAGGACATCACTTCCGCATGATCAAGGTGTGTTGAAGTCAAGCACCACTAACGCTTTTTAGAATCACTTGCATGCCGACGATATTTCTTCACTAGTTTGCGCCGCGCATTCGTTCGGGTTTCGTGGTCTTCGCTGGCAGCATAAGAAAATCGTACGACGTAGAATCCGGTCGTTGTCCTACCTCAGTTTGGGCAAGATCCAGCATTTATGGCGGATATAATCTCGCCACATCGGAGCGCTCGACGATCATTACGCTATACAGCTTGGTATCGGCGGCACGTATCCTTTGCTAACTACTCGCCTGGCCTTTGCCGAACGGTGCGACACACGTATGGCTGGATACCGTATCTATTCAACCCCAAGCTCCCAACACTGCGAGTCTCGGCTATCGGGGACATCAAGAAGCTCTATAATGCATTGTACGTACTTCTCAGCTCATCCTTTTCTCACGAAGTAACAAGATTCAACCGCGAACATATAATCTCAGGCTTCATACCGGGTACAGACGCTCGATAAGCTACTTGCACGCCTCTCCGGCTCACCATGCCTTCATACTATTCATGGGCTTTCATTGCGCTCGCCGCTGTTTTTGCTGTTTCTTTGTGGATGGTTGTACTTCTCACGATGAAGATCAGCCGTCTGAAGAAGATCATGCCGCCAGGTCCTCCAGGACTACCGTTACTGGGTAACATGTTTCAAGTTGGGAGCTTCCAGTGGCTCCAGTTCACCAAATGGAAGGAGCAATATGGTATGTACAACTATGGACCTATTAATATGCCGGTACGAATCGATCTCATGTATATTCCAGGCCCTATCATCTCTATCAACCTCGCGGGTCAGCCGATCGTTGTTCTCAACGACTTTGCTACTGCAGGCGATCTCATTGGCGAGTTAATCCGCGTACTCTTCCTACACGCAGCTTACATTTTGTGCAGAACGGCGTTCCAACATCTACAGTAGTAGACCAAGGTTTATCATGGCTGGAGAGATACTCACGCAGGGACTTCTAATTGCATTTATGCCGTATTGTGACTTGTGCGTCTCTTTTATCGCTCTAGAGTAAGGATGCTGAGTTTCCCATAGGTGGCGGCGAATGCGACGAGCTGGTCACGAAGGCTTTAGCGTTCGCGCGGCAGCTACTTACCAGCCCCTGCAAGAGAAGGAGTCTGCCTTACTTGCTCTGCACTGCCTCCAAGAACCCGACAACTGGGATGATCATCTGCGACGTTCGGCTGCGTCTACTGTGCTGTGTGCGGTCTATGGATGGCTGTCGATCGACAAAAGCACAGATCCCTTCGTGAACCGTATCAATCAGTTGATGCATCGCCTTGTACAAGCTGCACTCCCGGGCTCATTCCTGGTCGAACTCTTCCCTTCCATGCTATATCTACCGGACTGGATGGCCCGATGGAAGCGCGAGGGCCGCGCATGGTTCATGAAG
The DNA here is from genome assembly GCA_005298045.1 of Pleurotus ostreatoroseus. Taxonomy (NCBI): domain Eukaryota; kingdom Fungi; phylum Basidiomycota; class Agaricomycetes; order Agaricales; family Pleurotaceae; genus Pleurotus; species Pleurotus ostreatoroseus. The sequence continues at coordinate 237,651 of SWBT01000070.1, read as the reverse complement.
GATACAAAGATGTTCGAAGATTTATTGGCGGACGTTCAGAATAAGATGGTTAGTAAACATCGCGCCGTTAAATCCTTCGAGATCAAGACTTTGCACCCTTCAGCGCGCGGGCACCGCGGAGCCCTGCTTCGCAGCTACGTTATTGGAAGACGAGAAAAAATACGGCCTCAACAAGCAGGAAGTGGCATGGCTGGCCGGAACGATGTTGTAAGTCGACACCAATACATTTCACCGTTACATATCGATGACTCATAGTATTGTAGTGGTGCTGGAGCTGAAACTGTACGCTCGAATTTATTTGCGGGAAATGGAGCTCATTGTTCTATCAGACTGCGGCGGCTCTATCCAACTTCATTCTAGCTATGGTTCTTTACCCGGACGTTATGCTCCGAGCCCAAGCACAGATCGATACCGTTGTCGGGCGGGACCGCCTCCCCAACTTTGGCGATAGGGAGCGACTACCATATATCGAAGCGATGGTCAAGGAAGTTCATCGCTGGAGACCCGTTGGACCTATGGGACTGCCTCGATGCTCTACCCAGGTACACTAACGATGAGTCCCGACGCTTATTGTTAATTGGTTCTCATAATTCCTGCAGGATGACTGGTACAACGGTTACTTCATCCCCAAAGGTAAGAAAATCAACGTCTGCCGGGCTTTAGAGAGATATTCATCTATGTGCAGGCACTATAGTCATAATGAATGTCTGGTAAGTGCCTTTGTAAGCGTATAACAGCCCCGTTGACATTGAAATAGGGCAATGAATCGAGACCCTAAATATTTCCCCGATTTCGAAGAGTTCCGTCCAGAGCGCTATCTAAACGATGTCGGCGAGTTGCGCGAGCCAATCCCCGATACCCATAACCAGGGACATTTGATGTATGGCACGGGAAGGAGGTTTGTGATCCCGAAAAGCAGTGCGTTGAGGCTACTAATCGTTTTCGGATAGATTTTGCGTCGGTAAGGACGTGGCCAACCAGTCTCTGTTTATGGACTTCGCAACGCTCCTCTGGGCATTCAACGTGGAGAAAGCTCGCGATGTCGACGGCCAAGTCATAACCCCTTCACGCACTGAGGTCATCGATGAAGGCCTAGTAGTGTACGTCTGACTCAGCGCCTTCTGACGTCAACGTATGCTCACCCGTTATACAGTCGCCCTGTTCCGTTCAAATGTGCGATTGTCGCCCGCGCTCCAGATGTTACAAGCGTCATACGATCAGTCACTGATACTGTCATCGAACGGAAGTCGGGGTAATATAAGATCGCCACTGATCGAGTCGTCTACATTATGATGTTGGCATCGGAATGTGTACCGTCTAGATGATCGAAACATAGTAATCGTGCATCCGTCTTCTCGTACTCCGTCATGGCTCAATCATCTTGCAGATTCTGCGTCCTTGCCACCAGTTCCACATACCTGGCGCGTGTTATCATATTCCGCGCCGTCGCTGTCTTCATTCCAGCTCTCATAGCCATTCTCAATATATATCTCGATCACTACTCGCCACTACCGCTTTATGCGTCAAAACGGAAGTGGCACCAACTTCATGACCACTTTCAAGTTCACGTGTCTACCGTTCTGAATACAGCATTCAGTGCCGCATGTGGACTTTCAGCGAATAGTACGAGATCTTATCATCTACCACGATCAGTGCCGCTAACGCTGACTAACTTCTTCAGACTTAGTGCTGCCTTGAGGCCGTTGTGGCACATTACATTTGAATGTTCCGTTTTGTGTCGCAATACTATAGCCTGCCATAGAACCGGCATGCATAGCGCGAAAGCCACAGTACGGGGATCCCCATTCTATACGAATTCGATCAGGGCACTGAGGCACGATGTTAGGACATTCATGTGCTTCGGTCCGATACGTCACTGCTCGGTCACTAAATATATGCCTTGGAGTCAGCCGAGCCAACTAGGTTCTATGTACTTCTGCATTGCATCGAACACTTGAGGAAAGTTCCTGACATTGACTCAAGCAATTCATCGAAGAACTTGGAAGGTTTGGGGCTCCTATCATTGAAATTCATTTAGACCAAACCATAACTAAGGCGACGTAGGTTACCCACCCCTCACGTCGTATCGATATCCTCAATGTCATGAAGGAGAAAGTTTGCGGTTGGTCTGTTTACTATCATAACGTATCGTTCTAGAAGCGCTGACCTTCTACTCAGAGACATACCGATGCAGAGAGCACTTGCTGTGCCATTTCTCCCGGTGGCCGTGCTAGGCCGGACGAACTGTATGGCCTGCCCTTTTGTTCGCCAAAACCGATATTACGAAAACACGTCTAACATAGCGGACGGTCCTTATTACCAGCTGAGGCGTTGGAATTCTGAATTGCATGATCTGCATTCTTCTACCTCCGACTTCAAGTGTTGAGTCTATGCTCCGCGATTGGTACGTGTCCGATAGCGCTGCCTACCGTCCTTTAGGCTTATCACGCGCTCCGATGTCGACAGCATTCTCTTGCCACGCACACTAAGCTATTTTCGCCCTTATAGGATTCTGCCAGCGATAAATGCCCCAGTGTGCTAGCGCAAAGCGAACGGCAATGAAGATATATAAACGCAAGCAACTTACACGGAAATCCTGCGAAACCGCTGTGTCCTCATGAAACTTAGCCTCGATATGTTTGAGACCTTGAAAACATGGATCATCGTCGCTGCACTTATCCTCATCCTCGTCAAGATTGTGACCTCGTTATCCAGAGAGTATCGCCTGCGTAAGGTCATGCCGCCCGGACCCAGAGGGTTGCCTTTGCTTGGAAACATCTTTCAAGTCGGTGAGCTCCAGTGGTTGCGTTTTACCGAATGGAAGGAGCAGTACGGTGAGCCACAATATTATGAGAAACACACCTATCGGCTGAAAGCCTCTTTTGCTTATCAGGTACAATATTCTCGCTAAACTTGGCCGGCCAACCGATAGTTGTGCTCAATGACTTTACATCGGCAGCCGATCTCGTTGGTGAGTAACTCGCTATACTCCTTCACAAGTGCTCATAGAACACATAAGACCGACGTTCGACTATTTATAGCGGCAGGCCAAGATTCATTATGGCCAGCGAAATTCTAACTGGTGGTATGCTGATCGCATTCCAGAGCTATGGCGACCTGTACGTATATTGTAGGCTTACTGTACTTTTTTTGACTGCTTCCTATTAGCTGGCGCCGTATGAGGCGCGCTGCTCACGATGGGTTTAATGCCCGCGCCACAATCTCATACCAGCCGCTACAAGAGAAGGAATCCGCTCTACTCCTGTCGCAGATGCTCAAGAATCCGGAAAATCTGGAAACCAACTTCAGGCGTACTGCTGCGTCCATGGTACTTTGCAGCGTCTATGGATGGTTGCCTATCGATGCATCTGCTGACGCCTTCGTGAAACGCATCGAGCAGCTGATGGATCGGATCACCTACGCCTGCCTCCCTGGGTCTTATCTCGTTGAGTTCTTTCCGTGGATGATAAGGCTTCCTGAATGGATTGCGGGTTGGAAGCGCGAGGGGCTGAAGTGGTTCAGGGAAGACACAAAACTGCTCGAGAGTTTGATGGATAACGTGGAGCGAAGGATGGTAGGTGAGCGGCAAAGTGGTAATCTATGGTTGCTGAACTCATTATTTACAGGGGCAAGGTGACTCAAGCCCTAGCTTTGCTGCTACGATGATTGAAGACAAGAAGGGCTACAAACTCACCAAGCAGGAAGCTGCATGGTTGACGGGGACGATGGTGTAAGTTAACTGTCTTGATCCTGTGGATCATGCTCTCCTGACCGATATATCCTTTTGCCAGTGGTGCTGGAAGCGGATCGGTAAGTCAAGGAGCAACGAATATGATCTGTCCATCGCCTGTATCTCACAGCGTCATTATGTTTCAGATCGCCGGCAGCCTGAGATATTTTGTTATCGCCATGATACATTACCCAGAAGTCATGCGTCGCGCTCAAGCGCAGATCGACGAGGTAGTTGGGCGAGACCGCCTTCCCTCGTTCAGTGACAGAGAACAGCTACCGTATATTGAAGCTATGGTGAAGGAGGTTCTACGCTGGCGACCTGTGGGCCCTATTGGTCTACCGAGACAGACCGCAGAGGTAAGAGGTTATTCTCGCAGGTCCGTCACAGTTTATTTGATTTTTCTTTGCCTCCCAGGACGACTACTACAATGGATATTTCATACCTAAAGGTGGGGTCTCATAATACAGACGGTATACCTCGCTCATACTGACTCTCACAAAAGGTACACTCATTCTTCTGAACGTCTGGTAAGAGGATAGAGATAGAATGCCTCGCAACGGTTCTAAATTGCGATTTAGGGCCATGAACAGAGACCCGACCTACTTCCCGGACTACGACGACTTCCGGCCTGAGCGGTATCTCGACGACTCAGGTGCGCTGTGCGACGACGTACCTGACACACATAGCCAGGGACATCTCACCTATGGCGCTGGAAGAAGGCGAGTTCTCTCATTCTCAACGTCATGGGTTTCTGGCCCTAACTCTTTGACAGAGTATGCGTTGGGAAGGATATATCCAACCAAGCCCTGTTCATCAACATCGCGGCGCTTCTCTGGGCATTCGATTTTCAGCCGACAGTTGGTGAGGATGAAAAACCAGATATCCCATCGAAGACGAACTGTGTTGACGAAGGTCTCGTTGTGTAAGTCAAATACTGTCTATCGACTCCTACTAGGTGCTCACACAAACCACAAACAACGCTTTAGACGGCCCGAGTCTTTCAAATGCTCAGTCAGCCCGCGTTTATCGAATGTTGCTGAAGTGATTCATTCTGTGACGGAAGTATACGTCACGTCCCAGGAAGATTGAAAATATCTACACTGTATTTGTATACTATGCGATTATATGCAGATATAGCAGGCTGTTATATGTGCTCTGAGTCAGTCATTGTAAGCTACGGTAGTTAGTGATGCAGGTCTGGGATACTTGACCTAGTTTGTTTACTGAGCGTTCTCGCGCAAGAGTTTCTCTACATGGAACCCAAAATCCCTAAGCAGCTCGGGGCTCATTGTTTTGGTCGATACTGAGATCGGCTGGCCAAAGGGATTGGCAATCTCTATCCCAAGCTCCCTTCCATCGTTTCTGAGGTTTCCTGCGATCGGGACACTCTGTCCACTGTCATGCGCGGTAGCTGAAGTTGAGTCGGTGGTAGCTGTCCCCGAAGTCTCGACCGTCTTCCCTTTACTTGTGCAGACGGGCTTATGACGCTTCCAGTCCTAGAAGACGATCCAGCATCTCCAACTTCGTAGGGAGAGAAATCCACGTACCTTGACTTGACATTGCTTACTACAGTAAGCCGGCTTGACCTCAGCTGGACAAGGTCCAGCACAGCTCATAAGACCAGATTTTTTCGTTGCTTGTATTCCGCAGCCCGCTGCCGCGCACTGATACGAGTTTGGGGCCTTGTCGAGCTTTTCCTCACGTTTTTCCATCTTGCTCCTGAAGGCCGCTTGATGTTTGTCCCATTCTTCCCATACGCTATCCAGTTTCGAGAAACGGTCGTCAAAAGGCTTGTTGACTTTTTGATGGCGAAGGCCTTGAGATTGTATGGTACTCGCCACTATGTATAGAGTAGACGGAGTGAGGCCTAACGAAGCACATTTGTCTGCGTAAAGGCCGGCCCGGTACAGTGATTCCGTGTTCGAGGACTTTTCGTATTCCTGAAAGTTGATATAGGCGATGCAAGCGTACGCACGAGCACGAAGGGATCGAGAAACGTTAGGTACAAAATCCGGGGACTTCTTGTCGACAAGACGCCAGAAACAGCGCAGGGCGCCGCCAACGTCTTTAAGGATTTGGCATCCACCGTAGAGCCTTATAACATTTGTTCAGAGATTCCCAGTCACAAAATAAGTGGAATTAGCTTACCGCAGACCCAGTTCAATGATATCTTCAGGGTTCTTGTGAGAATCTGCTGATACGAAAACGTCCATGAACTTCTTCTCGAGGGCGTTTTCTGCGTCTATCACGGGGTTGCCTGTTCCAGAGAACGCGTTCTTGCTACTTTTGAGGCACATCTCCCGCATTTTCATATAATGTACGAAATAGTCCTGCCCAGCATGGTCCACTGTGGTACTGGCCGTGGGTGGCGCCATCAGCGAAGAGCGAAGTCTTGGATAGGAGTTGATGCTTGCGGGCCGTTCTATGATGCGTTTGTGCAGGTGAGCGGTCCGGGAAGAGAAGCACTATAAGTAAATACCTGAATGAGTTGAACGTCTAACGTTGAATATTTGGGCCGATAGGTGTCGGTTTAACAACACACTTCCCAGCGGTTCGGCAAATCGGCTCCCGAACATCGCGCGTAGTGGCGCAAGGATCTCGCTTCGCTTAAGTGTTCGATGTTCGAACCCTACCCGGGGCCTTTTTTTTCTCTCATCAAACATTATAGAAAGTGAACGAGGGGCGCTCTCAGTATGTTGGCCACACGCATTGGACGTTTGAAAAATATCATAGAGCTATGTGACACGTCTCAACAATATTCTACCCAATGCTACGTCTGGATAAACGGGCTTCATATCCGTAGCTGCTTGTAGACTGGTCATTTACTATGTCTTTGGGATATTTTCGACCGTAGAAGGCCTTCAGCGGCTGGGAACCGAAGTCGGATGTCGCATGGAAATTGAACAGGTCTCCTGCAAGATCTGTCAGCGACTTGCATCCGAGACACTCTGTACTTACACGACCAGGCCGTCGTCGACGAAAGAGTCTTTAGAAGGTATGAAAGTGGACTTTCCGTCAGGATTGCTTTGAGGTTGAATATCCAATGCCCATAACATGCATGCAATGTCGATGAACAACGTTTGAGACGCAACTGACATTCCGGGACACATTCTGTGCGATGGTCAATGAGTACTGAAGTTCTGAACCTGACTTCTGCTCAGCGTACTGACCGTCTACCGAACCCGAAAGCGAAATGCTTTTGTCCAAGGTAAACGGACTTATAATTTTGACCGAGAAATCGCTCAGGCCGAAACTCCTCTGGTTCGGGAAATAATTCTGGATCGTGCGCCATGGCCCTATTCGAAGTTTAGTCATTGTGAGGGGCCAAAAATATCTGAGACCTACCAGATATTCTCGATGACCGTTGCCCCTTCAAAGTACAACCATTAGCTTCGAAATGACTACCAGAACATGGGTTTGGTGGGCGTACCTTCAGGAATAAGGTATCCGTCATACCAGTTGTCCTGGACTGCTGTTTAGTTTGTAATTTTACTGCCGCACCAGAATATGCACCTGTGTACACCGCCGTGGAATGCCTTCATAGCAAAGTGAGCAAGACCTACTCAATGATCCAATTTGCGTACCTATAGGTGCGACGGTCCTCCAGCGTAACAGCTCCTTTACAATGGCAGTCACATAAGGAAGCTGTGCTTGGTCTTCAAATGTCGGAATGCGGTTCTCGGATACAACGGAGTCGAGCTCAACTTGAGCACGCGCCATTTCATTCGGATAGAGAACCGCGGCTAGCATGAACACGCTAAGCATGCCTGAGGTCTGAATATGTGTTCAGATTTTTGTTGCTAGAGACAAATGAACACTTGCCGTATCAAGCCCTGCTCCTCTAGGGAAGAATTCAGCATTGTGAGGTTCATCTCGCCGAATGGCTTACATCAGTATTCCTGCTAGCCAAGCGCACTCTTTGCGCGAGAGGTCACTGACGTTTGCATTCCTAAGGATCTGAGCCGCGAAAGACGTGTCCGCATCAGGTACTGTTGAGATTGGATCCTACAATGAACTCGTGATTCTAAAGAACTTTGAATGTGAGAAATACTCAAACCTGAGCTTGAACTTCCTCCAGGTACTTCGTAAAAAGCTCGGTATATCTGCGAAACATTGCCTGTCCATCACGTTTCCACGTCGCCAACCATGGAGGAAGATGCAGTAGAGCCGGGAAGATCTCGACTAAATGCATCTCCTTTCCGCTTGCACGTGCAGCGGACCGTATGAGATGATCAGCTTCCTTCACAATAGTATCTAAATGTCTCTCGGCAAGTGTAGTACCATAGACGATGGATACGACCGTAGCAGCGGCGGACCTTTGCGACCTTGAGTGAGCCACAAGTCCATCACCAAATGAATACGATGTACTTCTCGAATTGTTCTTGCCAGTGATCCGGATCGTTTAGTAATTGCAGCACTAGATGGGCAGCACCTCTCTCTTGAAGTGTTTGATATGTTTGCGCTTCTCGACTGTTGAAAGCTTCGTGGATAGCGCGTCGCTGTCTGCGCCACCTGACCAAGGGCATAAGTTCGCCTTGCATAAGTGATGTAGAGTTTCGAGATCACATACACGTGACCATATGGGATAAAACCGACGGACATGCCTCCAGTCATCAGCTCCCCAGCGACAATCAGCCGGGGCCGATCGCTGTAGGTAGCTGAGCGTCGGTCTGCAGGATCCTCACTGATGAATGAAGTTGAACAAAGACTGAATTTCAAGACACATACCGAGAAGATCTTCTGCTACCTTTAAGCTGTTCAGCACAATGGCGGGTTTACCAGCGAGATTGAGGGAAAAGATGGGACCTGCTCATATCCATATCCCAAAGTAAACAAAACTGGGATCCAGAAGGCTGGCGTACCGTAAGTCTCTGCCCAGCTCGAAAACTGCAAAAATATCTTCTCATAGGGCATCTGAAGTGCGTTTCCAAATATTGGGATGCCGGGAGGTCCAGGCGGCATTGACCTGCGCCGGGAGACTGTAGACGCAAGATGGTAACCCACCCAAATGCATGCTATTGTAAGGAGACAGACGACGGTCGACCATCCTGGAGTCGAGGTAATAGATAGGGAAGTATCGTCGCCGTTGATCATCTTCCGAGGACTGAGTGTGAAATTTCTGTGGGCAGAAGGCGGAAGCGGGAAGAAGTGCGCGGGGCTCTATTTATCTTGCATTACAATGGGGTGCTTACAGGATACTGTAAGGACGAGCAGAGTTTGTTTAAACGCCGCATTTGCATTGCAAGTACCGGCACCTTTACCAAATCACGGCCCGTGATAGCAAGGTGTAAGTCCTGTGATGAGGTGGACGCCGCTGTCTAGAATATGTTCAAAAATCTGGAAGACGACTTGCACACAAGGAATTGTTACGTTACGTTCCGCGTTGTCCTTACAGCCTTTGAAAGCATTGTGGAGAAAGTTACATCTCCAGCACCATTCTACCAAGGCATAACTGCGCAGACAATCCAAGACCTTCTCACCAGGGCATGCTAGGATCACAAGACCCCACGGAAGTGTGGCAGCTTCGCGAGGATGCCACTAAATTCGAAACCGTAGATGAATCGATCCGCTCTGAATTGTTGAAGCTTGTACGATTGGGTTAAGGAGGTCTTCGGAGTACCGAGGGCGGGACAATGTCCTGAAATGAACCCAGACGCTGTACGCCATTCAAGGGTATAATGTCTGATAAAAATGTGGTTTAAGATTGTTTGCAACCAGAACAACACTCAAGCACTCAACATGTGACTTCACAATCCAGGGCTCAGCCACTGGTTTCCCACTCTACTACCTGGAAGATCCGTGGACAAACTTGCACATGACGATACTAGCTTCAAAGTGAGTTTGAGATAACGCGTGGCTTCCAATGAACCTATCCGACGAGCGTAGAGTCTTACAACAAAGTGACCACGGTCTTGAGGACGACGGACGTCGAAGTACTAGAATTTAGCGCTAGCACTCGAATCGCGTTCGGTGATGGCCGAGCTTCCAACGCGAAATGCTGTTCAGTATTTCTCTCTAGATTTAGTCAGTGTGAAGTTCGTGCTGTTTGGATTTTGTCAACGGATCTTTCTAGTCGTCTATACCGTGAGTCCTCACACGTCTGCTTGTGTAGTATGACTCTCACTGTTTTCACTTCGTCACATGTGGCCTAGCCGGAGGTCATAGTCCAACAGGAGACAAGACTGTCAATGTCAACTCATACAAGCGGCGGAAGCTTGAGCCACTTGGAATTAGTGTGTTTCATAGTTCGAGAAGGCATTGCAACCGACGAACAATGGGCCATGGGATTGCCTATGGGCAACTTTTGATCTTTCTGTTTGTCGCCACTGTGCCTCGCTGCAAGTCAGGACAAGTGATCGGCCAGCCTCGGTCGTCACTATGTATGGTTCCTTTGAATTGACCACGCTTCAACGAATCCGAATCTGCTGGACAGTAGACACGCACCTGCGGCCATATCGACTCGGAATATATCGCGATGGACAGACCTCCACTCTATGGTCAATATAAGTAGCCTGTCACTCTGCAAATTCATTGCGGTTCTCCGTCTCGTCTCATGCTCTGACTAGGCTCACGGTCGACATGGATCCTCAAAGTCACAATTTTTCGCCGACAACGCCCTCCAAACGTTCTGAGTCGATCTCGCCTCGGAGTACTCCTACCAAGTCCTGCCTCAAGCCTACTCTTCCCGACATAATCTTTAATCTTAACCTTGAACCTGACCTTAACCTTGACACAAAAGAGGTCAAATTTGACCTCTCAGAAAATCAGGAATATGAAGCAGACATCTACGATCGAACGCCAATACTCGTTGACGAGATTCCGAAGGAAGAATTGCTTATCTTACTGGCTGAGCGTAACGGCATTGACACAACACAAGATGGATGGGCCGATCTTTGTGCGTATATATTTATTCACTGGACTATTTACGACACTTACATACGAATGCTCAGGCATAGAGTATATACAGAGGAAGGCTGAACGGCGAGCAGCGTCTGCTAGTGCATCTTGTCGACATATCGCCCACCGGGACTTGCCATCTCAGGAGTACCGCCGACAACTCCGTCCCCCCCAGCCCCGAAGCAATACCCTCCGCAAGCGACTCGAATTTTAGAACCGTCATATACATCGTCAATTTTGGCTATTTACATGTTCGTAATTCAACTACCACGCCTGCAATCTGATCCTCTCCTATATATCTAGTCAAGTGTTCGTATTGATCATGTCCTCATGTACTACACTACCGTCTGCTCTATGCCTCCCGCAACGTTCTGTAACTCTATGCCATAATATGCATTAAAATAACTTTTGCCCCGTTTCACCTGCCATCAGCGAATCTCAACATAGCATCGCCGTGTGCGCATACTGTCGACAGTGGTCCCGTCAATCCCTGAGTCCGTCCTGAGTACTGTGCCCCCGACACCTGGCACTTTATCTGGTCCGGGGTGCTTTGTCAGCCCGCCTCTTTTCCGTTTTCGGCCCAATAGGCGCCGTTCGCGTGGCATGTTCACGCCCGGAGTGAGTCTATCGTCTTCCGCATTCCGCAACGACCACGACGTTACCGCCCTCTACTACTATATTTTGCACTTGTGCTTTTTGTATCGCCTTTTAATTCACGCTCTAGTGCCAAAAATACTCCAGTACACGTTGATCTCGACACGGTGACGTGGAGGTGCGTCTTCGATAACCGCCGCGGTACAAACTTATATTCAACCCTCAGAGCAGCTTTCCGATAGAGAGCACATAATCCAAGATGATGAACTTCGAGGATGTAGAGGAGCGCGATGGTACGACGGTCTCCTTATGTTACTCGCTGGATGCTTGACGGCTTCCGCAGGCGTGCGTCTTTCTTGGAACGTTTGGCCGTCCTCAAGGATCGAAGCGACGCGAACAGTGGTACCCATCTCGGCCTTATATACCCCTTTGACGGTGAGGGAGGATCTGCCGCCTGTGCTCTACGAGCCTGTGACGTGCAAACCCCCATGTCGCGCTGTTCTTAATCCTTACTGGTGCGTATGTTGCTGCTCGCTGGGTACGCTCATCAGTTAATATGAGCATGGTAGTCAAATCGATATTCGCGGGAAACTGTGGATATGTCCATTCTGCTTGCAACGCAACCCTTTTCCCCCGCACTACAAGGATATCTCCAACACCAATCTACCTGCAGAACTTCTCCCCAAATATACCACCATTGAGTACACACTCTCCCGTCCAGCCCAAGTGCCACCAATCTTCCTTTTCGTGGTCGATACGTGCTTAGATGAAGATGACCTCAAGGCGCTTCGCGACGCCATCGTCGTTAGTTTGAGCTTGATCCCGCCATACGCTCTGGTCGGCCTAATTACTTACGGTACTATGGTGCGTAACTATGGCCCTCTTTTGGTATCAAGTCTTACATTGCTTTCAGACTCAAGTTCACGAACTCGGATACGCGGAGTGCAGCAAGTCGTACGTGTTCAAAGGCAGCAAGGAATACGCGCCAAAACAAATTCAAGATATGCTGGGGCTAAGCGCGCAGAATCGCGCAGCTCCTCGACCTGGACAGCCGATGCCTCCTCAGACATTCGGCGCAGCTCGCTTCTTGCTGCCGGTCCAGCAGTGCGAATTTCAGTTGACAGGAATTTTGGAGTCATTGGCTCGTGATCCTTGGCCTGTGGCGAACGACAAGCGTGCATTGAGATGCACCGGTGTAGCGTTGAGCGTTGCGGTGGGCCTATTGGAGGTGCGTCGCTAAACATCGTTTTGACGAGTCAGCAATTCATGGTGGTACCTAAGACTACTTTCCCCAATACTGGTGCTCGTATCATGCTCTTCGCTGGTGGGCCGGCGACAGAAGGACCGGGTCTGGTCGTCAGCAACGAGTTGAAGGAGCCTATCCGTTCCCATCACGACATTGACAGAGATAGTGCCAAACACTTCAAACGCGCACAGAAGGTACGTTGTAGTCTTTCCCTGTATATGTTTGTTAACAGCAGAATCCAGTTCTACGAGGCGCTCGCGAAGCGCGCGTCAAACAACGGGCACGTTGTGGACCTGTTCGCGGGTTGCTTGGATCAAATTGGTCTTCTCGAGATGAAGTCTCTGCCCAATTCAACGAACGGTGTGATTGTGTTATCGGATTCTTTTGCGACGTCTATCTTCAAGCAGAGTTATTTGCGCATTTTCAACAAGGATCCTGAAGGCCACCTGGAAATGGGCTTCAACGCGACGTTCGACGTGCAAACGACTAAGGAGCTCAAAGTTTCTGGCATGATCGGGCACGCGATATCTGCAGGCAAAAAGTCAGCGTGTGTTGGCGAGACGGAAATCGGCATTGGCCAGACGTCAGCGTGGAAGATCAACTGTATCACCCCTCAAAGTGCAGCCGCCGTCTACTTCGAGGTCGTCACGCCCGCCGGACAGCCCCTCCAACCGGGCTCGCGTGGCCTCATCCAGTTCGTAACACATTATCAACACTCCTCTGGACAGCAAAGGCTACGTGTCACCACCATCGCACGTAATTTCGCGGAAGCAGGTTCGCCTCAGATCGCCGCTTCTTTCGACCAAGAGGCGGCGGCGGTACTGATGGCTCGTATCGCGGTGTTCAAAGCCGAGATCGATGACTCGCCTGATGTGCTACGCTGGCTAGACAGGATGTTGATCCGTCTCTGTCAGAAATTTGCGGACTACAGGAAAGAAGACCCGACCAGCTTCCGGTTATCTGACAATTTCAGTATCTATCCCCAGTTCATGTTCCACCTTCGCCGCAGTCAGTTCCTCCAGGTCTTTAACAACAGTCCCGATGAGACTGCATTCTATAGGTGCGTCTTCTATATGGCACGAGCGAGCTATCGTTAAACCATTATCCGACAGGCACGTGCTGAACGAAGAAGACGTCAATAACTCATTGACTATGATTCAGCCGACGTTGATGTCTTACACTTTCGATGTGCCTCCTCAGCCTGTACTCCTGGACAGCGTGTCCATCAAGCCGGACGTAATCCTCCTGCTGGATACATTCTTCCACATCCTGATTTTCCATGGCGAGACCATTGCGCAGTGGCGCAAGGCCGGCTATCAAGAACAGGAAGGATACGAAAACTTCAAGGAGTTACTTGAGGCTCCCGTCCGTGATGCTCAGGTGCGTCCACCATCAAAACATACACCGCATATCTGACTTCTACCCTGTAGGAATTACTTGTTGACCGGTTCCCCATTCCCCGGTACATTGTCTGTGATCAAGGAGGCAGTCAAGCGCGGTTTTTGCTCTCCAAGCTCAATCCGTCGACGACGCATATGTCCACCGGCATGTACGGCTCCGGCCCGGGCGCTGGCAACGGTCAGGCTATCTTCACCGATGATGTCAGTTTACAAGTCTTCATGGAACACCTCAAGCGATTGGTACGTTCATATTCATGTATCTTTGACAGTCGATACTAACATACTTCCTCCAAGGCCGTGGGTGCTCAAACCAACTGAACGTGTTATGATTAGATATTATGTATACTCTTGTTGTCATGCGAACGAATCGTTGAATCGGTCCATCAAATATCTAGGGACGTGCGACGACCCTTGGTCGTAACCTGCAGGTAGTCACCGTGAGCATCGGATGTGTCAATGCTTCATCAGCGGGTGACCGCGCTACCATGAGATACTTTAGAATCTCAAGCGGGCCTGATTATAGCTAGGAGGCTGTGTCTTCGTCCCCAAGAGCTTGCGACCGAGGGTACAGTAAGTCCTAACAAAGGCTACTTCTTTACTGAGACCAGCCAGAAGCTAATCTGTCCGTAGAATCTACGGTTCTCGTTGAGCGTGGCGGCCAACAAAACATCCACATATCGTGTGATCTTTGATCGTTAGATGTCCAGCATCGGACTACAGTGATGTTTCAGTGCGCAGGCAACCTGTGTTCGAAATGCATTTGACAACATAGATTAGGACTAACAGATCTCCACCTAGATATAGGCTTGTTGCTGAGCGAAACCAAAAGGAAGGCAGGCGTTTTCTTTCCTGACACCGAAGATAGTGTGTCACCTTGCAGGGGCGAGGCTGTGGACTTCTCGCTATCTAGATATTTCGCTCAGCATACTTTTCTTAACACCCGAGGTAGAGTCTATCCCTCTTCTTCTCGATGGCTTCTGATCGAACCTTTGTAGTTGACGACTCGGATCCTTCTCTGACATACGAAGGTACTTGGGTGGTGGACACGGGCGACACGACCTACTATAACAGCACTTTGCATACCGCCGAAGTCGCTGAGCTCTCCGTAAGTTACACATTCAACGGTATGTATAGGCTCTCAATCTTTCAACGTTCCGCTGACATCACCTTAGGGACTTCGATTCAACTATACGGCACTGCCGATACATCTATAGGTTCACCAAGTTATTATCTGGATGACAGCTCCCTCGAACCACCTACTATAATATCGAATACCGTTCCACCCTTCACAGAGTCTCAAGAATCCTTATTGCTCGACGCAGCGTTCAACGACGGCCAGCACACTTTGCTCATCACCACTCGGTTCAATACAAAATTTGCACTGGACTATCTCGCTATCACGACCTCGTCAGAGGAAGAGACATCCTCGACGGACATGGTTTCTCCCGTGTCGACCGCTAGGGCACAACTGTCAGACAGGGATCAAAACCAGCACCACACGTCTGACAAAGTTGCTGTCATCGTATTGGCACTCACCGCCTGTGTTGTCATCGTTGCAATCATTGTTGCAGTGATAATATATCGTTTCAAGCGTCGACGGCCAAAACCGCTCGATAACGAAGGCCCCTTCGACATACTACCAGGTATGTCTCGGTAAATAGTATGCCTATAACTTCTTACTTACACTTTCTAGACGATTTGCAAGCTCAAAAATCGGGTGCACCGTATCTGCTCCGTTTCAAGAAACCAGGTCGTACGCGTGGCGCGCCTCGCACGCAGACGACACGCTCGTCTACGTTGTTCACCTCCGTCATTTTCGCTCCCTCGTCTTCCCATTCATCCAGACGATAAGCCCGGCTAGCTTCTCCTATGTCCGGGATCGTGCCAACAGCTCGCTGGCCTTTTGGATTCTATCTTCTGGACGGTGCAAACATCGTGTATAAAAGCCTCGTTCAACATTCAAGTCATCAATAGACCTTATCCTAGTCGTGCATAGCACCGAGCGAACATGGACTCTACTTGCTTTAGCGTAGCAACCGGACATATTCATATTGTAATGTAATGCATATATATTCCACTGTACTTACTGGAGTCTATCAAAGGCGGCTTCAACGAGTGCCTTTTGTTGTGCAGAATACAGCCGAGCAATACCGGGGGCAGGCACCGCGTCTTCTTTGCGACCTAGGTATCGAAGGTCTTTGCCAGAATGACGTAGAATGTCTTGAAGCCTGGGGGCGACATGACCATACGCTCCTTGATTGCGAGGTTCTTCCTGCAACCAAACGAATTCCTGAGCGTTGCAGTATCTAGACAGGGTCTCCCGGACTTGCGAGAACGGGAAAGGGCACAGCTCCTCCAGGCGTACGAAGGCGACGAGCTCCGATGTATTATTAGGGCAGGCTTGACGTTTCTTGACCAGATCATAGAAGAGCTTGCCGGTGCAAAAGACAACTCGCTGGACCTTAGCTTTGTCCGCAATGAATGGATCATCCAGGACTACCGAGAATTTCATCCCGGGTGCCATCTCGCTCAAAGACGAAGCAGCGGCCTTGAGACAATAAGAATCAGGATCATAATCGAGTACCGTGTGCTCAAACCCACCGGAAGCCGGAGGAGAGTTTTCGGACCAGCAACGATTAGAGGTTTCCGGAAGTTGCGTTTCAGCTGTCTTCGCAGAAGATGGAAATACTGTGCGGGCGTAGTCGGGAAAACAACGTGCATGTTGACGCCTTTGAAAGGTTCGTCTTCCGAGTAGCGGTCGTCGGTCAGCTGATCAAGAGACGTGTTAGATTTTGGGTCTGATACCGTGCAACGCAATTACCTGAAGCCATCGCTCGATCCGACAAGAGGAGTGTTCCGGACCCGCTCCATCCAAACTGAAGATCGTGGCAAGTGAATACAATGATTATCCTTGTAATATGTTTAGTCTCACCCGTGAGGTAGTAACAGAACCAGCCCACTTTGCTTCAGCCATTTGGCTAGAAAGTAAAGCGAAAAGCATGAACATGATAGAACCAGTCCTCTGGAATAGCACAAAGCTTACTTTCCGCGGACGAGACGAACGTGTCAATGATGATCTGTATGTCGCGAGTTAGAACTACAGAGACCTAGATTGATCACTGTCCCACATACTTGCGCACCGTTGAAGAAATCGCCAAACTATTTGGGTTAGCATATAGCTGGTATATCATGGTTGTTACAGACATACCTGTGCTTCCCAGATAGGCAGAAGATTCGGTCGCTCCCAGCTAACTCCATATTCGAACTGAACCGAGAGAACGGCAGGTCAGTAAGCGCACATCAGCTAGTATAGTGTACTCACGCCGAGGACTGCCATTTCACTCAGAGAGCCTGGGATGAAATATTCATATTGTGCCCTGTGTCACCAAGATAAAGGGCTCCTCACTATTTGCCAGCTCTAGCCTGCCATCACCTTCGACGTTGTCATTGAGAGGAACAATGGCCTGCTCAGTCTTCTGATCAACCAACATGGCGTGCCTGCGGGGCAAAGAGGCCAAGGCGGTGAACGATACAATGTTAGCGGCTATGGAAAACGCGAAAAAGGAGACTATATCCACCTCTGACTAAATGTTCCTCGTCCAACATCTTGCCCGGAGATGCGGACATCGTATCCTTCACGCATCAATGAACCAAACGCCAGTGCCTGTAAAATTTTCTCAGCAATTATGTCGGACAGCAAGATGTAGAGACAAACCTCGGCGGTAGCCCAGTCAATGTTCTTGCCAGACTCTAAACTCTGCAGTCTGTGTTTGACGTGGCGTTGCAGACGGGAATGAAGGTTCTATGATGTCACATTGAGTCGGAAATAGCAATCTCAATAACACTAGGAAAACGTACGAAGCTATCTGGAATTGTCACGCTCGCACGTCCAATAGTCTTCAGCTGAGCTTCGTCGACTCCTGTATCTGGATCGAAGTTTGCCTCGTTGTTCTTGGGCCACACCATGTTGCTCCATTGTCCTTTTAACATCGGCGCGGTATCGAGTGTCGCAGTATGGTTATCAGCTGCAGCCAGCTCAGCCGCGAGATGAGACTCGTGTGAAGTGCGGACGGAGGATGCTTCATCGGGCGAAATGACCTCCTCAGCCTGATTCAGTCAGTAAGGGACGGTAAATTCATGTTATACATCAACTATAGACTTACTAGCAGCTGCGCTTCATACAGAGCGGGAGGTGACTGACGTGACCTGATCTTCTCGTACATCGATGGCTGAGTAAACGCGGGCTCATCTAATTCATTATGTCCCCTGAGAGGATCATGAATTGTCCACAGTTCAAACGAGAAAGACGACGAAAGGCGTACCATCGACGGTACACGATCAAGTCTACAATGATATCTTTGCGGAAAAAATGACGGTATTTGAATGCCACCTCCATAGCACGGGCAACGTCTGAAGGGAATTGAGTGGATATGTCGGGTATTCACGAGTTTTCTGACATACTGACCTTCAGGGTGGTCACCGTTAACATGCAATACAGGACAGTATATCATCTTGCCAATATCGGAGCAGTAAAGGGACGAACGCGCATTGTGCGCTGGTGTCGTGTAACCGATGCTGTTGCTGAGAATATGATGATGTATAAGGTCCCTATACGTATGGCTGATATGAAAAGAGTACGCACTTGACAACGATATGGACGGTCCCTCCAACCGTGTAGTGTGGAAGGTTGCCTGATAGAAGATGGTCAATCTACGGAAGAGCGAAGCATCGTCGTGAACCAACTTAGTCCAAGACCTTCCATGATAATCCCTTGGCCTGTGAAACTCGCATCGCCGTGAAGCTGCACGCACATGACGCGATCGCCCGGAACACAACCCTCAAGATGCTCGGCTACCGACAACTCTTTGAAGAGTGAAAACTGTTTCGCGCGCGTTTTCCCTAAAGCTACTGAATTGATAGCCTCCAAGTGAGATGGGTTGGGTAGGAGTGAAATCTTTATGGATGCGTCTGATTGGAGAGATGGGTAGCGTAAGGTGGGCGAGGCAGCTATGCAAACCAATTGAATGGTAGTGACTAAAACGGAGAGTAGCCTCAACTCACTTAAGTGACTGATGACGTCCCCAACAGCTTCCAGCTCTTCCGGGATGTCCCATCCTCCACGGATCTTATGGAACAGAGCACGAGGAGGAAACTGGAGTATGGAGGTGAGGAGGTTAAGACGACCACGGTGAGGCATGGAAAGAATGATGTTGGAAATTCCAGCTATTTGAGTACAAGTAAGGCACCCGTATCAGAAACATGCAAATT
Organism: Pleurotus ostreatoroseus; assembly: GCA_005298045.1. NCBI lineage: Eukaryota > Fungi > Basidiomycota > Agaricomycetes > Agaricales > Pleurotaceae > Pleurotus > Pleurotus ostreatoroseus. The sequence goes on along the minus strand of SWBT01000070.1, from coordinate 218,513 downwards.
CACTGTGCGCACCTTCTGCAGACGAACGGAATAACGTGTCCAGCGCTGGAAGCATGGACTCGCCCCCTTCCAATCCATAGCGTTTGAGATTAGGGAACTTCGCCTGTAAAAACCGATCGAACACTTCGCTTTCCGTTAGCAATCCATAAATTCTCCTTTTCTCTTCTTTGGTATACGCAGGAGCGACCGTGTTTGCCTGAGATTCAAGGAGATGGGAGAACCAGAGTCTTTCTGTCTTAGACGGCGAATGCATGTACTCATAAGCGATCCGTCCGACATAGATCTGCCTAAGGCGCTGTGTGACTTCTTCCAGTGTAAGTTCTGTTGAGCCAATGTCTTCGCCAATAGGAGAAGTCCAGAGGATACCATCCACATTATACTTCGTAGATGGGTCCGTCAAGCCATAACGCATGGGGTCTAATGCGGCAACCTCTTCTCGCTGCAAAACATCAAGGGGATCTATCCGTGCAGCGCGATGACCATGCGTTCGTAGGGAGTCAACATAACGCATCAAAGGGGCATTGACCGCTCGATTATGCAACTGTTGTGGACTGTCTGATGTTGCAACTTAAAATCCAAACTGTGCGATACACAAGCTGATAATCACTTACAATCCGGGAGCGTAAATTTGCGAGGTTCACGATATCCATACATAGTGTCATGATAGCCTCGATGAACCCCTGACAGCGACGACAGGCTCGAGCGAGACTGTACTCCCAGGCTGTAGATTTTTGTATATCGTAGCGGATTCATTGCCGTGACCGTCGGTCTCGTCATGGCTGTTCTTGACCAAGTAGCTCTTGTTTGACCGTCTGGAGGAAAACCGGTAACATTGAGCAACTGAAGACGTAACTTGGACTGGCAAGTTCCGGTATTACAATGGGGGTTAGCGCGGTCAGCAGGTCCATCAGTTCCGGGCGTGCATCGTGGCGGGATGACTAAGCCGTTCTACGTGGCGTCGGCAGTTACCGAACCGTTCTCTTCAGCTTTTTATCGAAGTTATCGTAGAGCCTCTATCCTGCCATACCCATAAGTAGCAGTATCACAACGATACGCTAACTATCTTCAAAAAATCAGCGCCTGCATGCTGGTCAATATGTGGGCTTCACCATCATCTCCCTTGTGCAAGACATTCAGGAGTTCACGAAATCGGCTAATTTGGCGACTTTCCGGATGCATCCTCCCTTAAGTGAGAACCGTGTGGCTTTTGGGGGAGGTGTAAGCAACTCGCATTTTTAAAAAATTATAATATAACCGGACGTGCTACTGAACTAACCTGCCTGGGCTACTCCACATTATTGTGCTAGTGACCGATATCTTAGGATGCCATCTTGACGGTGGGATCATATCTTTCATAACCTTGCACTTAGTACTCACAGTAGGTTCAGTCGCGTTGGGTAAAAGGTTTGCTCTAGGGTGCACCTTGGGGAAAAGTATAGGTGTGGCGTCAAAGCCGTTCCCTTCGCACTACCATACAGATACCGAAAGCCCCCGGCATTTTTTGGTGTGCCCACGTACAGTTCTAGGTATGACTTTTCAATCTTTCCAATTCGATACTTGACGATGATGCATGTCCCAGGCGCCTCGCATGGGGGTAGCCTATCAAAACCAGCACTCTGTGCCCTCATATGAAGCCCATGAGAGCGAGTCTGACGCCATTCCTATGGTGTCAGAATGTAGGTATTTCTTTATGAATTTTACTAGGCTACTCGCTTGCCACAATTGGATAATGAATCAGGTTGAACCCCATAAGTGCACCTACGCCACTTCCAACTTTCTCTGTGCCATTGGCTGCACCACGACGTCGTGAGGTTCGTTCGTGCTAAACTTCATTTCACTCATTAGTGCCTGATATACGTCCACGTGGACCTAGCCATCCCGATCTATTTGGTCACGGTCAGGGTGCTTTGTGGTTGAGCGGAAGCGAAGCCGCTGAGATCTGTTGCGGTCCTGGGAACACTTTAGAAAGGAAAGCCAAGCGACAAGAAATCGTAGCAGGAGTGCAGGTATAAAATGTAGCTGTGTAAGTGCAATGTTCTCATCGCATCACAGCCTTGTCAGTATGGTCTCATACTACCTAGGAGCTCTCGCGTTTCTGTTGTTCATCATCGTCCTGAAGGTTGTTCGCTCAGTTGCGAATGCGTATCATCGCAATAGGTACATGCCGCCTGGGCCCTCAGGACTTCCGTTCCTCGGCAATATTTTTCAAGTCGGCGATCAACAATGGGTACGATTCGCAGAATGGAAGGAACGATATGGTAAGTACTGTAATAAATTATTCGAAGATGATGGCCAAATTCGCGTTGATATTAGGTCCTATCTTCTCTTTGAATTTTGCGGGGCAGGCCGTAGTCGTTATTAATGATTTTAAGACCGCTGCGGAGATATTTGGTACGTCGCAGTATACATAGCAGGTCATGTAGCCCTCAATATGTTTCTAGACAAGCGCGCCGGCGTATACAGCAGCAGACCGCGTTTTATCATGGCCAACGACATCATGTGTGGGGGCATGGCTTTCCCCCTCATGTCGAACAACGATCTGTGCGTCACCAGTATCTCGATCTTGTCTTGATAGCTGATTTCTATAGGTGGCGACGGATGAGGCGCGCAGCACATGAAGGGTTCGGCGGTCATTCGCTGAGCACTTATCAGCTCATGCATGAACGTGAATCGGCACTGCTTGCTTTACGTATGTTACAGAACCCCGAGAATTGGCACATGGACATCTGGCGTTCAACCTCTGCCGTCATGGTATCTGCCGTCTATGGTTGGCCATTGACGGATACTTCGTCCGACTCCGTGGTTAAGGATATCATGGACATCAGCCACCGAGTCAGCACCGCATGTCTGCCTGGAAAATATATGGTGGATATCCTTCCTTTCATGATGCATCTACCTGGATGGATGGCAAGGTGGAAAATTTCTGGGCAGACGTCCTTTGCTAAGGATACGAAACTCCTTGTCGGATTGTTGAACGACGTGATAAAGGATATGGTGAGTTATGTTAATGACTCGCTACCATCGTGGCTTATGTTTCTTGTAGCAATCCACCACTGCCGTACCTTGCTTTGCAACAACTTTGCTTAATGATAACACCTCAGGGTTGACACCCGAAGCTATAGCATGGCTTGCGGGGATAATGTTGTACGTACTTTCACACATTAAGATTCATTATCTGAAATCCTCCCAGCATTGCGGGTGCTGAAACTGTGCGTTCGTCGTTACGTTTCGTGGTCTTGCCGCTGACTATCTTCGACAGACTGCGGCGACATTAACTGCATTCATGTTAGCCATGGTTCTTCATCCCGAGGCCATACGCTCTGCCCAAGCACAGATAGACGCAGTCGTCGGGCATGACCGCCTCCCTACTGTGAACGATAGAGACAATCTTCCTTACATCGCAGCTGTAGTGAGAGAGGTTCTTCGTTGGTCGCCTGTCACGCCCCTCGCGATACCAAAACGTTCAACAAAGGTCTGTCGCTTATACCGCTTCTTATTTATGCACCGTGTCCAATGCCTTCATGCAGGATGATTGGTATAAAGGGCACTTCATTCCAGCAGGTAAGTCGCGATGCATCGTCAAATTGTGAGACATTGACACATAAATTGTAACAAAGACTCGCTTGTCATATTGAACGTCTGGTACGTCTTCATATCCTTTGATAAACCTCTACTCAACAAACTCTAGGGCTGCCAACCGCGATACGACGTATTTCTCTAATCCAGAAGAGTTCCGTCCCGAGAGGTATCTGAGCCCTTCAGGCGAGCTTTCTGAAGCGATTCCCAACACACATGGCCAGGGTCATCTTTCTTTCGGCTCTGGAAAGAGGTGTGTTTCAGTCGTACCCTCTTCTTACTCCTAATCATGAAATGTCCTTCAGGATCTGTCTCGGGAAAGACTTCGCTAATCAAGCGCTATTCATGAATGTCGTGTTTTTGCTTTGGGCGTTTGATATCCGCCCTGCAGAGGACGCCGATGGTCAACCCATACTACCTTCTCGTGACGACCTTGTAGACGACGGTCTCGTTGTGTAAGTCGCCTGTGGCGCTCCATCCAGCCACCAAGACTTACTCGCTCGGTTACAGTCGTCCTGTTCCTTTCAAATGCTCTATTACTCCACGCTCGCCCAAGGTCGTCGCCCTGATCAACTCGGTAACCATTTAGGCTAGAGCATAGCCCATAAATAGGCAACGCACTGTGCTAGTTCGCTTCCTTTCTGACTTCTAGGAGCATGCTTCTATTGATCGTGCAATCAACTTAACACTCCGTGGCTGGTCAAAAGCAAAGTTATGCCTATACGGAGTACAAACTCAGTCGTAGAACGCGTGTCCCGGTCGCTGAGAGGTCGCTGAGGCAGAATTACTATACGCTACTATGTATCACCAAGCTGCTTTCGGACCACGTCTTCGGTAGGTCTGCCTCCCGGGCCGCGAGTGCCGTGTATTCCCACACTTAGCGGAACTATCCGGATACTATCCGGATAGTAGTGCTGGCCTTTCCTGTCCTTCCGGTTGCCTTCCGGTCAACTCGGTATGAGTATGAGAACTCTGAACATGCCAATTGCAATGCGTCTGCAGCCAGTTGGGCTAGCCGTTCGCCCTCCAGAGCTTCTCATTCTCCTCACTCTTTCACTCATCGGTGTTTCACGGCGAGATTATCCCATGAGTAAGGTGGCTTTGTAGCTTTCGTGCCGTTTGCCTTCATTTCCTCGGTGTTTCATGGCAAGAGTATTCCATAAGCCAGGTGGCTCTAGAGCTTCGAAACCTCACCGATGCATTCTGTGCTGTATGGAGCTCGTGCGCTCAGTACTGATCCGGGGCACATGCTGCGCGTGAACGCGAACGCGAGTCAGCCGGTTTGTTGTACACATTTCTCATTTAAGTGAGTGCTCTGCCTGGTCTCCGTCTCTTACATATACGAGCTCATGCGCTTTGCCAGGGACAAGAGTGAAATGCATGGTTTGAATACTTGCTTCAACTCTCATGTGTCGAACTTTGTCCTGCATTCTGCACTTAGTGCAACTTGCACATCGCGCTCTGACTTATCCAGCGGGGGGTCTCTCTATTACCGTACGCATTCTCAGGTAAGCTTGACGTTTCAGCCTTTTATCGTGTATATATAAAAACGTCCTTCTCCCTCACAGAACAGTTTTATCCATCGTCTCTCAGCATGTGGTCTCTTCAAATTTGGCTTTCCCTTCTTCTACCTATCGTTCTCTCCAAGATCATACACTCTGTGTACAAAAACCATCGTCTTCGTAAACTTATGCCGCCCGGCCCGCCTGGGCTACCGTTATTGGGCAATGTCCTCCAGTTTCGGGATGAACAATGGTTGAAATTTACCGAATGGAAAGAGCAATACGGTAGTTGTGAACCACCCACTCTATTCCGCAGCGCCTGAGAATTGTTCAGGACCCATATTTTCGCTCAACCTAGCCGGACAACCTGCGATCGTTATAAACGACTTCACGACTGCTGGTGATTTACTCGGTGAGTATCTTAATACCATTATCTGTGTCACTTATCGTAAGCCGCGAAATAGATCGTCGCTCGAACAATTACAGCGATAGACCCCGCTTTATCATGGCTAGCGAGATATTGGCTGGCAACTTGTCCTTCGGATTACTGCCATACGGCGACAGGTCAGCTAATCACGTCCACAAGCGACTCCCCGTTGACGCTTTAAATGACTAGATGGAGACGTATGCGACGGGCAGCACACGAAGCGTTCTCAGGACATGTGTCAGCTAGATATGAGGCACTCCAGGAAAAAGAGCCCGCATTTCTCGCCTTAAATCTCTTGGAAGATCCGGAGAAATGGGACGATCATTTTCGTCGGTCCGCCGCATCTACGATGCTTTGCGCTGTTTACGGATGGTTTTCTATCGACTCCTCCGCGGATTCTATAGTTGACCATATACAGGGCTTCATGCGTCGCCTTTTGCAGGCTTGTCTACCAGGGAAGTTCCTCGTAGACGTCTTTCCTGCTATGCTACATCTCCCAGCTTGGATGGCGCGGTGGAAGCGCGAAGGTCAAGAGTATCATCGTCGCGATACAATCTTGTTTCAGGGTCTTCTAGACAATGTGAGAAGGAAGATGGTACGTTCCTAACCACCTGTGTCCCAATAATGTCCACTAATGCAAATCTCGAAAAGATACAAGGAACCTCCGAGCCTTGCTTTTCGGAGATGTTGCTCAAGGATTCGAAAAAGTATGGTCTCACGGAGCTGGAGGCTGGGTGGCTAGCAGGAAACATGTTGTAAGCCAGTTTGATGTTGTGTACGCGCCTGTCTCAACTAGTTCTCTCTCAGTGGGGCCGGATCCGAGACTGTAAGTTGTCGTGTTTCTCAGTCGCACTGTTACTCACTCAGATGTCTTCAGACTGCAGGGGTCTTGGCCGTCTTTATCCTTGCAATGGTCTTGTACCCTGATGTGATGCGTCAGGCGCAGGCCCAGATTGATCAGGTTGTTGGCCGATCACGCCTACCTTCGTTTAGCGATAGAGACTGCCTGCCCTACATAGATGCTCTAGTCAAAGAGGTACATCGCTGGAAGACTGTTGGACCGCTTGGAGTGCCCCGGTACACGTCTCAGGTACGTTTTTCCATTAGAGGGGTGGTCAATGGATATTTACCATTTCGTTTATATCCATAGGACGATTACTACAAAGGGTATTTGATTCCGAAAAGTAAGACTTCAGTCTCATTGGGCGATATGCATTCGACTGACGCCCTATTAGATACTCTGGTCATCTTAAATGTTTGGTCTGTTCTCCTACCTATCGCATATTGGCTGTGCCTCATACCTGCTTAGGGCCATGCATCGCGATCTGAAGTATTTTCCAGATCCGGACGTGCTTCGTCCTGACCGTTTCCTGGATGCCTCTGGGCAGCTTACAGACACGATTCCTGACACACATGGTCAAGGACATATGACATTCGGTTGTGGAAGAAGGCGAGTGCTCGTCGCGTTCTATCCTTGTTCTGCCTCACCTCTGAGAACTCGTCTTCCAGAGTATGTGTCGGCAGAGATCTCGCGAACCAAGCTTTGTTCATGGACATTGCTACAATACTCTGGGCGTTCGATATTAAGAAGGCGACAGACGTGACTGGTCAGCCAATTACGCCTTCGGACGGCTACATTTTGGACGGTGGCGTCTTTATGTAAGCTTAATATCCTTTACCGTATCGAGCTGTACTTACGTCCATTCGTATAGCCGTCCGGGACCCTTCAGATGCTCTATAACCCCACGATCGTTGGAGGTCTCTCCAACAATCCACTCACTCACGAAGATGTTCGCGATGGCGAAATCACAGTAGAGCCCACAATACTCTCACCGCCATATTCACATGAACGGGACCATAGTCCATGGCGTTGACAAGGTTATACTTCGACGAATGGAATAACACATCTAGCACGTAACTGTGACGGTCCGTGGTGGGTCAACAGCGAGGTTAAGCCTATACGGAGTGCATATTTAGTCGTGGACTGCATGTCCAAGTCGCTGAGAGGTCGCTGAGGCAGAATTATTGCACCACGCTGCTCCCGGATCTAGCCTTCTATAGCTTGCCGGGCCGAGAAGACCGTGTTTCCCACGCTTATAGGAACTTTCCGAACAGTAAGACTGGCGCTGGCCCTAAGATAAACTTTGAACCAAAAACCCGCCCTCCCGGTCAACTCGGTATTGAAAACTCTGCCTTGACCTTTGTCTATGGTTCGTCTGTTTTGGTTTCCTGGCTGGTGTCTCACGGCAAGAATGTGCCGTGATTGGAATAGCTCTATCACTTCATCATGGATGCATCATTTATTAGATGGAGCTCGTGCGTCCAGCACTGATCCGGTGGATATGCTGCGTGTGAATGCAAACACTTTCCAACCGGGTCGTTGTGAACATTTTTCATCCAAGTGAGTGTGTTCGTTTCTATCGCTGTAACTTACGAGCTCATACACTTCGTTAAAGATAGGGATTATATGCATGCCTTGGGTACCTGCTCCAACTCTCTTTCATCGATCTTCGTTCTGTGCGTAGCGCAGGTTACGCCGTAGTCTTCTGACTTATCGGTCGGGGGTCTCCCGATCGCCGTGTGCATTCTAAGCAAAGCCTGACGTTTCAGCATTCCGTTGCCCACATATATGAGAACGCCTCTCTTCTTCGCAGGACAACTCTGGCTCTCATCGCTCGGCATGTGGTCTCTCCAATCATGGATCTCCCTACTTCTACCTATCTTGTTATTCAAGACCTTGCACTCCGTATACAAGACACGTCGACTTCGTAAGATTATGCCGCCTGGCCCGCCCGGACTACCGTTGTTGGGCAATGTCCTCCAGTTTCGAGGAGAACAATGGGTGAAGTGTACCGAATGGAAGGAGCAATATGGTATCTATGAATCATATCCTTGTATCTCATCATGGCTGACCTCTGTGTAGGACCTATATTTTCGTTGGATTTAGCTGGGCAGCCTGCAATCGTGATCAACGACTTCACGACTGCCGGTGATTTGCTCGGTATGTATTTTGGCGCTGCCATTCGTGTCGCTCATTATGGCCCATGAAATAGACCGTCGCTCGAACAAATACAGCAACAGACCTCGCTTTATCATGGCTAGTGAGATATTAACGGGCAGTCTGTCAATCGGATTGCTGCAGTATGGCGACAGGTCAGCAGTTCACAATTTACAACGACTGCCTAGTGACGCTACAGATTATCAGATGGAGGCGCATGCGGCGAGCGGGGCACGAAGCATTCTCTGGACATGTATCGGCTAAGTATGAAGCACTTCAGGAGAAAGAGTCTGCATTACTGGCCTCAAACCTTTTGGAAGACCCAGACCGATGGGACGATCATCTCCGTCGGTCTGCAGCATCTACGATGCTCTGCGCTGTGTATGGATGGTTATCTATCGATTCCTCCGCGGATTCTATGGTTGATCGTGTACATGGCTTCATGCGCCGCACTCTGCAAGCTTGTTTACCGGGAAAGTTCCTTGTAGACGTATTTCCTGCTATGCTGCATCTCCCAGCTTGGCTGGCGCGGTGGAAGTATGAAGGACAGGAGTACTATCGGCGCGATACCAATCTGTTTCAAAATCTTCTAGACGATGTGAGAATGAAGATGGTAAGTCGTCACCATGGAACCGCCTCTTTGTCCACTAACGATAAACATCGGAAAGAAACAAGGGACCTCCGAGCCCTGCTTCTCGGAGATGTTGATTGAGGATTCGCACAAATACGGTCTCAGCGAGTTGGAGGCTGAGTGGCTAGCAGGGTCCATGTTGTAAGCTAAATTGCTACTGCATCCACGTCTCAACTGATTCACGATTAACTCATAGTGGGGCCGGATCCGAGACGGTATGCTGTTAAATGTTTCACATGCACTGCTACTCAATCGCCTCCAGACTGCAGGCGTCCTCGCCGTCTTTATCCTTGCCATGGTCTCATATCCAGATGTAATGCGTCAGGCACAGGCCCATATTGATCAGGTCGTTGGACGGTCACGCTTACCTTCATTCAGTGATAGGGCCCAGCTGCCCTACATAGATGCTCTAGTCAAAGAGGTACATCGCTGGAAGACTGTTGGACCGCTTGGACTGCCTCGGTACACGTCTCAGGTACGCCATCTCGTTAGAGGGTTAGTCGATAGAAATTCTTTACCTCGTTTATGTCTACAGGACGATTATTACAAAGGGTATTTCATCCCGAAAGGTAAGACTCAAGCACCGTTGGTTGTTTTGCACTCAACTGACGCTTCGTTAGATACTCTAGTTATCTTGAATGTTTGGTCTGTTCTCCCAGCTACCGCGTAATCGCTGCGCCTCATAATTTCCCAGGGCCATGCATCGTGACTCGAAGTACTTTCCAGACCCCGATGTCTTTCGTCCTGACCGTTTCCTGGATGCCTCTGGGCAGCTGACGGACCTGATTCCTGACACACATGGCCAAGGACATATGACATTTGGTTGTGGGAGAAGGTAAGTGTTTATCGCGTCCTACCCAGGTTCTGTCTTTCCCTTAGAACTCGTATTGCAGAGTATGCGTCGGCAGGGATCTCGCGAACCAAGCCTTGTTCATGGACATTGCTACAATACTCTGGGCGTTTGATATTAAGAAGGCGACAGACGTAACTGGTCAGCTGATTACACCTTCTGACGGCTATGTTATGGATGGCGGCGTCTTTGCGTAAGCTTGAACCCTTTTTACTGTACCGAGCAGCTACATTTACGCTATTCCGTACAGCCGTCCTGTACCCTTCAGATGTTCCATAACCCCACGATCATCGGAGGTTCCTCCGACGATTCAATCGCTCACGAAGACATTCGCGATGACGAAATCACAGTAGAGCCCACGGTGCTCGCACCACCATACTCACATGAACGGGACCATGGGTATAGTCCATGGCATTTGCAAGGTTATACTTCGCGGATGTGACGCGTACGAACCATCTCAACTCCAATTGGCTCCGCTCCGCTCCCCAGTTATGTTTCTTCCGTCTTGTTCTTCGGTAGACTTTGGACATAGAACTTGATAAGAATCCTACACGGTCCCCACCTACGACCACCGATCGCGTGCAGTACGCGTTTAGAGCGCGTAGACGCCCATCACGCGTTCTACACGAATCGCGACCGCCAAGGTTGCAACATACCGGGCACACTTTTCGCACAACCTGTCTATCCAAAACTTTGGTTGGTATGCGCAGTCGTGCAGTGAATGCCAGTTTCTCAGCGGCTTCACAAAGAGGAAAGTGTTCAAGCTTTGCGGTCAGCTGCTGCGATCAACATACGCTTGTCTCGGTATGTTCTTCCCTCGACGCGGCACCCCCGCTTCGCCGTCCATGTGGCGGTAGTGCACCCGATTGTCAGAGTTGTAAGACCCTGTCAGCCCCTTGCTCAAGCTTGAGGCAAGCTTGGTTCGCGCTGCCGACGATCGCAATGAAGGCCGGCGCGTCCGACAATCGCAGCACTCGCGTATCGAGCGTGCCACCATAGGATCCAAAGTAGCACCGTAGAAGCACAATTACTTCCACTACAGTCAGATGGACTGCGCGGTATCGACGCTATCGTTCCGCGCCCTCGATGCTTTTATGTCAACTGCGACCCGGACTATATCATTCATCCGCGGGCAGACCGACGATTTGCCGTGGGAGCCGGCCAAGAAATAGTGATCGAGGTTAGCAGGACTCGGATAGACGATTCCTTCCGTTACTGCTTCGGCACAGTATATAAACCTACGGAGTCCTGGATGGGAGACCGTGCCCCCCAGCAGCCTCTTTCCCGTTTATACTGTAGTAGCACAAGATGACAGTGTCTGAAACGACGCTCACCTGGCTCATTACAGGGTAACTTCGTGTTATCTACTCCGTTTCTGAATAGCGCTCACAGTCTGTTGGGCAGGTCATCTCGCGGCATCGGGCTTGAGCTGGTGCGCCAGCTCCTTGCATCTCCGCAGAACCTGGTCGTCGCGACATGTCGAACACCTGACACAGCGACCGCCCTGCACGCACTTAAGGACAGTGCGAAGGGAACACTTCACGTTTTGAAGCTGGACACCAGTGACAAAAATTCCATGGATGGTGTGGTGAGCCCGCTGAGCGAAGTGCTCGGCGAGCAAGGCCTAGACTACCTGGTCAACAACGCCGCGATAGTACGGACACATCCCGCCCGATCTCGCATACAGCGCCAAGCTAACTGCGCTATGTGTACCTTTACAGAGCCCAGGGGACGACAGAGCGTTCAGCTTTGACTATGCAGAGTTCATAAACGTCCTGCAGACGAACACCGTCGGCCCAGCGTACCTTGCACAAGTGCTACTGCCCTTCATCGAGAAGGGTGCCAGGAAAACGATCGTAAACTACAGCAGTGGGCTTGCGAGCATCGGACTTGACTTCGGCGCGAAGACCGCAACATACAGCGTCACGAAGATGGCCATGAACATGCTAGTCCGTACTCTTTTCTATCTTTAGTTCTGCGACTTGACCGACGGTTGTGGTGTAGACGTACAAGCAGAAGACAGCAAGGCCAGACTTCGTTGTCATTACGGTTGACCCGGGATGGGTAAAGACCGGTAAGCATCGGTCCCGACCCTTACCAAAAGCCCTTTCACTCACACCGATCCCGGGCAGACATGGGCGGAAGCCACGCCATGCTCGAACCACATCAGAGCGTGGAAGGCGTCTTGAAAGTCATTGCTGACCTCAAATCATCCGACTCCGGCAAGTTCTTCCGCTACGACGGCGTAGTGCTTCCATGGTAGCCAGCACCCCCATGACACATAATGTAATTTACACTAGATACCCATCTTGCTGGAATGAAAGTGGCTGCCATCGTCGCTTATAGCTTAGTCTTCATACCCTCCATGATGCGTCCGAAAGCGCCATCCGCAGTGAGCTGTCGCCTTTCAGTTGTGGTAACCCCAATTTCCTCGAGAATTTGGTCTGTATGTTGCCCAGGAGATAAGATAAACGTCGTAGGTGACAGCATCTGCTCTGTTCTGGCGGGTGTCCGAGAAAGTTGTGGATGAGGAGTAGGCGTGGTGCTAGTCTGGTTGGATGAGGAGGCAGTGGCTTGTTTAGCTGCTTCGGCTGGGCTTAGAACCGGAATGGCGCAAGCATCTAAGTCTACAATTCACTGTTGCAGACGATTATCAATATCGTGATACGTATAACGTACCGTGGAAGACCGTAGTCCAATAATCCCTATCATATAATCTGAACCCGTTCTTGAAGAAAGCGGACATCCTTGGCCAATGGTTTCTTGAGTACTGTGTTTCTGGTGTCGGTACCCATTCTGCTTGTTGTACGAAATCCGCGGGGAGCGCACGTATGAATCCCTCTAGAAATGTTTTGAAAAATTGAGGTTCAAGGCACCCGACTGACATCCATCTGCCGTCCGCACAAGTGTAGACATTATAAAAAGGGGCCCCTCCGTCCAATAGGTTATGCATGCGGGTAGTCGGCGTCGTCGATGTAGCTGGCGGAGAAGCAGGGAAAGTGGGTTTAGGAAAGAGCGATGTGGTGGGTGGGCGCATCGCTGTGGTGAGTGGGAAAGACGACAGATATCGGGTGCCTGAGACCATGTCTGTATTTACGACTTGCCCGAAACCGCTCTTTTGTCGCTCAATCAAAGCGAGCAAAATTCCCATGGCACACATAAGGCCACCGCCCGCAAAGTCCGCAAGAATATTCAGAGGAAAGGCGGGTTTGTCTGGGTCTCCTGGAAGCATCTTCCGGCCATATGAGTATCATCTAATGTTATCGTTGTCCAAGCGCGTGGGCACTGACTGATAGTACGCCACTAAGTGCGATATAGTTGATGTCATGGCCTACAGGTGATGATGAGTATGCGTAAGAAGGACACCACGAGTCATTTTACCAGCCATGTGCTTATAAGGACCTGTCCCATCGTCTTGGATCAGGAACTATATCATGTAAATGCTGACACGGACCTGAAGCGGGGAACCTGCGCGCAGCGTGAACAGTCAGCACGTACATCTAGTCCGCAGACTGCTTACCCTGCCAACCGGGCGAATACCAATCTTCTGTTTTGCCCATCCGCTCCTAGGAATACATCAGGCCCTAGTCCAAGCCTTTCCATAACATCAGGGCGGAAAGGGTCGATCAGGACGTCCGCCCGCGCTATCAGACGGCGAAGGAGCTGGACGCCACTTTCCACCTTGACGTCCACCGCTATAGACCGCTTATTGCGACAGAGTATATCTGAAGAGGGTACACCCGGACGGTCGACACGCACGACATCTGCTCCCCAGTCTGCAAGTACGAGGCCAGCAAAAGGACCAGGAGCAAGACCTGCAAACTGTAAAGCGTTGTCAACGTAGATCAAGTTGTGGACCAGAACAGGTACGCTCACTTCAACGACCCGAATACCTTCAAGAGCCATGCTAAGATAGAAAGTAGGCTCGTGGGGGTTAGATGGTATGGACAATATTGGAGCCGGTCATCAAAGTCGCCGACTCATCCGGTTCGCACTTGCACCCACCAAGGCCGGCAATACACCACATAACAACCTCACGCCTTCAATGCAGCCGTTACAATTCCCATCGTAACGAACGCTTGGGTCACGGTGTGCGATGTTTATGGAAGGGGATAAGAAAGTCATGGTTTTGCATTTTCGCAAAGCCACAGTCGTTTTTCGGAGCTCGGCCGTCACAACACGTGGCTCGCCGAGCTTATCAACGTTATCGGAGATCGCCACATCGGCGTTTATGAGATAAGATAAGATGAAAGAAACTAATCCGGAGTCGACGAACTAACGAAGAACAGTTCATTCTGTATGACAACCAAAGAGCTAAGAAATACGATAATATCCGGCGTACGGCTAAGAAGCGAAGACTCCATTGTTCTGAGAAACATCGCTGAATCGGCAGGCCGCACTAGGGGCCACTGCACTGAATCAGACACTCGTACCTCGCCCGCCGCCCCGCCCCCAAGACGCGATCCTTGAGAAGTCTAAGGTTTCAGTCACCCCCATGATCCAGACGCCTACTACGCCACATACGAGGCACAACGCCGCCAGCCCTAAGATTATCGCATACGTTCCAAGCAATCGCGTGCGGTCGTATGTGTACCGCAGACGATTCACGCGGCAAGTGGTGTCTTGCATTGGGCCAGAGCCCGAGTTTTGCTCTCCTGACTCTGCGTTTGGATTAACAGTGATATTGTGCAATGTCGCAGCAAGATATGCCGTGTTGCTGGGGACAGAGGCATTCGAAGACGAGGACGGGGCGTTCTGTCCTTGCTGCCAGGCTACGAGGCTGAGGCTCACATTCTGCATGATCTCCGGCACGACGGTTTGCAAGTCGCCCGCCCACTGCCATGCCGCGCCTCCGCCAGTCTGCGATGCCCCGTTGAGTGCGCTCCACGCTAGCCAAGATGAGCCGGGGACAAAGCCATCTTGCGCCCGGTCATAAACAACCGTTCCAGTAAGTTGTGTCGCGAGCGCGTTCCATAAGGCAGAAATCTCGTAGATCAATTTCGTTGGGATGATTGAGTCAGTCTGAGAAGACATACTGGAGGCCGTGATGTTGGGTACGAGCTGCTCTCTGAAATCGATGTGATTGACCGACATGAGGGTGGTGACGTTTTGTTCGATTGCGACATAGTAAGTTGCGTTGTAAGCAGCACATTGGAGAGCGACGACAGGGAGCTGATCAGATGGAAGTAGCGCAGACCCTCCGTAAGCCAATGCTTCAGCGCGACTTGCAAGACGTAGATATGGGTCGGCGAGACTGAACGTTGCATTCCACACGATGTCCTCGTTGCTTGCCTCCCAGTCTGGAAGCCACTCCGGAAGGTTTGTCGTCTCAGTCATGTTGGTACATTGGATGGCAGGGGCAGCGAACGATACGTTGTACTGGCAGGTTCCGCATGGACTGGGTGGTGCGAAGTATGTGCCTGCCATTAGAACACGAGTTACGAGTGAGAGCGCTTGAGCATTTGGGCTTGCATACGAAGTCGTTGTGCCCTCGTCTACAGCGTTCGGCAGTGCCAGAGTTGTCAAGTTCACGAGGGAAAGATTGGCGGAGGACACACGGCAGGCCTCGTCAAACGCGTTGGTTGTCACAGTCAGTGAACCCGGACTGACAACGTTGCTGGCTGCCAGTAATGACCCACATACGCTGATGAGGGCGAGTATGGGCATATTGATCAATGCTGGCCACGCTTTCACGTTCAGAGGATTGTCATGGAAGTTTAAGACTTCATCCGAAATTTTCTTGAACTGGGGGTCGTTCTGTGACTGCGAGCGCGGCATACGCCACCAGAACGCCTGGGCGAAGGCGCAACCAATGACAGCTGTAAGACAGTACTGAACGGTGATCGCGATGCCGTTTGAGATCGCATTGACGAGAGATTGATTGGTGATGGTGAAGGGCAGGCGTAGTGTACTGAGAAGAGAATAACTTGCAGCTGGTCGACCATCGAGGAAAGCGTAGAAGAAATGATGGGCAGTCATAAGCAACGCGGCGATGACGAAGAAGGCGAGCATGTATAAGACGGCCCGTTGGGGTGGTTGCTTCTGCGGGAGTGCTTCGGGCTGCCCTAGAGAGGACCCTTGAGCCTGTGTCGGAGACGTAGCCTCTGTCTCATCCTTCTCATGGCTCGGGCTACCAGCACCTTGTAGTGGGAGTTCTGCTCATCATGATTAACGCTGTAATGTTGACACCATCCTAAAAATCCAACATACCGGGTAAGTGGAGTCCTAACGAAGACTGCACCTGCGACGCCTCTCTACGTATTTCTCCAGACAAGTACCCGCGCAAAGCATTGTACAGCTCCTTCGCACCCAGTTTCACGCCAGCGAGCACGGAGGAAACCAGTGCGTTCGACATGGGGGTCAAGTTACAGGTTGACAGCCATCACGCTCAACAAAAATAGCTATTATATGTACCCTTCGATTGAAGCACATAACCTGCTGGAGGATCTACGGTCAGTAGAGAAGGTACCGTAACGGGCTTTGAACCAGCGAAAAAGGTAGCGTACCTGCAACTTGTCGAGGAGCGTCTTATAGAAGAGCGTTTTTAGGCTCGTGGATCGTGTTCATAGCAAATTGACCCTGATGGGCACATTTCCTGAGTGAGATGTAAATCCGTTGCAAAATTAGAGAGGTTGATCATCGTTCTTGACTAGTGCAATGTGTACGGGATCGAGCTCGAGTGCAGTGATCATCAACCGATGGAGACATCTAAATAGTTTAATGATTTAAGTGATGTCCGATATCTTTTGGCCACTAGGAGCGTATAATCATGGCGTGGCTGTCTGTCAACACCAGGAAGCACGATGCATTGATACGCAAAGCCTGGAGAAAGCCTACCAGGAAAACAAACTGCTCAACATCATCAGCGATATACGAGTGGGAAGTGTATCGGGTAGTACACTCACTTCGGAAGAGGGTCAAAATGTCCTGACTATTCTGTCATCTTGAGTAGGCCCTCGATATTGGTTACAGCAGAGTGATGTGTTGCAAGTCTTGTACCAGGGCCGGTCCGGTTGGTGCTACTAATCTTGGTTGAAGCCAAGCCGTGCAGCGGCTGGCTCATAACACAGAAATTGCCACTTTTACGGATTACAGTACATACGACAGAATGTACGTATGTCGGAGTTGAAGTTGAAGCGAAGTGGAAGACATACTGTAGTCGACGTCGCGGTACAAGTGCCGGTCGTCCAGCGACCATCCGCAGTACCGCGTAGCCGCGGCGGTCCCGGAAAGCAACATCTTCTCCCTCAACCTGCACGGTCTCATCTGGTAACTTTGGCTCTTCCTGCTCGAGAACATGTTGAGCATGCTTGAAATTTCTGGTTGCTCTTATCGACCCGGTTTCACCCTGAATGTATCTCACTCCAAAGTCACAGTGCTTGCGCTTTAGCGACCCAGTCAGGAACCACTGGCAAGACGGAACGCGCCACCTTTCACAGCCTTGGACACATCGCTGTTCGACATTGTCGTCCATCTGCTAGTCATATCAACTCCTGTGTTATCGCAAGCCAAGCCATCACCTTGCAAATTCCTAGTATTTCCATCTGCTAAGGTGTCGGCAGAGCCTCCACGGACATGGGAACGGTGGCACAGAACAACTTACAGTACCTGTTACATGGACATATTTGCTAATCTGCCATGTCCCAGCGTATTGGTCCGACTGCATTTTGTCCTGGAAAGCAGGACCTCGCAACCATATTTGCATTCGAAAGGCAGTTCGATGCGTTGGGCTCTTCGTATTTGGCTTGCGCATATACTATGTGAGTGTGGTTTACTATCCTTGTTATCTTCTGATGACATGCTTGTTATATGCGGGAAAAGAACAGCCCCTAGTGCCTCTGTCGCGCTTCTATGCCACGAGCAGACCCGCCTTCTCTCACAGCTATATGTCCTAGACGTGGCAGGCGGCGGGTCTTTCGAAATGTGCACAACAAGCTATTTTGCGATAGGCTCGTCAAACCAAGCATCGCCTCATATACTTGGAAGTGACTGCGGGATGACCATCACTGCCCAATCACCACCCGTACGTTTTCTCCCAAAGTCGTGTGCACTAGTCCTTACGGGTCATCTAGGATTGACGACTATTGCAATGTCGTCTGCATGTAGACTGCATGTTAGGAAGTCACCGACATGCGCCCGTGATGGTGATGCATCGATGTCGGTAGTCAAGCACTCCAGCTTCAAGTCCCCAACTCTCAATTGTCCTTCCTTCACGGAGGCATGAACGTCTGAACCTTCGACGATCGCGTCTTCCTCTCCACACGGCCTCTCACAACCGCAGGCTCGCGATAGGTCGGGATAGCTCCCAGCTTGGCACGCGACGCGGGGCACATGCATCCTCCCCGCAACCGCGCATACGCGAGCGCCTACCTACTAGCAAATTACGATCGACGGCGCGAGCGTATGTCGGGCCCCCCAGTCGGGGCTCGGGGCCCCTCACGCCGCGACATGGGGCATGCGCACTTCAAGGCACTTCATTCAAAGGAGAAAGAAAAGATATGTTATTTCGACGATGTTCATCCGGAGGCGCCATGTTCTCGGTTCAGCGACCAGGCTCGAGGACGGAGAGACGCCGGAGTTTTTAGCACCTAAACCACTTACAGAAGCTCGCGGACGCGTCCAGAGGACACAGGCAATTAAACAGGGATCGAGCCCGTTTACTCTTTTCGGGTCTGCGGTGGTCGGTGCTTGGCGCGACACAGGCACCCGTCGTCCCGGCGCGCACAAGATCGTCGCGTGCGCGCGGAATAATTGAGGTGTGGAAAGGGCACGATGAAACCGGCCGGAGGAGGTTCAAAGGAGACCCGTCGGCTCACTTTTCGATGAAGCTTCGCAACGAGGGTATTGGTCAAGCCAGACGAGCACAACGAGCTGCACGACAACTGCTGCGCTGTGGTAGTGGTTGGTCGTCGTCCCCGAAACGGAACCTCATTCCCTTGTATCCGTTTGCTTACGTATGCGTACGCACGGACGATTTTGAGCCTTCGACACGGTGCGTCCGCATCAGCAATATAGACCTTAAACACACAATCATGACGTCGTACCTTTGCCTTCACGACAGACCGACGGCGCAGCGGTGTCACGGAACAATTTCCCGGAACGCACTGTAACTGCGCCCGGCTTCTATGCGAGGACTGTAGATCCCGCAGGAATCGATAGCGGCGTCACGATGTGGCGAGGGACCCGGGCTTCGCCTCGTGGAAACTTCCTCCGTTCTTCGATCGCTGCGGCGGCGCTTTGGAGATAATCTCGGTCGTACGAACACGAGTCGTCGTCTTCGCGCAGAGATTCGCCGCACTGCCCACGTCCGCGATGATAGCCCTCGACCTTCGACCTTCGATCGTTCTTACGGACCTCGACCACGCACCTTGGACGACCTCCGCTGCGGCACCTGTACGCCATTCCAGTGAGCTTCCCCGCACCTTATTTTCGCCGCTGCAGCCTACGCAATCTTCCCCTCATGTGTTTCGCGTTCCCGACACCACTCTTGCCCGCATTGCGTTCACGTTCTATATTCGTAGCGCGTACTCGGGCCCGCGCTTGGCACGACGGCCCCTGCAGCCTGCGCTCCGCGGGTGTGATCGAGCATCGGCGGCCGCGCTCGCGTAGTACGTGCCCGGTGACTCCCCGAGTGGGCTTGGAAAACGCGGGCTACGACGGCGCGGTGTGGCCGTTGTCGACTGAGGCGGCATCGCTCGGTGGGGACTTGCGCTCGAGGCGCTCGCTGAGGGTGGGACAACGGACATGGCTAGGTGGGCGCTGTGTTCGTAAGCGCTATTATTGTCGCGTCGCAGGACTCACCAGGTGCGCCCGCTTCATCGGCGATGCAAGGGGACACAGCATCCCGACGATGGTCTCGGTACGCGCATCGGAGAGCTGCTTTGTGGCGTGTGAGTACGCGCGGACGCGACGCGTCGAGAATGAGAAGCGAGCGTACCTTTAGGTGAGGAACTTGCCTCTCCTGTTTAATTACAGTGCACTGAACATCACCGTGTAGATATCGCGTAATTCAGCACAGTCAACGGCCGAGGAGAAGGCTGAAGGACAGGGAACGTGCAGTCGAGGATCGACGGCCGCGCGGGCGTCGTCCAGCTTAAAAGGGGTCTGCCAGGCGCTTCCGCGGAACGTCGCCACTTACCGTTGATGAGTCCGCCTCCCCCTTCCCGACTTGACGTGTTTTTCGTCCGTGCGGACCAATTGTCCAACTCAGACCCGTTCAGAATCGGACGCGCGATGCCAGGGCTTGCACGGTCAGCTATCAGCACAGCCCACAAGTCTGTAAGTCAGCTGCCGCTCACATCAGTCCATCGACGCCGCCATCTGGATGGCGAACCCCGATAGCAAACCTCTATTTGATGGCTTGCTGGCGTGCACAGCACCGCTGTGAATATGCCCCTGCGCCAGATAGGTACGCCGTCGAACTCAGATTAGAATGTGGACTGTTGACTGCTGCCACTGGACAGTCCCACGGTGCGTAGCGCGCGAAGCCAACTATCGTACCAAATGCTAACCTTGTACCTATTTCTGTACACAGGCTCACGCTCGCCAAGGCATACCTAGCAGCTCTCTGTACTTTGAATAACTCAACACGGATTGGCTCCCCCGACCGGTCCAATCCTCATCGGACGTGGGCTCACGTAACGTAACAAAAGCGTCGGTGCGGTAGATGAGGTGAGTCTTTGTTCAGCATTCAGTGCGGTGCGGTGCATTACACTGATAGTCAAACCCGCATCTCCTAATCGTTCCGTGTCGCGTCCGGTTTGCCTGCTGCAGGGCCCGCTTCGAAGCTTGGAACGCAGCGATGACGTCGTTGCCCATTCAACGCGCGCGCGCTCGCCGCGCCGCCGCGCCCGTGGCTCGGCTCGGATTGATGGGTCGGACGACACTCGGGAAGCGAACCTCATGAGGTCGTTCGGTGTGTCCCCGGTCGGTGCGTGTGCTCTGCTCTGGTTCTCCTTTCTGAACGGTGTTGGCTGGTAAGACCGAGTGTACTGTGTGGTGGCAGAGATGCGGACATAGGCGATCCAGAACGCGTTTTGCGGCGTTACGCTAGCCGCCCGTGCTCAGCGCGCCGCACCGGTCCCCGGGGCGGACGCGATACGGGCAGTGTGGAACGTCTCTGCGTTCGACTCAACTGCGTCGTATAATATGGTCAAAATGTTAATGGTGTTCTCATCCCCAGTGCACAGTCAGGCTTGCGCAAGCAGGATATGAACTGTACCTTATCAGTATTCTCCGACACGACTCGAAGAGCTATTCCTGGTCCAGGCGTGGCGGACAACGTTGTTTCATTCATTCATTCATTATCCTCTCTGGTCTGTGCCATATTTATTCTATGGCCAATCAGCGGGGACGATATAATGTGTTAGTAAGTGGCGGGTGGAGGAGCAGTAAGCGATCCTCCGCCCGATCCTTTCAGCATCTTAGCCTCCGTACTGGGTTCGATTTGTAGTTCTCGCTCGCACGGTGCCGTTTTTGCCCCCGCAGTCCCCCACGCGATCGAGGAGGTGCGGACGACTGCCATTTTGTCATTATCTACTCCAGGATACGGTTTAGTGCGGGCGAGACCGCGTCAGGTTTGAGGAGGTTAGGAGGTGGACGGCGATGGTTCGCCTTCGGATTGCAGCTCAGCTCAGCTCGTGGGACCGCGCTGGTAAATCAGTGTCGATAATGCGAGGCGTTATGTGGTCGATGCTTCACTGCTGTTCAACACACGGGCGTTTTGACAAATGGACATTGATGCGCCACTGGAATAGGATGCGAATCTCTTTCGATTAGCGACCTTGCTGAACAAGAATCTCGCAAGGGCCTGCTAGCGTGTGTTTCTACTTGTACTAATTTACGTTGCATTGCGTAGATACCAAGCATATCAGGCCGGCACCTCCGAGCTGGTTTCCTGCCTACAACTTGGCGGACAAATTCTTGTGAGACTGCGAAGAAAGACGGTCTCACGTTCGCCTTGGAACGGGGATACCATTCACACATAAGGTATGAGGCTTGATGCACGCAGGCGTCAGCTGGTCCGCGGTGGAGGCTCTAATTATTGCGTTGGAGGTAGGACTGAGCACATGCCCGCTGGAGCTCAGACGAGTGGCGGCTGCAGATGCGGTAACGTTATCGTGAGCGGGTTCGGACCGGGAGATGTTCGTGCGAGATGAGGGGCTCAAGAGCAAGCGAGCAGGGGGATGATGCAGATCGTTACGCCTGCGTGCGGGCCTGCATGTGCGGGTATGGAGCAGACGTTCGAGACGGGTGCGCACGCCGCGACGGCGAGCGAAGCGACGAGCATCGATGGGAGCGTGTGGACGGTGTGCAGCGGTGCGAGTGCAGCGTAGCCACGTATGTAGGCGAGCAGGGGAGCGACGTTCTGTTTCCGAATGCGGCAGCAAGAAATAACAATTTGGCGGGGAGTGCGCGAGAGGGACGACCATCGATTAGGCCTTGCGCCGTTCGGCCGTATTCGGTCAGACACATCTCCCTCAAAAGCGTCCAAGACGATCTTGAGACGAGCCCGCGGTCCAGCAGCATCAAAAGCCCTATGGTATACAGTGGAATACTTGCGAACACAGCTGGAGTAATCGAGCTGGGATAATACTCGCTGGACCGGCACGCGCAGGAGGACTGCAGTCCTTGCACAGGCACGGCGCGCGGCGTAGCACAAGTGCGCGCGATCCGATAAAAGCAGACTTAGGCATTTTTGGCCCGAAAGTCCGTCATACCGATCTCATTTGGCGGAGATTTGGGCCTGTATTTGTCCCAAATGAAGCAGGTCAGATCTCTCGGCACGCGTGCCGCAAGTGCTCATTGGCCCCCTGTCGTTTTTCCTCCATTTTTCGCCGCGGCTTGCACTCCAAGAATAACCGGTCGGAAGCTCGCGGCCAGGCTGTAAGCAGCCGTTCGTACTGTTCTACCCGACCCGGTTCGATAGGACATACGGCGTCCGCGTCGGCCGTCGCTCTCCTACGCACTCTTCAATCATCGTCTTCCATGTCGTACACGACCGAAAACTCGAGCCTTGGCTCCCTCCGTGCCCGCTGTGGGCCAGCAAGCTTCGGCGTACAATGGCAAGGGTGCGAGCCAAGGACGCTGCCCTCCTGACCCTTCTTACTCGATCAATCTACATGCGGGTATTGCTGAGTATTCATAGAACACCAATGACGCTAAGCCGCCCAAACCTGACAGCGGTCTGACTGAGAACTTACGCTACCAACTGGTTCTTACAAGCGCGAGCCTATTGCGCCCCATTCCATATTTTCTGCTGCAGCGATATGGAGCACAAGCGATTCAGGGCCGCCCACTGCGGCCGTGCTTTCTTTGTGAGTACATATTTAATTCGAACACACTGACAGGTCGAGGGGGCCCGCCTAATGACCGTCTGTCGGTATGACGCTTTGTGCGTGAGCGCGTGCGGTTCAATCATTGAAACTGTTGGATCACTCGTTCCCCATCTTGAGTCGTCGGTTCAGGAATCTGGGGTGTCTGATAGAAAGAAGCGTGATGGTCGTTAGCGACGAGATATTGGCCCTAGGCCGGCGGCACGTCCGCCATCGAGCAGTTCTGAAAGGTGGAGCGTCGTGCTGTGCACACGGGCACGCGACTAGCTCAAGCTTGGTCAGTTCACGGGTTGGCGGCGAAAGATGGCGGCGAATAATAGTAAGATATTATTGTTCGGAACTGACGGTAGCGATAGGCGTGGAATGCAAGCCTGACGCATCAGATGGTCTCTAATAGTACTCGGGTTCAGGACATGCAGCAGGCGAGGGGGAGACATGCTGGACATCGTTCGGTTCGTGCGAGACGGGGCTGTCGGGGACGACGAGGGCTTGGCACGCAACGACGGAGCAGACGGAATGCAGCGTCGCCGCCGTTGAGGTGGTCGCATAGGAGACGGTGGCGGACGACTCGTCCGTCGTGTTCCGGGGATAGTGCGCGGGGAGGACGTCCTGCGAGCCACCGCGGGCGAAACGAGCGCAGCGGATCGCGTTTCCAAAAACAGACCGCTTTGGGACCAAAGAGCGGAGTCGTTCGAAGCCGGGATCGGAGATTCGTCCGATTTGTTTTCCGGATCAGTTTTTTCGAGGGGAGGGCTGACTGTGTTGACGTGTGTTTGGCGGTTTTTGATCTGCCGCACTAGCGGGTTGGAATATAAGGTCCCGGACTGCTCTCGACGCCGTTCATCCCCTTCTCCCCTCCAACCACCACATTGCTGCCGTCGTCCCTCTTCCTGCTCTTCTGAGCACTTCCGCATAGATAGCCCTTTAGGGTGTTCCCCCCTACTTTTCCACTCGCGACCGTACCGTTTGCGCCTTCTCCGTCCCCATGTCTAGCAACGTCGAGAAGGAGGCGGGCTCTACCGAGCCCGTCAAGGATACCAACCAACCCGATGCCCCCGAGCCTGAGAAGAAGAAGCGGGAGTACAAGGAGTTTGGTCACGAAGAGGAAAAAGCTACCCGTAAGTCGCGTTCGTCTTTGGCTCGCTTAGCGCAGGTCTAAATATACTTCCCCCTCAAAAGACGCGAAGGTGGACATGTCCCAGGTGTGTATATGCGCCTATTTAGTAAACCCTCGGTGTATTGACGTGTAAATTGCTCAGATTCAACTTCGCGCGGAAGATCTATACGATAAGGACAAGGTCGATTTGGAGACCATCGTCGTCGACGATGTCTTCAAGCTGTTGCAATGTACAGAAGCGGGTTTAGACAGTGCTGAGGCGACTCGCCGTCTCGAGCTGTTCGGTCCTAACAGGCTGGAGTCTGAGGAGCAGAATGCCTTCCTCCAGGTATGTCTGAGCGTTTAGATGACGTCTGTGGATCATTGTCTCACGCCTATCTTTCCATCCAGTTCCTTGGTTTCATGTGGAACCCTCTCTCATGGGTCATGGAAATGGCTGCTCTTGTTGCCATCGCCGTCTCGAACGGTGAGGGTATGCCACCAGATTGGGAGGATTTCATCGGTATCGTCTGTCTACTTTTCGCCAACTCTCTCATCGGTTTCTACGAGGAGCGCAATGCGGGTAACGCCGTCAAGGCGCTCATGGACTCCCTTGCCCCCAAGGCAAAGGTCAAGCGTAACGGCTCGTGGTCTGAGATCGAGTCTGCTGATCTCGTTCCCGGTGACATGGTCGCGTTCAAGATCGGTGACATCGTCCCCGCTGACTGTCGTCTTATCGAGGCCGTCAATGTCTCGATTGACCAGGCCGCATTGACGGGCGAGTCTTTGCCAATCACCAAGAAGGTCGGCGATCAGTGCTTCTCGTAAGTTCTTCACTTTCTGCGTGTTTGTTGCGGTGCTGATTGGTGACTTGCAGCGGTTCTACTTGCAAGCAGGGTGAAGCTGAGGGTGTCGTCATCTCCACTGGTGCCAACACTTTCTTCGGTCGTGCTGCGTCGCTCGTCGGTCAGGACGACGACACCACCGGTCACTTGCAGAAAATTCTCGCGCAGATCGGTTCTTTCTGCCTTATCGTCATTGGTGTCTTCATCATTGCCGAGATTTTCTGTCTCTACGCCGGTTTCCGCTACCACTACCGTCGGGGTATCAACGACTTGCTTGTGCTCTTGATCGGTGGTATTCCCATTGCCATGCCCACTGTGCTTTCCGTCACTCTCGCCGTCGGTGCTCAGCAGCTCGCCAAGTACAAGGCTATCGTCACCCGTATCACTGCCATCGAGGAGTTGGCCGCCGTCACCATTCTGTGCTCTGACAAGACTGGTACGCTTACCACCAACAAGCTTACCATCGATAAGACCACCCTCAAGACCTACGGCCCCTTCACCGCCGATGATGTCATTCTCCTCGCCGCCTACGCTTCTCGTACCGAGAACATGGACGCCATCGATGCTTGCATTGTTGGCAACCTCGGTGACACCTCACGCGCCCGTGCCGGTATCAAGCTCCTCGACTTCAAGCCCTTCAACCCCGTCGACAAGCGTACCGAGATCACCTACCGCGAGGAGGCGTCTGGCAAGCTCAAGCGTGTCACCAAGGGTATGACTGGTATCATCATCGAGCTTTGCACGCGTAACAAGACTGAGGAGCTCGAGAACCGTCTCGAGGCCGATGTCGAGGAGTTCGCTCTCCGTGGTCTCCGTGCTCTGGCTGTTGCGTACGAGGAGGTAGAGGGTGACGATCCCGAGGCTGAGGGTAACGGCTTCGAGCTCATCGGTCTTCTTTCCATCTTCGATCCCCCACGTGACGACACCAAGCAGACTATCGACGACGCCATGGCTCTCGGTGTTAAGGTCAAGATGGTTACTGGTGACCAACTCGCTATCGCGAAGGAAACCGGTCGTCGTCTCGGTCTCGGCGACCACATGTACCCCGCCAAGGTGCTCAAGGACGGACCCGAGCCCGGAGGCCGCTTCCGCACTCTCGATGAGATGATTCTCGATGCCGACGGTTTCGCAGGTGTCTTCCCCGAGCACAAGTACGAGATTGTCAAGCGTCTCCAGGGTCTTGGTCATCTTTGCGCCATGACTGGTGACGGTGCCAACGATGCTCCCGCTCTCGCCCGTGCCAACGTCGGTATTGCCGTCGAGGGTGCCACCGACGCCGCCCGTGGTGCTGCCGATATCGTCTTGACTGAGCCCGGTCTCTCTACCATCGTCCACGCCATCCGCGGTTCTCGTGTCATCTTCCAACGTATGCGGAACTACTCCATCTACGCTTGCGCCGTTACCATCCGTATCGTCGTCTGCTTCGCTATTCTCGCATTCGCCTTCAAGTTCGACTTCCCGCCATTCATGGTCCTGATCATTGCCCTGCTCAACGATGGTACCATCATGACCCTGTCCGTCGACCGCGTGCTCCCTTCGAACTCTCCCGATTCGTGGAATTTGGCCGAGATCTTCGCCTACGCCTTCGCGTACGGTTTCTACCTCACCCTCTCGACGTGAGTCTTCATTGCCTTCGTATCGCCGTAGCCTTTACTGACGTCATTGTCTAGCATTGCCCTCGTCGCTGTATGTATCCGTACCGACTTCTTCTGGCGCAAGTTCGGTGTTACCTTCACCAACGGTGCCCACACCGCGGCCGGTGACCACAACGACCCCAAGCTCCACACTGTCATCTACCTCCAGGTCGCCATCATCTCCCAGGCCCTCATCTTCATCACCCGTTCGCACGGCTTCTTCTTCATGGAGCGTCCCTCCGTCGCGCTGTTCTGTGCCTTCTGTCTCGCTCAGCTCGTCTCCTCCATCATTGCCGCGTACGGTGACTGGGGCTTCACTGACATTGCTGCTGTTGAGGGTGGCTGGATCGGTATTGTCTGGGTCTGGGTACGTTGTCTTACTCTTTCCTTGTCGTTGATTTATATTAATGCCTTCTCTCAGAACATCTGCTGGTTCGTACCCATGGATATCATTAAGTTCGCTATGAAGGCCACGATCATCAAGTACCTCCGTAACCGCCACAACAGGACTATCGAGCTCGAGACTAAGCAGGCCGCGTCTGGTGTACCCATCACTCGCACTCAGTCTCGCGCAGCGTCCATTCACGAGTCTCTCTACTCCAACCGTGTCAGCTTCCTCCGTCGCGCTGCGCACAAGGTTGGCTTCCGGCAAAAGGTGTCAGTCAAGCCCGAGGAGCTTCGCCGCTTCTCGAGTATCCAGGCTGCGCAGACGGGCTCAGTGCTCGCGCGTCATCCTTCCCGACCTCACGCATAGATGTGATGAGAGCCCATATCCCAATCCATGTTACACGCTCCCGTAATCAGGCCGACGCAGCAACCTGGTGTCAACCATTCCCTTACGCTTCTATCCATCGTTTAGCCCTACCACATCACCGTCGTCCATGGACTGACATCGGATACCCGTAATGCTCGTTAACCTCGGTTGTGTCTCGTGGGTATGGTGTCTTGGTCTCGGTTCACCTTCTCATAATAATTGCATAACCATATTCTCGTTTACGATCTTCGTCGCATTTCCCTTCATGACTTGACGTGTGGTGCAGGTAGTAATAGTTTTACGTCGCACTCATTGACATTGACACCCATCGACGACATTATTCTACAATGGAATCTAATTTAGATCTTTGAAACTCTCTCCTCGGTGTGACCAAGTGTGATCTTAAGTTAGCTTGTCGCTGACTGAGTGCGCGGTAAGTGCTCCATTCTTAGCGTGCTTGGCCTGTACTCGAGGTTGGTATTTTCGCACTTGCTCGCTGCTGGTCATAGCGAGTGCGATAGCGGCGCCGCGGCGGCCGCCCTAACTTCGCTTATTCACACTCGGGAGCACGGCCAGCAGAATGCCATCGGCACGTCGGGACGGCGTCGGTCCTCGTCGGCGTCGGGTCGCGACTCGCGAGCGCTGTCGGCCTCGACTGGACCGTAAAACATATGGCGGCAACAGGGCGTCTCTCATCTTCCTTTCTTACGACGATGCAAGAACCAACCACTTCTCTCGCAGTTATCGCCCTCCAACGAGGCGGCGGTGATGGGGGCGACTTCGCCTTTATTCTATGATTTTCCGCAAAATCCAGGAAGACCGGTTCTGTGTGATAAAAATTGCTCGCGCCACCCGCGGGAGAGGTTCGGACTGACCGACGGTTTTGGATGCCGTGCTATATGAGGAGGCCCGGACTGCGCCTGGTCTCTTGCGCTCGGTAGGGTGTGGATCCTTGTGTACTCAACGTACGTGTGCACCGCACGAAATTGGATGCGTCGATGTGCTGACAGTGCTGTTTTTTTCGGTTGCACAGTGCAAAATGTCTTCACGGTGTTTGTTATCGGGACAGCACATACCCTCCGCTGGGGTGTCTTTTGCGCTCCTTGTGCGTCATGTACTGGCGGTATTCGATCCAGAATGCCGGTCGCCCGCCCCTGGTCGTGCGGTCTGGATCGGATGTGCGCGCATGCCGCTCCCCATCTCGCAGGGCGATCTTCGTTGTTTCGGCACACCGGAGGCAGACTCTGCAAGGTTCCACCGACGTACAGTATACCCATCGCCAAGTACAGTCGAGAATGCGTAGGAAGGACCGCCTATGACGTGCCCGACAAATATGCACGACCGATGGGGATTCGCACGAGCTCGTACGTCGTATCACTGTGGGCCAGACGAGCTGGCGTTGCCTGCACGGACGTCCGCCTGTGCATGGTCTACCGTGGCCCGTGATGGTGAATCCATCCAGATGCTCGGCAGGTACGGTTAATTACGTCGATCACAGATAGGCTCATCGTTGACTCGCGTTCTTGCTTCTTGTTAACAAGTGCCTACGTTGCGAATCCAGATTTGTTGGGAACCTGCTTCGTTGATGGCCTCCGACGGGATTGGGAGGCGGTTTGAAAGCCGAAAGGACGAATTTCTGCTCGACCAGACGGTCAGTGTCGGTTTGGCCCATAAGTGTTGGCAGAACATGGGCTGGTTCGCTTTGAACGCGAGTCTTGGTCAATCGCGCGACGCGTACGGTTCAGAGTTGAGGTCTGCATTGGCAAACCGTCTGTCGGTTGATCTCATGCACAGGCACACAAGAAAGGCTCGTCTGCGGTAAGTGAGCTTGTCATTCTGTATTTCACGAGGACTGATCAGCCATGGTACCGATGCAGCCGGTGCAAATGGTTTATGCGCGGACTTGGACGCTGCCCAGGAACGGTCACCATACTCTGCAAACCTTCCAGCGTAGAACGATCCCCCGGACGTGTAAAACCTGCTCTACGAGACATGCGGGGCCCACATCTCTCGCAGAAGAAGGCTGTGCACGTCCTTGCCAACCTCCTATTACCCCGGACTCTGTTGGTCTTGGTTATGTACGCTCTTTAAGTCACCGACGCCCAGTTCACCGACGCAGGTCTTGGGTCCATTGTAGGACGAGCAATAACATCTCTGGGTCGGTGCGCATATTGTGCCTTGGTTTTCTGCTACTTAGGCACTATTCACAGATACACCGCCCGTTCTATGCCACTCTTCGTCTCAGTCGTTCTGATACAAGCCAACACTACTCACTTCTTCACTGCTGCTGCACCCATTGAAGGCGTTAGTGCGGATATCTGCTCTCGCCTTTCTTGATACCACGCTTGGTCCCATTCATGGTACAATCTGCCAGATACGACCCTGTGATTTGGTCCGTACCAGGTTCTATTCTATCTCACCAATGAAAGGTAGCGCCACAGCCTTCAAATATGAACTCCGTCTCCGTTCGCCTCGCGTTAACCTTGCATACTGGCTACCGCTCTTGCACCGCGTCCGCGTTTAGTGAACACGAGGCAGGGAATACCGTAATGCCCATTGGCTCAGAGGACAAGTCCGGTGCCCGTGTATTCAAGGAAGAAGCACGTCGATTCAAGCAGACGGCTGGAGCAAGACTTCTATATGGTCTGAATAACTCCATATGTTACTCTCCTGTCCAACGTTCCTGTGGTCGCTGATAGGAGACCTATTCTTCGCACACTCGTACGACTCCGGGTTCGACTTCGACTTCCGCTCCACTGACTGGCATCTATAGCGTCTCATGAATCAGCTCTATCGTATCATCGGACCCATGCCACACAGGACTACGCCAGCGCACAAAAATGCAAATTCATCTAGATGGATCGTTGGGTTGGCCAGCTGAAATTGTACAGTCTCACGCGCGTGGGGTCGCACTAGATGCGAACGGACTTCATGCATCACCTTCCAATGAATAGTCAAGCTTGTATGATGTGTGCGTGTTGGCGTTTGACAGTTGATGCTTGCTGCGGACTCACGAAGTGGCCTTGTTGGACTCTTCTCATACCCCATAGACGTTTGTGAGACTGTATAGACCTACCATTCCTGGGATATATGTCGAGCGCATGTACCGCCCATGTTGATAATGTGATAGATATGATCTTGCAAGCAAATATCTTTGTTAGACTGTGTCAATACATACGATGAATCATCTTTCCAGGATCACTACTTAGACGAGAAAGTTCGACAGAGCTCGGGATGTTGAGCCCTTGTTTTCGATCAAGATTGGAAATGCTGTGTGAAATTCCCCAGAGACGTGCATATATGATCGTATCCTAGCTGCCATTCGTACCTCCTACTCTGTGGTCAACAGACGAGTATAAGATTGCAATCTGGGCTGCACTTGCAAGCGGACCGTTCTTTGCAGCTTGGTATCGGTCCGGAATTCCGGACGCCAGGCGTCAATCATTTTACCACGTGAATGCGCCATCAACGCGATGAGAGGACGTGGCCGCAGCGCGTCTGTCGGGCTCTTCACCTTCAATAAAACGTGTCTTTGGTGAGTTGTAATGGTGCTCGAGGGGTTAGTCCGCATAGAGGGCAATTGAGCTGATCGAATTTCACATGCAGAGCAGTCTACATTGCTGGGAGTGGTGCGCAAGGAAGTCGTAGCCGCAGTCTAAGTTCACGGTACGCGGGCAGTGCTACTATCAGCCTTAGTTTCTAATTCTGACGCAGGTACGCTTCGAAGGCAGGGCATTATACAGTAAATAATTCTACTAGGTTCCGGGTGTAACGGTGCTCGGCATGAAGAGACTTGGTCTCTTGGGCTCGTTGGTCTTGAGTTCATATGCTGTGACTAGCCCTCCGGTCCAGGTGGAACTGCGTTCATCATGGGCAACACCGCCGTTTCTTCTACAAGTCTTGTAAGTCAAGCGGTTAAACATCAGTATGAACATCACTCACCGCGCATACAGAGAGGCTTTCCATGCTGAAGAGCCAGACTCATTCTTCCCCTTCCTTGACGCGTTCACCAATCCAGAACGATCCCTGCCAGCCGAACTATCTACAGACAGTAAAGTTTATAAGCATGTTGTCGATGCGGCCATTGCAGAAGGATATCTGTCTGAGCCAGGAGAGCTCGCATCCCTTGATCTGAGTCTTGCGCTACACGCTACACTACCTAAGCTAGAAGCTGCATACCGGTTCTATGCAAACGCATATCCCGGCCATGTCCAGTGCGACGGGAACTCTTGGGTCGACTGGTACGGCGAGGCGGTCTGCGATGTCTCGACGCTCAGGCGACTTGTGCAAGAAGAGCTCATTGACGCGCCGAGCGCGCCAGATTCTCCAGTTAACAGGTAAGGTATAACTTAACCTTCACTGTGTATGTTCATTCCATGACGCAGTGTTTCTAGGACGTTCACGCATCCCAAATTACTACCTTTCGACCACATATACCCTGCGCCTGAAACTGTTCTGGAGCGTCCTGTTCGCACTGCTATACTCTACGCTTCTCTTCTATCGGACAACTTCAGAGAACTTCACGAATATCTATACCAGACCGCGCTCGGTCCCGCACCTGTGGAGTACGTTCTGCGGCACATACCTCCGGCTGGCTACCCAGAAATCACCTCGGATGAAGTGTTGCTATCCGGTTACGGTGTAGCGCTTGATCTGAAGAAGATGGACTACCTTGCGTTGGACGATCGACGCCAAAGTCAGCAGTTCCCATTCTCTTCTCTATGATGCATGTTACTGACAGTCCCCAGGCAGTGATGACGTCAACTCCGAGTCTTTGGACTCAGCTGAATCCCTTTACGAGAGCGACTCCGTGCTGTCCCTCGTCCATCAGTATCCAGAGAACGGCACTACTGGTTCTACGCCTTTAGCACCTGAAGAGATACTCAACCTAGGATACCAAGCGACTCAATTGCTCTACGATGCTGGCAACAAAAATGCGCTTGCCGTATTAAAGCAACTTGCGCAAGACTTCCCGAGATACACTCTAGAGCTAGCTAGAAGGGTTACGCTCACTGAAGCTCTCGAAGAAGAGATCATGAACAATCAAGTGAAAGCCCAAGGTGGAGTCAGCATGGTTTGGCTAAATGGTGTGGTCGTTCCCGAAAGTGATTGGAACCCATTCTCGTACGTGTAGTCTTTTCTGATTGTTCTGGCCTCGAAAATTGATCTTGCTGCTTGTTCGCAGATTGTTGAGGCTATTGAGGAAGGAGCGAGGAGTGATGCGTCCCATTACGAATCTTGGTCTTACATCAGAACAGGCCATCGAGCTTCTGACTCATCGTGCTGTCGGCCTAGCTCAAGCAGACACTGGTGTCCTAGACGGTATTTTCGACGCGAGTGACAGACCGGAAGGTGGCGATACAATCGTCTGGTTCAACGACTTCGAGAAGGACACACGGTATGAGCGATGGGGTTCGGCTTTGCAGCTTGTAAGCCCCGTTTCTATTCTCTCTACAACGATTGCTCAGTTTTCCTCTCAAGCTCCTTAGACCCATGTATCCCGGCCAAATGCCGACCATCAAGCTCAATCTGTTCAACATCGTCATAGTAGCTGACCTTTTTCAAGCTGGCACGCTCAATTTTCTAGGCGGCATGGCGATCAACGTCATTGAGCGTGGGTTTGGATACCGCTGGGGTGTCGTCCCGATCATCGATACAGAAAATAGTGAGCGAATCTATGATATATCCCAAGACCAAACGATAACTCATCACTTACTTACAGGCTTGAAGATGGCCAGGCTACTCTATTGGATCAATAGGTATCTTGGAAGGCCAAGTTTAATGAAGTACATTACGAGGGTGAGCTTCGCTTTATCCACCGGTTGGAACGACTCCCTGACGGGCACGGCAGATCGCTCAGTTAAACGTCCCCATACATTTCATTTCCCCTCAAATCGACTGGTCTCTGGCTCGAGCCGAGTTCTCAGATATCGTTGCAGAATATTTGGCAACTAACGATACCCCTGAAGGCTCTCCGGTGCATGCCGCGTTTGACGCTGTTATCGCGGGTCACTACGAAAACAGCGAAGAAGCGTTGAGCAGGGCTCGAAGCTACGCGAAGCGGCTCAGCGCAGACCCTGTCTCCTCTCCCCAAGGTCATGTCTTCGTAAATGGAAAGCACTTCGTGCTTAGTGATGTGTGTTCTTTGTGCTCAAGGTCGATGACAAGCATAAGCTTACCTGATATCATCCTTAGGAATTCCTCCGCAGCATGCAGGTCGAAACTTCTCAGCAGCTGCAACATCTCCAAGAACAGGTACGTGGTCATTTTTGCTGTAAGTTATCGTAGTTACGAATTATCCATTCTAGCTCTATCTCAACATCCTCACGAACGAGGACGCGGGGAGGATCTCCACTTACTTTTATGACCGGCCAGAGGCCAGCAGAAGAAGGAACAAATATGTCTATCCGTCCAATAAACCTGGTAGTCTACGCATCTTCAGTATGACAGATCTTTTGGCCAGTTCCAACTATCCTTACGCGAGCGAGGCTTTCATATATCCTCGTGAGTTGCCTCCACTCTAATTTGAGATCTAATCTTATAGCCTTTGCGACTCAGCTACGGAAAGCGAAGAGGGACCGAAAGTACAGTTGACTACATTCGTAGTCGCTGACCTCGATAGTGTGGATGGATTGCAGTTGGTCAAGGAAGCACTTGTATCGCTGGTAAGTAAACATGATTTCAGCCAATCTTATGCCTTTCTAATGGTGAAAAGACCGAGGGCAGCATAACACGTGTATCGTTCATTCACAACCCAACGGCAAACATAATTGAAGTCGGCGGAAATCAGCTTGTAAAGGTTTCATCTATTCTGGGTTCCTTGGTTACCAAAGGGCTATTGCGCACGATACCTGCATCACGTCTTTTGGCCTTACTAGAACAGAACTCTGCATTCACTGGTGGCGCAGATCAGACGATCTTCTCTGTAGATGAGCCACTGCAAGATATCTTCAACGATGATCTAGTTGACGAAGTCGCGTACCGCCAGTTTATCCAAGCCAGCGAGTTCGTCGTGAGGAAACTCAAGCTGAGCGCTGGAGAACAAGCTATCGTCGTAAATGGCAGAGTGAGTCGTCTGTGCATTATGTTGTTCGGGTTACTTACAAGTCTGAAAGGTTGTAGGACCGCTTGTGCCGGGTGATTTCATTGCTGAAGACTTCGATATACTTGCAGCGTATGAGTACAGAAAACGAGTTGGTCCCGTAGTCGAGTCGTTGGAGGACATACTGGGCTCTTTTGACGCATACGACGAGTGAGTGCCGACCAACTCGATGTGCTACGAGCTCTTCTCTTACTTTCCGTCTCTAGCGTTGCATTCACGGAACTGGTTACCCTAGCTTCCTCGATCATCTCATCCATTCATCTCCCTGACCCAAGTGAAGCTGGTCTCTTCAATACCCCCATCCGCCCCCGTCGTCGCAACTATCAGCTTTTAGAGGGTGAATATACGTAAGCAATACTAGCATCGTTGCTGAATAACTTGCTGACATTCTCTTCAGAAAATTCGAGTACGGTGATAATTCAACCGCATTGTTCCATGTTGGCGTCCTTCTCGATCCCTTAAGCGAGGCTGCTCAACGATTGTCGAGTCTTCTTGAGGTGAGTGCCAAATTTTGGGCTGCTTGGTGGAGGACTCATCAAGCAAAAGTGGATGATCAATGATCCTGCTGTTTTCGTGGAGCTTCATATCAATCCTCCGAAGTACAAAGAGGTAAAGTAACGTTCCATATGATTACATAAAATTACATGAATTAATTATGCTACTGCAGTTGCCCCTAAAACGTTTCTATCGTTACAACTTATCCCCTATCATCTTTGACGAGGCAGGGTAAGCATCAAGTCCCGCCAAGGAAATTCTTGTGCTCAACGGTCCTTACAGGAATGAGCTAGGCTCCAGGGTGGTCTTCAAAGGACTCCCAGAAGAGCCCATCTATACCCTGGCAATGGATGTACCACCTTCATGGCTGGTCCGCCCTCGGGAAGCTCTCGTCGATCTAGATAATATCCTTCTGAACCAATTATCAAGCCACGAGCGCGTCAGAGGGGTACAAGCTATATTCAGTCTCGACTACCTAGTCATGGAAGGGCATGCTCGCGAGTCGAGCACATATACTCCGCCGCGGGGCCTTCAGATGGACCTCGTCACGAAAAACTCTACGCCCATTGCCGATACCCTGGTCATGGCTAACTTGGGCTATATGCAGTTCCGTACTACCCCTGGCGTATTCAAACTAGATATCCACAGAGGACGAGGCCGGGAAGTGTTCGAAATGGAGAGTGTTGGCAGCGAAGGGTGGGACTCGCCTTCGGTCGAGGAGGGCGGAAACGAAGTCACATTAATGAGCTTCGAGGGTCTTACCCTGTATCCCAGAGTCAAGAGACTACCGGGGATGGCAGGTGTCGACGTCTTGGATACCTCTTCTGGGTCGTCTGACGGCACTGTCCTTGGGAAATTAAAGTCCACGTAAGGTTCTCATTTTATACTGCAATTACCGATTCCTGACGTTTTACTCTCAGCTTCTCCTCGCTATTCTCAAAGCACGATAGTAGCAGCGAATTGGCGGAGAAGGCAAACGAGCAAGCTGAGATCAACATTTTCACAGTTGCTTCAGGCCTCTTATACGAAGTAAGTCGTGATATCCGTTCGTGTGCTTGGACCTCGGTTGAATCATCATCAGCGGTTTGCGTCCATCATGATATTGAGCGTCTTGCGCAATACCAAAAGCACAGTCAAGTTCTGGTTCATCGAAAATTTCCTATCGCCATCTTTCCTAGTCAGTCGTTTATGCTTGCTCGTTCCTTGGTCCACGAACTTATTATGGCTCAGGAATTCATACCCCACTTTGCCGAAGCATATGGCTTCCAGTACGAGCTCGTCACATACAAATGGCCCTCCTGGCTCCGAGCCCAGAAAGAAAAGCAGCGGATCATCTGGGCCTATAAGATTCTCTTCCTCGATGTCCTATTTCCTATGGACCTCAAGAAAGTAATCTTCGTTGATGCCGATCAGATTGTCCGTACCGACCTTAAGGAGTTGGTGGAACTCGATCTCCATGGAGCGCCGTATGGATATACTCCCATGGGAGACGACAACGTCGAGATGGAAGGCTTCCGTTTCTGGAAGACTGGATACTGGAAGGAATTCCTTCAGGGCTTGCCATACCACATAAGGCGAGTCGTACGTTAGCCCAGAAGCTTCAGAGGCTCATGATGAGTGTAGTGCTCTCTACGTGGTCGATCTTGTGAGATTCCGCCAAGTGAGTCGAAGCATCGTCTCCAATGTCTACACATGCTGATTCAATTTGTCTCAGATGGCTGCAGGAGTGCGTGCTTCTGATATTTTAAGACATACGTTGTAACTGATCGCTGCCCGATGTGTAAAGGATATCTTGCGCAGTCAATACCAGCATTTGTCTGCTGATCCCCACTCTCTTGCTAACCTTGATCAAGGTTAGTCTCTACTAGTCGCGTCTATCAATCCTCTGACGAGGAAACTAGATCTTCCGAATAACCTTCAACGAGAAGTCCCTATAGTAAGTTGCTTTCAAATCGCGTTCCGGTGTACTCACGTCGTTGTCTTCTAGTTCTCGCTCCCCGAAGATTGGCTTTGGGTACGTTGCTACGAACCGTATTTTTTCGTTTTTTCTGACCCAAATACAGTGCGAAACATGGTGCAGCAAAGATAGGCTGGATCGCGCGAAGACTATCGACCTGTGTCAGAATCCACTGACGGTGAGAACACTTCCGCACCCGTTTTAACATTGCCTGACGTCCCCACAGAAAGAACCAAAGTTGGCCCGTGCAAAACATATCCCAGAATGGGAGGAGTACGACACAGAGGTTGCCCGATTCACGCGCCAGCTCGCCGATAGCGGCGCCATCCGTTCTGGGATGTCTGTCGCGGATACCAACGCCCTGGCCGACGCTGGATCCGACAAATCGCACCCAATTGATATGGATGAGCAGCCGCAGGACGAAGCCGTCCTAGACAAGTCTAACGAAGAGGCGGTCCATAAGAAAGATGAACTATAGATCGGGGGCACCTAGGGAATATGCATCATATCGATCTGTCATTTAACGTTATTTTGGAACGGGATTTTGGTTTTCGCAGTATGTCTATCCTGAGTCTGGGTCTCGCTGACTACTATCATCGACGACCGTGAACCTGCAGGAGCGCGAGATTTCCCGTCGATCATGAGATGTGTATCGATCAAAATTCTTCCCGTGGTAAGCTCGAATTAGTACTACAAGCATAAGCACGACACGACTTTTGAGAGGGAAAAGGAACTCGTCGACTGCTCTATGAGACCAAATAGTTTGAACATATGCGAAGTCACATTGGCTGTATACTTTACTTCTTGTGTAAGCCAGCGAATGTTACGGTTGCACGTACCGTGACTAGTAGTGACTAGTAGTACAGTACGCGATTAACTTATCAGGCGCTCAAGCTACCACTGCTTCGACTATGACCACGACTACGCAAAATACGCCTCATCGGACACCTCTACGTCGCCTCTCTCAGGGATCCTTGTTCCGTCTCTCGCGGTCAGGCGCGTATCCGGATGCCCCTCATGGCCTCGGTTTCCTTGAGCCAGCACTCGGCGAACTTCTTGACGAGATGGAAGCTCTTCAAGGCAACATCGCGGGTCTCAAGAACCTCAGCGACGCGCTAGGGACGTTCAATGAAAGTTTTGCGAGCTGGCTATACGTGATGAACATGAACGCGCTGACTACGGACTGGCCTCAAGCCCCTACTGCGCTATCGTTCAAGTATGCTGCGCGGAGAGCTGGTAAGTGAGCGATCCGCAATATGCTCACGTCTTCTAACACACCCTACCTATCCATCTATCCATTGCTATAGAAGAGGATATGATGGCCGCCATGCAGGCATTGGAAGCTGCCCGTGCTACGCCTCAATCTTCGGCTCCTGCCATGGACGTAACCGTAGCGGAAACTGTCATTGAGCCAGGCAACGAGACCACTTATGGTACAAATGTCACAGCCTCCGGCTCTGTGGGCAACCCTGGTGAAGCAACGAAAACTGTTGCCAAAAGGAAAGGCAAAGCCAAGCTTACTGCTCGAGAGAAGAAAGAACGTTCTATGTTCATCGAACGCATCGTGAACTCACTGCCTTTGGAGTTTCGAGGCAGTGATCCCAACTTGAGGCGCCAGATTGAGCTAGTTATTGAAGGATTCTTGGATAGAGAAGGTCGTGGGGTTGGCAGTATGTTGTCTCAGCCTTGTAAAGCTCTCAGACAATTGACCTCTAGCAACTTTCTAGTAACGGAGTTCATCAAGCCCCCGGATTTGAACCAGGCTCGTGTCAACAAATGTCTGATTGCTCTCGTGAATCGGAAGATCGTACGCAAGGACAATAGTACCGTGAGTTCTACATACGATTCTGGGGGGCCGCAGCATGCTCACTAGCATGGTAATACAGGGCGCTGTGCTCTATCATTGGCATGGACTACCGACATGATGTGTCTTTAGCCCTCCATTTATTGAAGCATATATGCGGACCAGAAAATGAACATAGGGGTACCTTCTGAGCGGCTATCGACAGATGTTAGCTACCAACAACGATGCGAGCCGCCCTTCTGTTGGGATTCGGGGAAGCACAGAGCGGGCTGAGGCACAGACTCGACCCAGCGATGTGCAATATCAGCCAGTCAGCATTCAAGGCATAACCCTGTCCACTTCCTAAGGCTTTCGCATCGTTAACGTAGTGACGTATCCCGTATACTTTGCCCAAGGTACAGTCCCGCATTCTTCATCACTGCTGCCAGACAGCTGATGGATACCGGGCCAGTACAGCTTCCCATCATGATCGTGTAGGGCGGCACCGTACTAAAGAACACGCCATCGATGTTACGTCGTGCGGTCTGCGACCCCTTCTTACATCGTCTGAGCATGCGTTATGCCCTCGTCCTCAAAGAGCCAGACCGTCTGGAAGACTGTCGGCGTGACTGATTCATCGCTAAAATATTCTCCTTTCTGGCAAAATCTGATCCTCTTGAATAATAACACCTTGAAGGGCACGGGGGATGATGCAAACGTGACATTGCAATTCCAAGGTATGTTCAGCATGGCACGCGCAGCTATATCCTCACCGTTTCTCGCACAACATCAGGGACCCAGGTCAAAGTCATCGGCCACTTTCACGGCAATGTGAGCACGTCGCGATATTGGCTGGATGGCCATCTCCAACTTTCGGCGAAGTTTTCTGCGGACGGGAACCAAAATATATCCCAGACTTTCTTTGAATCGCACACTCTTCACGCAACAAATCATATCCTCGTAGTAGAACATCGGAAGTCGGATGGTGGAGAACTGTGGCTAGACGAGTTTGGATACGTCCCCTACCAGAAGATGACCGACGACATGTCTTCTGGATCACCGTCTACGTCGTCTGGACAGCCGTCCGGTAACAGCAACGACAAGGGTAGTGACAGTAACAGCAGTTCAAAGCCGTCTTCCACAAGCACCTCGTCGAAACCAAATTCAACCCCGAGTGGGCTTTCTAATCATGGCCAAGGACCCCATCCACCTTTCCCCCCTTGCATTCCCCCCTTTTGCCCTTTTCCTATACCTGATAAGTCCATGGCCCAATACTCTCACCGGAATTCAGTGAGCGGCGGAGCCATCGCCGGAATCGTGATTGCCTGTGTGGTTATACTGGGGGCTATCGCTGGATACGTGCTATTCCGACGTAGACGTGGATATCGAAGGCAGTATCCCGCAGTGTACTCGGACGATGCTTCGTCAACTACGATTGTCAGGATTGTCAGTGAGTACCGCTCTTTCTTCACTCAGCTGGACAGTCTTGGTCCCAGTTTCGTTCATTGTAGTATTTTTTTATTCGTTGAAATTCAATATGTTTTATTTGTTCGTATCCGTGCTCAATATTTGCTCGTCTAGGTTATGCTGGATCTGACAAGACGCCGACCACTGTTGAGCCCCAGAGACGCAGATCCATCTTGCCATGGGCGCGCAAAGTACAACAGGGACCCCCTGCGCGTACGAACACCAGCTCCGTTGTCCTCACTTCAGTATTCGTTCCGGCAGAGGGGTCAGACGCAGAGCTGGGGGAGAAGTATTCTCCTGGCCCAATTTCCTGGAAGGAGTCTCCACCGCCGGTACCAGATCTGCCTTATTACGTATCTCACGTCTCTCCTACTACTCCACGGACAGCTCCTGCTCAGTTTTCCGGCATGAAGTTTGG
This sequence comes from Pleurotus ostreatoroseus, assembly GCA_005298045.1. Classification (NCBI taxonomy): domain Eukaryota; kingdom Fungi; phylum Basidiomycota; class Agaricomycetes; order Agaricales; family Pleurotaceae; genus Pleurotus; species Pleurotus ostreatoroseus. The sequence goes on along the minus strand of SWBT01000070.1, from coordinate 177,644 downwards.
TTGATGCGAAGCTGTGTTGCTGGCCAATGCACTGCCACAAAGACCAAAATGCCTCACCCCCGCTCCCTCGTATTTTCACCTAAACCTGATACCTCTTTGACATTTCATGTTTTCTGTCGTTTCAGACTTTTTCGAGACATCCTAGTATCCGCTTCTAGTCTTTGCCATTCAATTCTGACTGGTCCACCTGAGCCGGACGTAGGACGCTGTTGAGCGCTCATGTTGCAGATCGCCCTGTTTCCTCCTGACAATACACTGATCAACAAGCAGATATTACACAGGTTTGGCTATGTTCTAGCATTGCTACATTTTCCCTTGCAGCATGCGGCTCGAGCAAGGCAGTGCAGCGAGAGATGTGATGGGTGATGATATGCAGTGAGCAAGTCGCATCCAATCATTGCCCGCGTATCATAATATTCATCGATAACGTAGTGACTGGAAGTGCTTTGCCTATCATATGACGGCCTACATAAGATTCTCGAGGCAGCTTTCATTACAGCTGGGATGGACCCGCAGCATATGTATTCACGTTCCTAGACTTCCCAGCACGGACGCGGAAGTGCGATAAGACCCTTTGCGGCAAGAGACAAATCCCGCGTCCTAACTGGCTAGTCTCTTCGATGCCACAGTTGGCACTGATAGGTCCCTACACCATATCGACTTCGCGACCGCGCAAGCCGAGAACCCCGTGAGGGAATTTTCATCCCAAACGACTTCGTTGCAAAGTCCAACTCTTGGGTCGTCTGATTCGACCACGAACATCTGTAACCCCGCGTCGGTAAATTTAGGACTGCACTGGGCACAGCCATATCCTCGCAGTTCATCGTAACATTTCTGTGAGTGTATCTCGATGTGTTTCCATGGATGCGATGATAGATCCTTTGATTATCAAAGTACGGAAGATGGACGTAGCTCTGGCGCGTCCGCACATCTAAGTAACTTATTCCCGTTGGTCTATGCGTCGCGCGATTCTTCGCGAAGACGTATCAGTCGCACTGTGGTCATAGCGAGGTCGAGAAGGTACGTGTGTTTTTTTGCTACATTGTGATTCTGGCATATCTGATACACCAGTATGTGGCTTAATATATGCTTGATTCGATTTTGACTCCTCTGTCGTTTCATCTTCCCTCAGATGACAGTCTGATACAATACGCTAGTTAGCTATCACTGGACGGTGTGACAATGCCGACAGAATCTGACGCCCCGAGTCAGCGGATTGGTCGCGATGGTGCAACCCAATAAAGCTCGCGAGGTGCCCCGGGGCTCTATTGTCTTACTCGAATAGCAGCAGGCTGTTACGATGGACTCGCAGGTCGATCCAGCTACGCTCGCATTTTATGTGGACACACTGTAAGCCTTCCTTTATGTATATTCGACAATATCTCACTGATTGCACCAGAAATTCGGCGCAATATTTCGAGGTCGCTGCTACTAGTGAGTAACATAGACATTGGTCATAGGGGCTGGCACTAACAAGCTATATAGCAATAGCGTTCTTTGAATATTTCACAACGTTTTCGGAAGAAGTTCGGTGCATTTGGCAGCGCAGCTTTTCTCTAGGATCTGTCATATTTTATGTGAATCGATACGTCTTACTGCTCAACCGCCTAGCAAGATTGATCCAACTTGTATCATGGGTGAACACTACAGAAAGCATGGCTTACCTGGTACGAATCTTTCCACTCAGTCTAGATGTATCTCACAGATGTTCTTTGATAGACGTAAGCTCCATCATCTTCGTTCTAGTAAAACCCTTAGTGACAACACATAGATGCAACATTGTATGGCGGTTCAGCGAAACTTTTACATTACTTCTTTACATTGTCATAGCTGGTAAGTAATTAGATATCGTCTCAGGCGGCAGCTCACAATGTTTTTAGTTTTTTCCGCCATCCGATTATATGCGGTGTGGAACAGTAACAGAAAACTGTTGATTTTAACCCTGTGCTTCGGGATGATATACCCAATAACCTTGACGGTGGGTCATGTCGATCTCAACGTAGCGATGGCGTATTAACGTGGACACAGTTCTACAACACAAAACTTGTTTTCCAAGCACTACCTCCCCCATATTTCAAGGGCTGCACCGAATACAGCACATTTTCGGATAGCCCATCTGCGGATCTCGCATTGTGCGTCTTCTCCTATCTTTTCGTAGTTATGCTAATCAGTTGCTTCTAGTTGTAAGTTCTCAGATGTAGTATCTAGACTTCATGAGGGTGCTGACTTTAGTCATATAGTGCTAGTAGGCACAGGTCTCATCGTATCCTTCGAAACATACGTCGTGGTTTGCACATGGGTGAAGACTCTGAATGTCCAACGTATCCTGCACAAGGCAAGTATCAAAACGCCTCTGGCATCGCTTATTATGAGAGACGGTGAGTCGCTAGTTACGTTCTCTGCCGACGAACACTCATTGTGATCAATAGGCACTGTGTATTTTATGTGAGTAGTGGTACGGGTCACTGGCTGGGTATTGCTCACATTGGGTTTAGAGCGCTCCTGATCCTTAACGCCATCAACCTATTCTCTCTGCGTTACGAAGTACGTCTCCGGTGATCATGGGCTGAACTGCCGCTAATTAGTCACACTAGAGCTTGAATAATGTTGCTGCGCTTACTGAGACGTAAGTGCTGTCACTTAGACACATGTTCTTTGGCTGATCACAGGGAGCACAGCATTGTATCCATATGTCTATCCCGTTTTATGTTTCATCTACGCGAGGTCTACTTGGCTACGTGCAGCCCATCCGAGTTGGAAACCACCAGATTGTCCAGGATCATATCCGGCCGTAATGCGAACAGGATAGTGGGCAATCTGGGTGCAGCACTAGATTTTAGTCGCAGCGAAGACACAACAACAAAACGTCGCGCCATACGTATTCCGACCTGGAGAGACGAGATTGTTGAGGGATCGAGGACTCCTCACATATCGCACGATCCTCTTTGGGACAGTTTGGCGGTCGAGGTCGAACCTGGGCCCAACAGACCAAACACAACGTACCTCGAATGTAGGCCTCTTATCATCTAGTTGAATACGGCTGACTACAACGCTTTTCAGCTGCTGAATTTGACGTCGAGTAAAAAGACTTGCCGACAATGTATTATTAGGGGGACGATGTTGAAGGGTCCACTTGTACTATATGCAATCCACTCGGTTTATATGTCGCTGGTGTTCTACCCTGAGCTTGAGTATAACATAGATGAGAGCGGAGTGACATTTGGGTCTCCCGAGAACGAGATCATAAGGCAGGTATATCCTCTGCGATCTCTTCAGCCTCTTCCCTCTTCTCCATCTCGGCCTTTTCCGCCATTGCCGCTGCCTCTGTATCATGGACGGTGCGCCTCAGCTTCACTGCAACAGGTCTTAGCTTCTCTTTGCGTTGTAGTGAGGGTACAAAGAAGCCGTTGACACAAGACACCAAGACCTTGGGGACGTCGGCAGACGCATTTGAGGCAGGGACGGTCTGAACGATAGCCTGTGTCTCAATACTGTGTATTTGGATGGTGTTGTCGGAGAGCAGTGAAGTAACGTGGGGATAATCGAACGCTGCGCGGAATTTTCAGTCTCGCACAGCTCGTGACGCTAGACCTGCTATCATACTTACCGACGTGCTTCGGATGCGTAGGCCACTCCAATGTCCCACGTATTGGATCACCTTCGCCCGTGATGAATACACCTAGCGTGCTAGCACCTGTCCATGACAAGACGAGGAATTCATTTTCACCAATTACAGTGATAGACGGTTTCACTGGAGGCGAACTAGGATCTTGAGATAGAGGCAGAACGGGGAAAAGCAGACCGGCGTCAAGATCAATTAGGTTATAGTTATCCTGATCGGCAACGCAGAGATGTCCGCCTGTTCTGCGTGCCAAGGTGGTACCCGATGGTAGTGGAATCTCCTAGACGATGGCGTAATGCGTCAATTCCAACAATGGCAGTAAGGACGAGCTACGAGCCTTCTGGAACCAGAGCTTGTCTCGTATGGTGAAGAGAGAAATTGCACTGCGCCTGATAACACAGAAGTCTACGGGTTCACCCTGTTGTTGTGCATCGATACGAGGAGCTGGCCTTCGCAAGTGCTGTTCGTCAACCGCAATGGCGACGACATGACGAATTGGCTTGATCACATTGGACGGAATCATGTCCAGTGCAGGCAGTGTATAGAAGAACAACTGACGATCTTTCAAGAAGCGCATGAGACACATAACAACAGGTAGAAAGCACGGTGCAACATACCCGAGAGGATAAGGACTCGGAAGATGCTAGGTACCAATACGAGATCGTCGACAGCTTTGTTGTTTGGAAGACTTTGTCGTGACAGTAGACTGTAGGAACCTGGCTGAGATCATGCTCAGGAAATAACGCAATAAATCGTATCAATTGTGATCACTCACTGAGACAGCGTCCTGGCCTTGTAGAACGTATCGCAATAATTCGCCGTTAGAACATCCTACATAGATCTCGGCACCTGTCGATTCAAGCGGATAAGTGATCAATAGCGTGACATGCGGGGTTCAATACCATAAGCTTGCACACAGTTGACAACAGGACGTGTCTCAGAAGAATCTGTCGACGTAAATGAGCACGCATAACACTGGAGTTACTGAGATACTCACCCCAGCTGCCTTCCAAGGCCGAAGCGATCAACTGTTGCACTTGGTACGGCGGAATCGGATCACCTTGACTCATTTTAGCAAGACGCAGCTATTGAATCAAACGAAATGACAAATGCTACTGAATGCCTGGCTTTCAGTCGCTAAAAGCAAGCACTTCCCTCGTAAGTACTTTTCTGCTAATAGTCGTCGCGGAGTATGAGCAAGGTTGGCGGGTTGGCGCCGTAATTTGCTGGCTTAAGAGCGCGGTTCTAATTCTCTGATCCGCGAAGCGCAATACGAAGCTGGAACCCGAACGCTCTTGGATTTAACGAACTCTAGAGTCCAGTCATACACATATTCCTTGAAGGTTAGTCGTCAGCGATGTCTACTGCGGGTTCCCATAATTTACATGATTCAAGTTCCTCTATTGATTTCTCGTGACAAAACAATGATATCGAAAGGCTTTTCAGACAGTATACAGGCCAGGCCACAAACACAGGCTTCATATAATTGTTTCGGTCGCTGCTTGAATCAACTGCAGAGCTTCTGGGAAACGTGGCGTAATAGAGCAAGAAAATGGGGCCGGACGACTGGCAGAATTGTCAGCACTATCATCTCGCGGGGTGTTGCACTAATTGAACATACACGACTACGCCTTCATCAACAAAGTCGGCCTGGGACGGGATTATAGGGTTCCCGTCTGCGCCAATAGCCTTGTCGATGTTGCATGCCCAAAGCAGGGTGGCAAAATCGATGAATAGTGTCTGGTTGGCCAGGTCTTTTCCTACGCACATCCTGACAGCCTAGGTAAGTCCATTGACAGCTGACAATATCATGATGTGAGGCAAACCTTCGTCCAGTGCCGTAGGACATATGACCTTGAGCATGGGTATTGGGCATAGGTTCGATGAGTTGCTCACGCTCATCCAAATATCGCTCTGGACGGAACTCGTCAAAATCAGGGAAATAGTCAGAGTCACGGTTGATTGCCCTAGTCATCAGTTTAGATACTATATAGACAATAAGACACTCGTATGGTGCACGTACCAGATGTTGAGTAATACCAGCGTCCCTAGTCTGCGTCAAACATGCTCTTACACCGACGAAGTATGCACAAACCTTTCGGGATGAAGTACCCGTTATAAAAATCATCCTAATAATCAAGTGAGTTAATCATCCTTGTGCTATTTGCGACTTCGAAACTCACTTCGGTTGCTTGTCTCGGGACACCAATCGGAGCTCCAGGCCTCCACCTTTGGACTTCTTTGACCAAGGCCTCTATGTACGGCAATTGCGCTCTGTCGCCAAAGTTCGGGAGACGATCTCGTCCCACTACAGCATCAATCTGCGCTTGTGCTCGTCTCGTGATCTCGGGGTACAACACCATGGCCAGGATAAACACTGACAAGGATCCCGCAGTCTGTTTTGGTTGAATGAGAATGTGTAGCTGAGAACGTATGATAGTACACACCGTTTCCGCTCCAGCGCCGCTGTCAACAGATGTGTAAGTACCATTCTAGCCTGAAGATGAGCTCAACTTACAATAGCGTCCCGCATAACCACGACATGCTTCGTATGTTAAGATCATGTTTATCTTCAACGAGTGTTGCTACGAAGCAAGGTTCGGCGGTACCCGCTAACTATATCCGTGAAATATTTAGTTTATTGAAACACACAATTCCCAACGTAACAGAGACGTACCACTTTGGTTTTCGCATCATTGAACAGATCTTCAAAGAACTGTGAATCTTGGTGGTAATGGGCCTTAGCTTCGCGCTTCCATTTCGCCATCCCGTCTGGTATGTAGGTCATAATCGGCATAAGATCGACCAAATGTGTCCCAGGAAGAGTAGCGTGAGCGAGCCGATGTATAATACCCGTAATTTTCTCGACAAGAAGATCTGCCGTAGCATCTATGGGGGGCCATCCATAGACTACCGATAGCACAATCGAAGCCGTGGATCGCCTGACGTGATCATCCCAGTTATCGGGGCTGTCGAATATGTGGCGTACAAAATGAGCCGCATGTCTCTCTTGAAGCGTATGATAGGCGGTGGTTGCACGGCCACTGAAGCCTTCGTGTACCGCTCTTCGCATTCGCTTCCATCTAGTCCGACTTAACGATCTCAGCGGTAGATATGCGTAGAGCCACGTACAAATCTCCATATCGCATTAGAGGGAAGAAGAAACCTCCTGTAAAAAGTTCACCGACCATGATCAGCCTAGGTCTATCACTGTAGATATAGGAACGGCGATCTGTAAAACAGTAAGACAACATGATGAATGACGCATAAGGAAGACTTACCCAGTAGCTCTGCCGCCGTCGCAGAGTTATTTATGACGACAATGGAACGCCCTGCGAAGCTCAGCGAAAATATCGGGCCTATCAATCGGTTTACTTGAGTACCCATCACGGCGCAGCTATTCATACACTAACCGTATAGCTCTTGCCATTTGGTGAGCTGCAGCCAAGGAAACCTGCGAAGCTGAGATATATTTTGTAAGAGAAGGAGCGAAGATGGTCCTGGGGGTCGTTTACGCAGTTCAGACTGTCTGCCTTTAATCACGATGGCAGCAACGAGAAGAAGAGAGAGGAATAAATACAGAGGTCCCCCAGGCGTCATATTGACGGCGAAGAGTCGATAGCAGATACCGTTTCACAGAATAGAGTATCGAACTTATATAGGCCTGGGGTCGTCTATGGCAATAGAAATCCTTTCATCTCTAGAGAGAAGCTACACACGCTTGTCAGTATGGAATCCTATTCAGCTTGTACAAATCCACTTACATATGGTTGTTGAATTGCAGGATTTGTTGATACATGACGTAGGTGTGTTCTTGACATCTCTACATGGACTACGTCATGAGAACGTAGAAGGCTGCATACATGAATGGCTTTCACTGGAGCCTCAGCTGCGCCATGCGGCATCACTTCCAGAGGAAGAATTGTCCGATGCAGCGGAGACGGCGAGTAAATGCAGAGAGACATATAAATCCAAAGCATTGTGGTTACATTGGGTTCTCTGCGTGCCGACGTCAAGAGTTGTGAACTTGAGCTAGATACTAACTTTAATGCATCGTACGATTTGGGCGACGGCCTGCCAAGGAATACGCGAGGTTCAGTCTGCATGGGATACCTAGAAAAATGAACGAGAGCTTACTGTCATCACTGAACGCAGAAAGAAGCTTATGATATACATACTGTACATGTGTCATGGAATGGCGATTACGAGCAACTTGAAACTTGAAGATGTTAAGCACGGGTCTCGGTCTTTCCCGGTTTGATGATAATATACCCATTAGTCAGCAAACGCAACTGTAGCGCCCGCGGTCCGCCGCGTCCAGGACGCACGGCGGCTTCAATTACAGTGCTTTGCATAAAAAACTGGAATTCGTGATTCGCACAGGTTGTTTGGTCCAGCCAAACATTGCCTTGTTGGGTAGCGCTTGTGACTGTGACCGTGCTGCCTCTGCGTGCTGCGAGCAAGTGGTCGTCCCCAAACACCTTTCTACGTATTTCCGAGAGCACATAACATCATTCAGGCTTGAATAGACATCGAATCTTTGACAGATGGGTGCTTGAGTAGGACGGCACGAAACATCACGGTCACAAACGCTACCACATAAGGCAATGTTTGGCTGAGCCAAACAATCGTGTGCAAATCGCGGATTCCAGTTTTTTATGCAAAGCACTGTAGTATTTGACTCACTACCGTCTCACACAAGGTCATCGATATCGACGGTATGTATCTTGCGTGTAAGACTAAGCTTAGTAAATAACGACTACGCTGGTATGAGTAAGGTGCATGTAAGCTGTTGATCCCTCTTCTTCGCCGGCCACAAATGCTCATACGGTGGTCACGGAGTTCGATGTTTGCCCTTTTGCCATGAACTGCGCTCGCCGCACTGATATACAAAGGCGGCACGCATCAAGACTCTCGCTCTACTCTTTCCCTTCGCCAGGCTGTTACGGCGATTTATCGATTCTCTACGCTCACTTGGTGTTTTTCGATCTGCACCATCATGATCGCTCAGTGTCAGCTGGAATACGTATGAGAACAAGATCACTCCACGTAGTATTCGAGGTGGGGCCGTCAGCGATGTCTAATGTAGGTTTCCAGGCAAACAATGTATATTCTTGAAGATTCCCTTGTTGGATTCTTTGAGTACAACAATAATTGTAAAAAGGACCTCACAATGACTAGAGTCCGCAAGACTGCACACAGGTAAGGTTAAGAACGCAGGCTTCATGCAGCCGTCTCAGTCGCTGCCTGGATAAATTGCAACGCTTCCGGAAACCGCGGTGTGATAGAGCAGGAAAATGGGGCAGGGCCACTAGAAGAATTGTTAGCACATGTCGCGAGGCGATGCTCTAGTTGAACCTACACGACCGAACCTCTATCAATGAAATTGGTCCGGGACGGAATTATAGGTTTCCCGTCTGCACCAATAGCCTTGTTAATGTTGCATGCCCAAAGCAGGGTGGCGAAATCGATGAATAGTGTCTGATTGGCCAGGTCTTTTCCTACGCACATCCTAACAATCCGGGTAAGATGATTAGTCATCGACAGTATTATTATGCCGGGCATACCTTCGTCCGGTGCCGTAGGACATATGACCTTGAGCATGGGTATTGGGCATAGGTTCGATGAGTTGCTCACGCTCATCCAAATATCGCTCTGGACGGAACTCGTCGTAATCAGGGAAATAGTTAGGGTCGTGGTTGATTGCCCTAGGAATCAGTTTAGAGGGACAATAATACATTCTTATGGTGCACGTACCAGACGTTAAGTAGTATGAGCGTCCCTAGTTTGTCTCAGAAATGCGCTTACATCGACAAGCATGCACAAACCTTTCGGGATGAAGTACCCATTGTAGACATCATCCTAATAAATCAAACGAGTTGGTCATCCTTGTACCGTTCTGCTACTTTGAAACTCACCTCGGTTGTTTGTCTCGGGACACTAAGCGGACCCCCAGGCCTCCACCTTTGGACTTCTTTGACAATTGCCTCTATGTATAGCAAATGCGCTCTATCACCAAGGTTTGGGAGACGATCTCGTCCCACTACAGCATCGATTTGTGCATGCGCTCGTCTCATAGTTTCGGGGTACAGGACCATGGCCAGGATAAACACTGACAAGGCTCCTGCAGTCTGTTTGGTAGAATATCAATAAATCGTTGAGAGGGAGTGACCCGACATACCGTTTCTGCCCCACCGCCACTGTGAACAGAAATGTAAGTTTCAACCCGTCTTGGAGATAAGTTCAACTTACAATAGCGTTCCGGACAGCCATGCCATACTTCGAGTGTCTAGATCATGTTTACCTTCAACAAGAGTTGAAACTAAACAAGGTTCCGCGGTACCAGCCAGCTATGAATGCAAATGATTGTCGTTCGCTAGAATATACGCCCAGCGCGATAGCGGCTTACCGCTTTGGCTTTCACATCGTTGAACAGTTCTTCAAAGAATTTCGAATCTTGATGGAAATGAGCCTTGGCTTCGCGCTTCCACTTCGCCATCCCGTCTGGTATATAGGCCATGAAGGGGATAAGATCAACGAGATGCGCTCCAGGAAGAATAGAGCGAGCGATCCGTTGTATGATCTCTGTTATTTTCTCGACAACAGGGTCCGCAGTAGCATCTATGGGGGGCCATCCATAGACCACCGATAACACAATCGAAGCCGCGGATCGCCTGACATGATCATCCCAGCTATCGGGGTCTTCAAGCATGTGGCGTACAAAATGAGCTGCATGTCTCTCTTGTAGTGCATGATAGGCGGTGATCGCACGGCTGCTAAAACCTTCGAGTGCCGCTCTTCGCATTCGCTTCCATCTAGTACAACTTAACGATCTCAGCGGTAGATACGCGTAGAGCCACGTACAGATCTCCATATTGCATTAGAGGGAAGAAGAAACCTCCTGTGAAGAGTTCACCGACCATGATAAGCCTAGGTCTATCGCTGTAGATATGGGAACGGCGATCTGTAAACCGGTGAGACAAGACGATGAATGATGCGTCAGGAATACTTACCCAGTAGTTCCGCCGCCATCACAGAATCATTTATGACGACAATGGAACGCCCTGCGAAGCTCAGCGAGAAAATCGGGCCTAATGATTGGTTCACTTGAGTATCCATCACGATACGACTATCCATGGACTAACCATATAGCTCCTGCCATTTGGTGAGCTGCAACCAGGGAAACCTGCGAAGCTGGGATATATTTGTAAGAGAAGCAGCGAAGATGGTCCTGGTAGCTGTCTTTGCAGCACGAATCGCCTGGATTTGAATACGACGGCAACAACGAGAAGAAGAGGGAGGAATAGACAGAGAGGTGCCCCAGGCGTCATGTTGACGAGGAAGGGGGATGGGTCAATAGGAGATGACGTTCCTCGAAATCGAACATCGAGTTTATATAGGCCTGAGATCGTCTGTAGCAACTACACAGCTCGGTCCTAGAAAGAATTTACATATGTTTGTCAATATTAAATCTTGTTCAGCCCGCAGAGATCCACTCACATTTGGAAATTGGATTGAAGAAGCTGTCAATACGTGGCGTCGGTATGTTCCTAGCATCTCTACAGAGACTACGTTATGATAACTGAGAAGACTGCATACATGAACAGCTTTCACTCACCATGACTGATGCCTGAGCTGCACCGTGTGCATCACTTCGGAAGGAAGGAAAGTCCGGTACAAGTTTATATGCAGCGAGGACGGCTAGCAAATGCACAAGTACATATAAATCCATTGCATTGTGTCTGTATTGGGTTCCCTGCATGCCGGCAATGACTGTGACATTGAGCTAGGTAGTGCCAGCCTGATACATCGTACGATTTTGAACGACTGTCTGCCCGAAAACTTGCGGATGTCAGTCACCATAGAGCACCTGGATGAGTTGAACGGGAACTCACTGCTAATAGTAGTGAACGCCAAATGAATCTTATCATACATCTTGAATGTCGAACGAAGGCAGAACACCTCCAACCATCCAAGTTGCGGTGCGGCTGAGCAAGAGACTCCGAGGTCTTTCCCGATTTGATGATTTGTCAGCAGCCGCGATTGTAACGCCGCCGGTGAGTCGTCCGAGTCGCCATACTACCTTGTGCTCAACACCTACACGACCTTGTATGCGAGATAATATCTAGTCAAGACTGACCATATTGGTATAATTAGAGAGAGGTGCATACCGGATAGTCACACTCTTTTATCCGCTGGCCAGGCCACTCGCTCTACAGCGATAGCCAAAGAGTTTGATGTTTGTCACTTTGCCCTACTGCGCTGGCCGTACCGATATTAATAGGCGACACGCAACAAGGCCCTCATTCTACTCTTTTTCTTCGCCAGGCTGCTACGACAACTTACTAACTCTCCGCGCTCGCTTGCTACCATGCCAGATTCCCCCCGAACATCAGACAAGTTCAGCTTCTGGGACCCGACGGGCGACGTTGTGGTGGCTGCGATTGGAATCAGGCACCGAATTCACTCCAACGTTCTCTTTGCAGAGACTTCCCTTAGCGCAGCCGATACATTCACGGCAGTGAACGGCAGCACCTACTTCTCAGTGATTTTGCTAGATGATGATTCCAAGGACGTTTTCTACTTCCTTATGGCCCTTTACAAGTTTGGGTGCGTCCACACACCCTCGATTTGCGAGACTATATCTCAACGGCGTTTTGTGCAGCGAACTGTGTAACAGAGTAGAAGAGCCGATGCCTCTCTTGGCAGCACTCTCCCTGGCGACAAAGTACAATGCATACACTCTCCAGCTGCAACTGTTCGAGAAGCTGGCTTTCTGGTATCCCCCCACTCTCGAAGGCTGGGATAACTATTGGCGATCCGACTATTCCGTCTGGGAACTCGCGTCCACCAATTGGCTCACACACTACCAGATGTCGTTTTCCGCAGTTTCCATTCTGCGCCGCGCAGGGGCCATTCATCTCCTTCCAGCTGCCCTCATTCGGTGCTGCGAGCGTCCCGTAGAACATATCTTGCATGGTTTTCGCACCAACAAGAGTGGTTCATACCAGCTGAGCGAAGAGGACAAACAGTACGTGGAGGCAGCATGGCAGCCACTAACCGACATGGCCAAGGACCAGGTGTTCCCCCTCCTTTTCGGACGCAATCCGGCGAATCACCAGTGCCAGGACCGCAGCTGTTATGAGTATCGGAACCAGATAAAACAAATCTGGTGGCTCACGAACTCGGACGGATTCTGTAATCCCGTGAAACACGTTTTCGACGCACAGTGGCGTATCGACAAGATGAAGATGTGCGAAGCATGTTACCGAGAAATAAGTGACGCATACCTACAGAATCGCAAGGTGGCTTGGGGTTCACTTCCTCATATTTTTGGCCTTCAGCCTGCAGAAGCTGATATTGGTATATGAACCCTGAAACGGGCACTTGATAGGCACTATTGGTCGTTTACAAATTATGTGAATCTCTTTGTCTCGTACCGGTCATAATGCTACAATGAGCGAATCATAAGATGCTACAGCTCAGGACATCAGAATTCTGCATGGTTGAAAAGGAGAGGGGGTATGGTAACGTCCAGGGTGGGTATCACAGGCGATAATTATACTTCAATCTTAGCTGCTCTCGTCACTATCGACATGAGTCAGCCACGACCGAGGTTTTCGAAGACTCTTGTTCGACTTACCTATCGGAAATGACGATGGGTCGGTATCTCTTCTTTGGTGGGGATCGGGAAGCATCAGCTCTTCTTCCACCTGTGTTCTTCGGATATGTCGGCAGTGAACTAGATGAGATTCCGGAGAGTGGAGGTGAGACCTCTCTCGGCGAACATATGACGAAGCACGAACCTCGAACGTCCAGAGGCAACCAGTGCGTCATCTGCATCACTGAAAGTCTCCTCATCACTAGAACTAGAAGATGTGGTGCTATGTCGAGTGAGATATGTCTACTGAAGATGCAAAGATACGGTACCTTGGTCGTCGCTTGCTCGATGGTTTCATCGGACTCAAGTCCCTCCGGCCGCTACGCTCTGCGTCTGCTTGATCCTGGTCGGAGTCTTCTTCTGAGTCTGACTGGTCGGAGTCTTGGAGGTTGATACCGGCCAATTCACAAGCTGTCGCCAAGAGTGGATCGTTTTGCAGTTGTGTAGCATCGATGTCGTCTATATGAGACGCATAAAGCTTCCTAAACCGGTTCGCAAACTTCTGGACGGTGCGTTGGGCGATTAGGTCCTCCAATGGCCGGTTCTGAAAATGCAGTGTCATTCTGAGGAACCTTGATCACCATGCTGCGTATCCAACTTACTTGAATGATTCCTTCGAGAAGAACATTCAGCCGGTCCAGCGTACTTGTGTTCGCGTCATTAGGAAGCTTGAGTTTGCCTAGGACTTGCGTGAAGACCTTGTATTTACCATCTGAGAATCACAGTCAGAGTCGGTCCTGGACCACTCCAAGAATTGTCTTACGCACCTACGTCAGCCTTATCATACAAAACAGTGACAACGTCGCAAGCAAGCTCAAGTTGGACGTCGGCACGACCTTTAGAGTTTGTCCTACGTAGTCGTTAGTCGCCACGGTAGGCGGTACGCACATCAGCCACTTACTGATCAACCACTTTATCGGGATCCAACCAGTCCAGAAACTCGGAGGCAAAGGATAGCGGCGTAACCATGCCCTCTTCCTCTCCGTCTTGTATGGCAAGCAAAACTTTGAAAACCGTAAGAAATATCTGGAATGAAATATCAGACATCCGTCCGCGTCTGTAGATGGACCAACGTACCGATTGCAACCTTTTCTGGTTAGTGGCTGATGAATAAGAGTACGCAGGGAGGAAATACGCTAGACACTGCCGAAGCATCTGGTTCTCAGCTGTTGCGGGGGATGCATACGATAGCACAAGCACACTCAAGATCTATAGAACCCTTGATTAGGTCGACTTTAAGAAGACGTATACGATCGCGTACCCGTTCATCATACAGAAATCCGTTCAGTAATAACTTTGAGAGCCCGATGCAGATCGTGGCCTGTACACTCGGCAAGTCATCGTACTCCAGCGTTTGTAAGAGGAACGTGATAATGAGTTCGGTCTAAGAGATGGATCAGTATCGAAGCTGGGTAAGCTGTCTGCAACTGACCTTTTCAGGGGAGTGGCGTAGCAGAGCACCAGGATGCATCATAAGAAGATCGAAAATCACGCGGAGTACGTTCAGCTTCAGGTCTTCGGGTGTACAATGTACTTGGGAGACGAAGAGTCGGAAGGTAGACTTCGCCAAGTCCTAATAAAATGGCCTCAGAGATCTGTATCCTTTCGAGATGCCAGTCGTTGTCGACAGACGCACCTCCGACAGCAGACTCATGAGTCCCAGGCTGATCAAGCCACGTTCTCTAAACAACATTTCTTCCCGCTTGACTGAGGGTATGATGAGCGAGGACAGGAGCCCGTGCAGCACAGAATTCTCCTGCAGTACCTAACAAGAAAGTACTCAACACGACACATATAAGGATATCAACATATGAGACATACACCGTTGATACGTTCGAGCATTGCAGTGCAGATGCGTAGGCATCTTAGCTCCATCGCATCAACTTGAGCGAGAACGTCAGGGTCTAGTGTTGCTTCTTCGTCGTTTCCAGGGACCACCGATTGGGTGGCGTCGCTCATAGTCTCTTGACTGTGAACCGGCTTATTGGCCTGTAACGACGGAATAAGTTGACGCTTGTAACAGGGGATGAAACGTACGAATCCGCAGCCGACGTTCTCACTCACGCCAGTTCGCAAGGCGTCAACGGTTTCGACGATAATGCGAACGAACTCCTTCTCGCTAGATGCCACCTGACGGAACACTTCCATGCAAGGCTCGATAAGACATTCCGGGAGGAATTCATGGTTGAGCATCTCGCCTACAAATCAACAAGAGTAAGTAGTGGATACCGACTTGAGATCTCGGGAGCAACTAACGGATAACAGAAAACATCTTCCGCCTGCCTATTTCGTCGCTATAATCGAGGCCTGCTGCGATCTTGAGCAGCTCGGAAACAACAAAGGCCGTGTCGACCACATTGCCTTCGAGTTGTTCAATCTGAGACGGATCCTCGATCTGCGCAAACTCGTCCATGTCCTCGTCTTGATTTGAACGAGCCGCTTCGAGATCCTCGATGGCATCAAGCATGGCGTTACAAGCCTCTTGAATGAAGAAGGAGAAGGCCACGACTTCAGGGACGCCAATCGCGTCAAGAGCCGAAGTCGTGCTGTCTTGAGCGGCGGTATATTCGATGAGAACGCGGGCAAGGAGGGCTGTCTCCAGTGAGAGTGACGCCCAGTGTTCTTCTACTGGATTGACGAGTATCGTTAAAAGTCCTTAGAATGAGACGGGAAACCCACCGGAAAGAGATACACTACGAAGTATCTTGGGCCTGCTCCGGAAGAGTGACTTGAGTGCGTCAGGTGCGGTAGAATCTCCGTCAAGAGACACGAAATCAAACAAACGAATGAAAGAAGCAACGACGTCTATCGTTGACTCAGTCACAGATTGGCCAGAATCTTTTGCCTTTGTCTCATCGTCAGTGTTTTCTCGGGCTTCATCGGCGAGAGCATCAAACCAAGCACCCAGCATCTGCGCTGTTGCAACGCACACCTTTTCCTCACGATCGCCCAGTCCATCTTGTACCAGCTTTTCCCGCTGCGTAAGAGTCATGGTGCGGATATCGATCAGGCTGCAGCCGCGCCCAGTACGACATTTAGTGCGCGTGTTGATAGGGAGGAAAATAGAGAAGACGGCGGATCGGACACTTGCATCAATGTCGCGGGAGCGGGTCAGGATGTAAGGCAATGTTGCAGCTGTCAATGGGAGATGCAAAAGGGCCGTTCGACGAACATCCCTAGGATACAACAAGCATGTGAATGGCGAAAACTTTGGGGCGAGCGGAGACGTACGCGGAAGGGTCATTGCAAAGGCTCTCTAATACAGCACCAAGGATGGTGGTAGCCCCTTTAAGGTCCGTAAAGGCGTCTCCGGAAGCAAGGAGCGTGCATACGGTTAGGATGACTTGTACCCGAATTGAAGGCTCTTTGTCCTGAATCCTTTGTACAATGCGCTCGCCAACGGTTCCCCAGATCTCATTCCTGAGAGACTGAAATCAACAAGCACAAGCGTTGAAAAAAGCAAGCTTACTGTAACTCGTTGACATGTAGCAACAGTTCTGAGACCATATTAATGCAACGATAACGCACGACCCGATCCTTACTTTCGAACCCCGGACCTAAATGACGAATCAATTTAGCGACGAGTTGTACTGCGGTAGAGTTGTTATCTTTGACTAGCGAGTGAATAGTGTGGTGGGCTGAGGGGCGTGGCTCGGTTGTACATTCTGAAAAGATACTCGACATAAGTTCCTAGGTGTCAGATAATAGTAAACGCATAGATAGAACCTTTCTGTAGGGCAAATTGAACATAGGCGGTGATGAATTGCACGACTCGTGTCGCATTTGGTGTGCCTTTCTTGACAGTTAGAAGTCGATCCACCATCTCTATGAAGGTGCCACAGAAGAGGTCGTGGGCGTCGATAGCCAGGTTATCCTTCCGGCTGCGGTGCACACTGCGCGATGTTCCAAGTTGGCATTGATATAAAGCTACACAATTCTTGCGGTGATTTGCAGTGGAAAGTTGAACTTGGTCAAAGATAGACGATATATTGGCTCGCATAACATCGAGCTTTGTGAGGGGCCTGCTAGGCGCCATGTTTATCAACTCTTTCGCGAGTCTAGTATCAGATTCAACGATTTATACAGACATGCAGATAGAACACACCGGGGTCATTCCTTCAAATCATAGATGCCTGGTGGTCGCTTGGAACGAGAGCTTGACGTCGACCGACGTGATCGTGACGCGTTACGTCGACGCGCGACGGCAGACGGGCGCCGGCACTTGCTTTCACGCCGGAGACCTCCTTGCCTTCCCCTCCCATCATAGCGACTGATAGCTTGATGCTCGCTCGCAACCAACTGTGTTCTACACGCCATGATGATCAGTATGATCTGCGTGTCAATGGCAATATTACCATTTGATTCCTTCCGCAGCTAGAAGCTGACGATATGGCTACAGAAGTGATAAACGGATCGAGGCTCTCATTGAGTTTGGAAAGTGTGTCCAAAGCTATCTGACTCAAATCGTGGAAGATTCTTTCAGGCTGAGAATGAACGTTGAACGTTGACGTTGAACACTCGTACGGTCAAATGAATGGCGGCACAAAATCGTGTGTGCGGTTGCCTTGGTCCCTATCTACCATTATCGAACCTGTACTTGATCCAGTCTCACAAGACTGCAACTTCATGTCTAGTAAACTCAACGCGGGCTAAATATACGTCAGGAACGAAGATAAAGACCAAACCTGATCATTGACCGTCGCTAGTTGCAGCGGATTGACGTATGTCCAGGAATTGCACGATCAAGCATTCAATGTCAATCTGCCAGTCCTGAATCGCGCTCACCAACAAATTTGTTTTCAGACAATGGTTGCAATAAGAGCACGTGGAAACTCTGACAGGAATAAATACCACGATCATCGATGACTTCGTATGGTTATCATATACCCTCGACAGCAGGGACTGTCTATACATCCTACTCGCAATACTATCGTGCAACATCGTCTACCCATACTACCAGTTCTCTCCTATAGCCGGATCTCTAGCATCACGCATACTCTAATCATGCAACCCTTCGCATTTGTTATGTGCCTAGTGCTGGTCGCTACCTCAGCAATTGCCGCACCAGTTGACAGCCTCCTTTCCGACGTGGTAGATGCGTGAGTTCCCAATAATAATGCGTTGATATAAGCTAACCTTACTCTAGTCCAGCTGAATTGTTTGGTTACATGGGTGGTGGAGCTCCAAATATTAAAGATCTTGAGTTAGTACTATCTATGCCATCTAGCAGTTTGCTGATAGCTCTCAAGCTGGGGACACCATTAAAACAAACTCGATTGGTTTGTAGAAGCGTGGGAGAAGCACTTGCACGGAACTACCCTCATTATCCACTATCGCCACGCCTCAGTTTTCACGTACATGTATTATATCATTGCCGTTCACGTTCTGTACCATCTGCCCACCGACACAAGCTAAAACTAGTTTGTGCATCAAGTCACTGCATCGACATCGGTGACAGACTCGAGTCTGACCAGCTCGTTTCAGGTGCTCAATCACAGGCAACTGCACTATCACTAAGCCTTATTCTACTCGTCCATCGTGCGACCCGTCGGTTACAAAATATAAGCTCATCCGCATTTCGTACTGTGCAAAGTATGCTTTAAGTGCGATACATCGATAGGAAAAGGCCGGATTCCAAACGTTCGCGAATCAGGTTATACTCGGAATTTCAAGCCCACGTCTCACACAAGACGACAATGGCGCTATATTCCTCTTCGACGCAGTCTTCAATTCTGTAATTCAAGTGTACATGATCTGTTATCAGCACACTGTCGGCCTTATGAGCGAAAGAGTAGACGATCAAAGCCCAGAGCTTACTCACATCAAGCCCACATTGCGCGGAACTTCTCGTCGAAGTCTTCGGTCAACTGGTGGAGGACTTCACAGACTCTCCAGTCACGCTCTGCCACACCGCGTGGGCGTTCGAGAGAATGGCGGTTCTTGTCCTCGTCTCCGTCCATCTCGGCCGGATCGACCAAGACGTCCTCGTCGGGCGAATCAGCGTCTGATGCCGCGCTCATGAACAACTGCTCAACACTAGAGCGGATTGTCTTGAGCGTGAGCATGAAGTCCTGCAAGAGATACCAAATTTCTCCTCTGCGTATGCCGTTGGCACGGACCAATGCTTCGACTTGCCCGTGCACGTAGAAGTCGAACAAGTATGCATTCAGCGGGGAGCTGCCGTTATCTTGATAAAGATGTTGTAACGAGGGTATCCCATGCTCCTTGAGATGTATACCGCTTCGTACCGTCGACACTAGCTCGTCGACACTGCCGAAGCTATCATTGCGCCCGGAATTGGCGACAAAGCATGACCGGGCAGCTACAGACGACGCAGTAGCCTGAAGGTGCTTTATGAACGAGTCACTGTCATTGCTTCCTGAAAACGATATGTTGCTCAGTGGCAGTGCATGGTCCGGACCTAGCTCTTCTCGATGCTGCGTTACATATGTCAGAGCGTAGCTTGTGAAGACGTTCAGAGTCCTTTGGTCATGACGTATCAGGACGGCTTTGGCCTGTGCCGATATAGGAGGCAGTATGACTTTTGACGGTGACTTGTCCAGCAGTGCCTTGATGCTTTGGCCGGAGGTGTAGACTTTGGGCACGTATCGACGCCCAAAGAGATGACAGAGTAGAAGCAGCAGATTTCGCTTCGCGTCTTCAGTGTTGGGAGCTTCCAAGCATATGTCATGAATGACCCCCTCACGCAAGAGTATGGTCATAGCGAAGTTGCTCGGCTCCGTATAGTACAGGTGCGTTGCGAGGCCAAAGAGATTGATGGGATTGCCTTCACGGTCCATGAAAGCAAGCCGACGAAGATAGTCTATGCTGAAGCGAACATGGTGCATGATCTCCTGTTTACCGGTACCGTGAACAAAGCTGACTTGAGGAAGGTTTAGAATACTGCGAATAGCGCTGACGGCCTTCGGTGCACCCCCTGAACCTTGAAGCAAGTTGAAAAGCCGGAGAACCATCGTAGCTGTGAGAGGGAACGATCCGCCCAAAGACGGCAATCTTGACAGCACTAGACGTTGAGCTCTCTCCAATGGCAGCCCATAAAAGACAACCTTTCCAAGGAGATCAAATCCACGACGGCCCGCTATGTCGCTATGTGAGTCATGACAGACACGGCTCAACAGTCCTTCACTTACCGCGACCAGCACACTGGCGATACTGGAAACGAAATCAGCAAGAGGGGACAAAGATTAATGTCTAAAGCTTACCATAAGAGCCGTCAAGAAAGGTGAATCCGCGCAAAATACAGATGTCTTCGTAGGGGCGTTGATACCGAGAGCCAGTGTACCTGTTTCGTATGAGCGCAAGAATACACTGTAACACTCAAGAACCAACCTGTTGCAAATACAACTTGGAGATACCCCATCCTGTAAAGACTAGAGGCCCGTCAGTGATCGGATCAATGAATATAAGAGACGACTACCTTTCAACTATCGTCCTGTAATGCTTATTCATGCCGGAATGATGAATACCTATGCCCCGCCTGAGAGCGTCCATGACCCATGGTGGGGTTGAGGTCCATGAGAGATCAGTGATTGCGGCTTCCAGATGCTCCTTGGACGCTTTACTGCCCAAGAAAGAAAACTGTGGATTAGGGTCGTCGGGGTCAAATGACGCTTCCCATGATGCTTCTTTGGCGAATTGAGGGTCCTCGGCCGCCTTTTTGTTGGCCTTCAATAACTGTTCCTCTTCACGACGTCGAGAGGCAGCTTGAGCTTTCCAGCGATTCCACTGCTGGATCTTTTGCTTCCAGGCTAAGCTTGAACCGCGCCACTGCTCTTCTGCAGTTTGTAATGCCGCCAATAGATGCTGTGCAGCAATTTCGCATCCAGAGCGATCGAAGAGGAAGAATAGTGCGGGCTGTAGGAGAAGGCCTTAGCAATGTACCAGTAGTTCTATAAACGTTCTTACCAAATCGCCTTTAACATACAGATCAGACGCCAGATGGATAAGCCCAGACAAGACATTCATAGGTGAGGGGCGAATTTGGCTGTTCTTAATAACCATCGGGTCTTGAAGGTGGGAGATGACCAAAGACAAGGGTGATTCTTTCACTTGAGGATCGGACACCGAGACGAGTTTCGCCAAAACGTCTTTGAGCCGAGTCTCATAAGCGATGATGTCTTTCTGCTGAAGGAAGGTATTCCGGCCCAAAGACTTAGATGGATGGAGAGACGCGATATCAACTTCAACTGGTACGCGATTGTCGCTGACAACGTCTTCCAGTGCATGGAACAGAGACAGGCAGTCGGATGCCTCTAAAGAGAAATCTGGCGGCAAGAGACGAGTATAACCAAGTAAAGATACGGGGTGGAGGAAACGTAAGCGTTTGGTGTCTTCATAGTCTTCCAAGCCTCGATACTCGGCGTAGGCCTCTTCACCTAGAACGTAGAAGAACTTTCGTAGATGCGAGTATCTATGCGGATGGTTGATATAGGTGTGTTGGTACCCATGTGCCTCTTGAACGGAGGCAAGCCAAGAATTGAACTTGTCAGGCTCTCCTATGGTCGCAGACAGTCCACTACAGGGGTATCTCAAAAACCTTCCGCATGGGAGTACAAATGACTTACATTATTGGGCATGGGGCTAGTAAGAGGATTTGCTCCCACACAGCGCCGCCCTCTTGCTGTCCGATAGTGTGGATTTCGTCCAAGATTATCCTAAATGATATTTGAACTTTGCACGAGACGCTTTCTAGACAATATACGTACCGCTTGATTCTCGGTACCCAGTGCCTCGCTAGCGGCGGGGACAGCAGCATGATCGCCAGCATTTCGGGAACCGTAACTAAGATCTGACAATTTTGGGGATCATTGATACGATAGTCCCTTGTATGGATGCTCCAACAGGTCGCTGTATTATCGACATCAGAAGGTTCGGTTCGTGCATACTGATATACGACGTACTGCCACTGGTCTTGAAGTCTTTGTTGAACCTCGCATATACTTCCGCCGCAATCTGGCTGACGAGTGCTTTGGTCGGTGCAACATAGATTAGGACTCCTTGATCTGATTCTCTCAGAACTTGCTCCATAGCATAATATGATATAAAGGTTTTCCCTGCGCTAGTAGGAGCTGGAGAAGATGTCAGCGAGAGTCAAGGATGGTCACCATATGACCTACCAACTACGAGTAACGAGTGGTTAGCATCTAGACAATCGAGGACTTTGCGCTGCCATGCATCCGGTATGAATGACACACGAGAGTCCGGTAGGCCGTCCATGCTACGGTCCATGAACTCTCCGAAAAGTCGCAGTTGCCACTCTATAGGATCCTCTGTTATATGCATGAACTTGTACACTGGGGCATTGCTCTTGGAGCGGAAAAGCTTGAGGAACTTGAAGGATAGACGTCGGTCCTCGCTCGACGGATTTGGGGAGGAGGATTGAAGAGACGGGATGTATTCTTCGAAGCCCAACGTCTGCAGAGTCAATGCTAAGATAGTGAACGCCTTCGGAAAAAGGCCACCATATTCATAGAGCTCCTTGACCATACGGACGATGGCTACGGAGAAACGGTCTCTGAGTTTGCCTGCCTTCATCATGTCCTTGCCACCAGACAGCGGATTTTCCGTCCAGAGAAGGAACTGCAGATGTATACGGAACAGCCGAAGCTCGACGGCCAGCCATCCGTTCTCGGCACGTGCGTTGTTCAGCAGTCTTTCTGCTTGAGCTGCGACCTTCGGCGTCTCAAGCGTGTCCATCTGCTGGAGCTGCTCGTTCCACCAGAGCACGTTCGAAGCGTCCTGGTCTTCACGTTTCTTCTCAGCATGTTGTTGTCGGATAATGTCAGCCTTCGACATTTGTACCTTTTTACCTTTGGCCTTGGCTTTGTGGTCCTGAAGAGGGCATGTATCAATGTCTCGATCTTAACTCAGCTAGGACTGTTCACATACTGAAGTAGTATTCGCAATCTGCGGCTTTGCCCTCGTCGACGCGCGACCTTGACCAGACACAATCGTGATGCGTTGTAGCGCTTTGCCAGATGCGCCAGCGAGCGAGGCAGCCTGCCACTGCATCTTAGCCATGAAACGTTGCTCGCTCCGCAGTTGCCTCTTCCTCTGCCACTCAGTTAGACGAAGGTCACCGCTATTCCTGCCGCCTTGGTATCGCGGAAGAATAGCACGGCGGTGATTGTGCCAATGACTAATGTCCATGTACGGGACATGACGGTTCTCGTCAGTAGACAGTTGATCATCCGCAACGCGTAATGGGAGGGACGAAAATACTTCGTCGAAGACAGGGTTCTCGAAGGGTAATACTCCGAGCGATACGATGTCAGTGGCCGAGTCTTCTGAGTCTGAGTCGGGTTCTTTGTCCTCAAGTAACGGGAAGTGGGCTGCAAGTGCTGTATAGTCCGGTGAAGAACAGCGTGCTGCAGTCCATAGGCTCACAATTTCCGCACAAATGCTCGATGAGATGGCTTGGATCCCGTTCGTCCGTGCAGTGAACTGGAGAAGTTCCATGAAAATGCGACTGTCGAGGTCGACTTGGCCTCCGCATTGAGCATTCTCTAGGGCGAAGAACACCGCGGGCAAAAATATCTTGCGAAGATATTCAGCCAACTTGGGATGGACTGCAGGAGTCTTTCGGGCACGGGCTTCTATCGGGAGCATGGGAAGAATGATCATGTGGGCCACAAAAGCGTGCAGGAGAGTTAAAGCAACAATCGGCTCGTTCTTGAGGCCAAGGACAGCGACTCTGACGAACCGCACCATGGCGATCCTTGCGTCTGCAGCATTCTCGGCTTCGACTTTGAAGAAGCCGGAGACTGATGCAGGCGTAAACACGCCACGGGCGATAGATTCTTGACGCTCGAGGGAACGGACGGTAGCATCGACGACCTTACGAAAGCGACCTTGCAGCCTGAGTTGGATTTTTCGGTCAAGATTTTGCTCAAAAATGAAGGTAAGAATCTATGAACATATCGATATTAAAACGCGCCGAGTAGCGGAGCCGTATGCATACCTTCGAGTCTCGAAACTCGACTCCACGCAAAAGCGCTATAGGAAAGCCCTGAGTGATAAGATCAAACAGAGAGAGTCTCTGCAGGAGGAGCGATTCAAAGACACCAGGCCCGGCCATTTCTTCTAGTACACCACCGTCATTTAACATAATAAACATTGGCTATACGGACTCCTCGTCAGTGAGACGTGGATGGCAAAGGATTGGCAAAGGGCTCACTCTGCGCATGAGAGTATATTGCCTCCAGCGAGGGTCGTCGAGGCTGTCGAAGTAATGGACAGAGATGGGAAGCATATCGAGGTGCTTGGCCAGGATATGCCGCGCCAACGTACGCGACGACACGATGAATTGGTGGCTTCCAGTGGCCTGCGTTGAATGCCGATGGCCTGAGAAGCAGACATCAGTGCGTATTCGACGACGAGTATAAGCTGTACGCACTGTGCCAGAACACGATCTCAAACGCGGCATTGCGAGTGAGGAAATCCGAAAGAATTTTTTCGAGGCTGTATTTGGCATGGAGAATCTGAAAGCTGGGGTCTTGAAGCCAGACGTCAGCACTACAAAGATGGTCGTGCGGCACACATACCATCAGGGCGACCAAGAGCTAGCAGGGGGTCGTCTAAGACGAGCTGCAGTAAGGAGTCGCCTGCAATGTTCGAACAGTGAGACAGTCCAGGTTTGCACGGAATAATATGAGGAGACGCACCATCGATTACAAACAACTCTGTTCCCGCATAATCTCCCATCAGGTCCATCCATCGCCCCCGTCTGTTGGTGTCTGAGTACCAGATGGCATCCAGAAATTCCACTGCATCTTTCGCAGCTTCACTGCGCAAAGATACATCTCCTCCGCTGATACCTTGAAAGTCGTCCAATTCCATTGTCAGTTGAGGATCGAAACAAGATAAGGAGACGCGTGTGAGCGGTGTAGTTGGTATATGAACAGTCGCTGTGATTAGGTTCAAAGTCCGGGTTACGTAGGAGTTCTTCCTTGCTGATGGTTGAATCGGAATGTTATAAGACTGGGGCTACAACAATTTCGACACCTTCAGACCAGCGTTCATTGGATCCATAGCAGATGCTTAGAGGCTGTATAACATCCGCGAATCCGTCATAACGTCGACGGCTTACGACTCCACAAATTGACAGCTTTCTTTATCCAGAATCCAGATATCTTGGCTGGTATGATACAGGCCGTGTACGTGCGAGGTTTAAGACGAGAGCAAATAGACTTGCGGAAGCTAGGTGAACTAGGCAGAAGGATGTGGTGGTTACTTTGTGGTTACTGCAGGCAAAGCTCGAAACCCGTTACTGGACCTCTAGCGTGGGGTTAGGGTTCCGCTTAGACCTTGTCCATCCTCATAACGATGCCCGTTATGCTACCGGCTGTCCATGCTACTGCTCTGGACTGCGAGAGCTCAAGCCATACATGAAGAGTTCGAGGACTTGCTGCAGCTCCCAATGTCGCACAGAAACAAATAGGGCTTTCGTATCGAAGACCAAACGGCGAGAGGTAATAGTGATACAGGCGTGATATTATAAGGGGCGACATAGTACATGAATAATACAGCGTAATCTCAGAAAGAAAGAAATCTAAACCTCCTGCGACTCGCCCTTCTTGCCCTTTTGGGTTTTGCTGGGCAGGAGCTAAATCAAGCTGATTAGAGGAGGCAGCAGATTGAAGACTATGTGCACGTACTGCAGGGTCGATGTGTGGGACGACACCGCCTTGTGAAATAACAACGTCACCGAGGAGTTTGTTCAACCTACCAGAAGCATGTCAGCGATAACCCGATAGCGAAAAGTAAAGGGCACGCACTCTTCATCGTTACGGATGGCCAACTGAAGGTGCCTTGGCACAATACGTTGCTTCTTGTTATCGCGCGCAGCGTTGCCAGCAAGTTCAAGGATCTCAGCAGCAAGATATTCAAGCACTGCTGCGAGGTACACTAAAATCGCGCCAACGGATTAAACTTTATCGTGATTAGGATGTCAAAGTAAAGACTTACCAGGTGCACCAGCACCGACGCGCTGCGCGTAGTTGCCCTTCTTCAAAAGACGGTGAACACGACCGACGGGGAACTGGAGACCGGCTTTCGCAGAGCGAGACTGGGACTTGGAATCGCCAGAAGCCTTGCCGGACTTGGACTTGCCGCTACCCTTGCCAGACATCTTGTTTCAATTCGAGCGTTGAGTAAACGTTGGTTTGCGGTGCGTGCGGTGGGCTCGACGAGCGTAGTTGGGGACAGCGATGAAGGATGGATTTGCTCGCTCGTTGCATCGCGTTGGGCTTTATATTCGCGCGCCTGGGCCAGAGCCGTGCCGACGCGACGGAAAGACGCTCAGAAGCGGATCACGGGACTTTGTTTACATTCAATCAACAACGTGTCACGTGCAAACGCGTCGTGAACAGGCAAGGCGTGGGCGCGCGTCTGTATAAATACCGCCCAGCGACTTCCTGTCTTCCATCCATACCTCTTGCTCTCTGCACCCACCCTCGCACGCCTGCCGTTGCCCTCATCCTCGCATTTACTGTCGCATACACCAACTTTTATTGCAATGGCCCCCAAACCCGCTTCTACTGCAGGCAAGGCTCCCGCATCGACTGCCTCCAAGGCCCCCGCGAAGACGACCACCGAGAAGGCGGCAAAGAAGACTAAAGCTGCCTCTGGTAGCGGTGAGGACAAGAAGAAGCGGCGAAAGACTCGCAAGGAGACCTACTCCTCTTACATTTACAAGGGTATGTCTCTTTACTTTTAGTACTTGCTGGAGTGCCTTATCTAATGCGCTTTCCAGTCCTCAAGCAGGTCCACCCCGATACGGGTATCTCGAACAAGGCCATGGCCATCCTGAACTCGTTCGTCAACGATATCTTTGAGCGTATTGCCACCGAGGCATCCAGTGCGTATTTTTTTCTGTTTGAAATCGCTTCAGACTCTCACGCTTGCAATCTACTATCAGAACTCGCATCATACTCAAAGAAATCCACGATTTCGTCGCGCGAGATCCAGACTGCTGTGCGCCTCATCCTTCCCGGTGAGCTTGCTAAGCACGCCATCTCAGAAGGCACCAAGTCGGTAACGAAAGTACGTATATCTCTCATTGCTTCGCCTCCCAACACGCCATCTCGTGAATCCGACCGTTCCCATCCTTATCCTCCCCACACTCGATACTAATACATACATCTTTTTTCTTCTATGTAGTTCTCAAGCGCAGGTGCCAAGTAGACGGTTTCTCAGCTTCTCTTCTCTGGGTCTCCTCGATTGCTGTTGTATCATATCTTGTACAGTCACGTTTCTATTTAATTCTATCTAGCCTCGGCATCTGTAATGGCAAAATGAACACAATGTGTGTGTGGGAGGTCATTGTTGAGTACTTGAGTCTTCACAATGTGGTATGTTTTATGGGTTTCCTGTTTTCATCATTTTGGGCTGATCCTGGCAGAACCGCGTTGGAAGCATCTCCTGTAACTTGTGGTTCTGGACAGTGGGGCTACTCCGTTCTTGGCACTGTTGGCAGCGCTACGACTCAGACATCCACTGGACGGCGTAACAGCAGAAGCAGCGTAGAAGGCAAAAACCCCGTTATGATGTCACTCCCCTCGGGCTTGTGGCGTTCGCCCTCCACCAAATCGGACGCGTAGGAGTCGACGGCGGCTGGAGTACAAAAGCACAACGACGACCACCCGACTTGACTGAACATCAGCCACCACTCATCGACATCCTCGACATCTTTCACGGCTTGAACCACGCTTTGACACTCTCAAATCATGAGCTCATTGCAGCGTAGCAGGATGATGGTGCGTCTCGTATATTCTGCTCACAAACTGGCACATGACATCTGATTGTCTCCCACGGCGTGGTCTACGACAGGCAGCCTGTGTAGTGACCGGCACAGTGGCGACGCTCGGTTACATGTACGTCGCGGGCAAACAAACGAAGGCTGAGGAAGGGCCGGCGTCGATATACAGTCCGTATTATTCCTTTCCTTGCTCGCTACACGACTGAGATGCTGACCCTGGTTCTGTTGTACAGAAACACAGAAACAGGGGGCAGGACTCACGAGTGGAGAGACCGACGCGCGTCTGGGATCGGCGGCAGTGCGAGCAACGGTGCAAGGGGATCGGAAACCCTAAGGATACTAATGGCGGTATCCGAACTCTAGGAGGGTTTGACCTAGAGCCTTTCTGTATGGACATGGGAGTTCGGCTCCAGCTTGAACTCGCAGCGGTAAATGCGAAGTGAATACGTTATAGTTGACTGGACTATTCAACTCACGCCACACAAGATCCAAACACAAGCGGAACTGTATCAATACATCAAATTATCACTGTACGATATCAACACATTGTCAGAGCGGTGCAGAAAGTTCCTTTGCCAGATTAAAACGAGCAGAAAGACAAGGTCCAGCTGAAAGGTTGCGAACTCAGACGAGATAACGATCTGAGCATACACGTGGGTGGTAAGTTGGGTTGGACGATTGAATGTTTTAGGTGAAATCTAGAACAAGCCTACAGCGTAGGTTGTGCGGGATATAACAACAACAAGTTTCTCTTTGTGAATAAGTTCGTTGTGCTACAGATCGAGGGCGCCGCCACGCTCAATCCGTGGGTACTGCGACGATACTGATGAGACGCGTAAAAGATGGACCTCTGGACTTAAGCTCACCGGGCGGTGGGTCAACCCATGATTCGTGCAGATACCAAGCACCTTCAGGAAAGCAATGAGACAATCCACTATTATCGATCAAGATTTCATCACGTACGGTCTCCAGTCATTGACTTCTCGTTGAGGGTCATGCCATCTCCTAACCAGAAGAAGCCGTGGCTTTCTGGACCCTCGTCAATTCTCTCGTAGTTGAAGTCTTCCCAGCGGGGATACCTGATGGCTCGCAGAGCGTGCAGCGTCGAGCCTGTGTATATCCACGCGTTAGTCACGCTTGATGCATGATGTGCGAAGGGTCTCGTGAAAGCTTACCAGGCCATAATGCAACGATACGTCCTTCCTCCTTTCCCAACTTGTACCACGAGCGACATTTCTCGCTGTAGACAGTCTGACGCGTATATCAGTAAGAATAACAATCGAAAAGCCGAAGGTGCTTACAGTAGGGAAGTAGCTCTGCGAGCACGTCAGCACGATTTGGAACACTGACTACGCGGGTCCTCACCTCTAGATATCTATCATAATCCCGCATCGCCAGTTCTTTCACTTCAATACTCTTCAGTCTCTCCCTTTGCATCTTCATCGCGGCCTGCACGGCATAATTCACCTGCTGCTCAATCAGCGCTAGCAAGCTTCCCGAGCCTACGGCCGAGTTCGGGCCCAAGGCGAAGAACCAGTTCGGGAAGCCGGCGACGGCGACGGAGAGGTAGGTGACGGGGTGTGGCTTCCAAGCGTCTCTCAGGTCGACACCGTCACGGCCGATAATGGGGAAGGGGTAGGTGAACGAGGTGTCGTAGCCTATGGGTGTACAGAAGGCAGGGTTAGTCAGATGTAGAAGCCGGACAGGAGACACTGACCGGTTGCGCAGATGATGACGTCGAATTCCTCGTGTTGTCCATCGACGGTTTCAATACCAGTGTCCGTGATTCGTTTGATGTGTGTCGAGACAAAGTCGACCTGCGGACGAAGTGGCATCTTTGTGAAGCGATACGGCGACCGATCCATAAAGTGTTGTACCCACATTGTCCGCACAAAGAGCTTCAAGATAACCAGGTCCTGGAGTCAATCTTCGACATGCTACAGCAAAGTCCGGGATTACTGGCGATACAAGATATCACAGCTGACACCCATCAAAATGGCAAAGGAAACGTACGAAGGTCAGCGATCCACGGTTTCTTCGCCAGCCGTTTGAGCATGTTTTCCTTGAAAGCGATACGCCCACCCGCTTGCATCTCGCTTCCTTTCAGTGTACTTTGGTGCACAGACTGTTCTTCGTAAGCTCACGCATGTTTTAAGAAGAACTCACTTACATTCAGGTCTGTCTCGAGCTCATGTCGATACTGCTTGTAAAACGCTGGGTCCTGGAACGCCCGCTTCTCTTCTTCTGTGAAAACGTCTGTTTCTTTGTGAGCTAGATTTTCCCCTCTGCAGGCGAACTGGACGTACAATTCTCGGAGTCCGGGCTGCGATTCAGCAGGCTTGCCATTTTCCTGCTGGAAAACGGCACGGCGAGCCACGTTCTGCCTCGTACATAGTTGGATAACTTCGCGACTTTGGGCTGCAGCGCCGGTACTATCTGAATGGCGGAGGAACCCTTCACTCACATGTCAGCGGGTGATTATACCTATATAGTCAGTAGAAGACGTACCACACCGATGACCGCGACGCGCTTATCGCCCCAGTCCTTAACGTCCTCTTCCCACCCTTTCCGAAGTTGACCGCCCTCCTCTTCAGACGCACTTCCCGCAGGACGAGGAATCTCCCAGTTGGCACTATGCACAAGCATACCCTTGAAGTCCCTCAAACCCTCAATATCGGGCCAGTTCCATCTGCTCAGCCCCCCGAGGCCGGTGAAGAGCATATCCGCAACATCCTCGAATTCCTCGAATTCAACTGCTTGGGTGCTGCTAGTACCAGCCATACCGGAGTTGGGGGACTGCACAGGCCGCTTGATGCGTACATGCCACTTCCCCGTCGGCTCGTCGTATCGTGCGCTAACCATCTCGTGTCGGAGGTGTATGTAAGGCATAAGCTTGTACTTCGCCACGACCGATTCTATGTACCCGAGAATTTCATCACGGGGCGCATAGTACGAGGACCAGTCTGTCTTCTCTTCGAAAGTGTATTGATACTGGGGAAACAAGTAAGCATTGGTGTTGTAGCCATGGAGAGCATAGATGGACCTACACAGTGGGATGGTATGTCGCAGGATAAGCCACTGAAGGCACGGTGTAAATCACAAACGTTAGTTCGATAGAAGGATAACAGCTTACGGATATTTGTTCGAGAACCACGTCCCCCCAACACCTTCGTTCTTGTCGTAGATGTCAATCTGTAAATTTGGAATATACTGCCTGAACCTGAGTAACTTTGAGACCGAACTCTACAGTCCTGAAAGCGTGCGTCACATACCTGATTCCCGCAGCGATACCGCTGAACCCTGCACCGATGACGATCACTTTGAATGGTCGATACTCGTCGATGGAAAAGTCCCCAAGCTTCAGCTCATAATCTGGTTCGTGGCTGTACCCGTCAGGAACGCTACCATTGGTCGACACACACTCCGAGGTTGCATTCTTTGTTACGTCTGGGGCTCGTTGAGGCGAACCTAGGACAGAGGAGCGCAGGCGGTTAAACATAGTGTAGGTTACCTGGCGGATAACGTCAAGTGCGAAGCTCTCACCTGTACCAGTTTTATATATACGGTACGAACTCTAAGCCATTATGTCGAGATCGCAGCATCACATCGCACTAGGACTAGAGCGAGAGTGTGCGATGAGCGCACGCCGGCACGGGCAGTGGGGACGGTAGCGGACTGCCGGTCGGATTTTGTCCAAGCTACGGAAGTCCCTGAACAAGCTTGTTATTCATGTTTCACAGATCCGAGAAAGGAGAGACTTGCCATTGATGTGGTGGGAACACACACGCACAGGCCAGAGGTAGACTTGTTGCGGCGCTCATGTTGGGTTCATGTGAGCGGCGCGAACTGATGACCGTCGACCCTGGGAATCAGAGGGCTCTCTTTATGTCGAGAAGGATCGGCAATATAGATACTACATATTGTTGATGTCAGAAGATGAGTATCCAGGCTATCGTACGGAAAAACAGGGCGTACCAGAGTCGCTAGCTCATCACCGAAGAATTGAGTGTGCGCTGCTGCACTAGTGTAGACCCTAGGACTTCAACATTGTCAGCAGGTCAGCTCTGGGACGCACCATCGAGTAACATTCGCGCTAGTCCCTGTGCGGATGAAGAGTAACGCAAGGAATGAGATTACGGCGTGAAACATCCCAGTGACACAGTGTAGAATAATACATGGTATCGACGCCCAATCCAATAAGTAACACATCTGCGAACAAGAGTTAATATGCATGCTAAACAACCTCCCCGCACATCGCCAAAAATCAGAAAGCCAACCGCCTACTGTGCGAGCCCCTCTTTGCCTTCCTTGTCTGATCATGACTCATAACTTGTCTTGAATAATGTAGCGATCCACGAGCGAATGAGTGAGTGAGCGAGAGTGTAAAATGAGGTTACAGAAAAAGCCGCCACGGGGTCATCGTTGTCCTCGAACATCGATGAATATAGAAGCAAGGCTTCACTCAGCCTTGGTGCGATCGTCCTCCATGACGTCCCGCACAACGCGACCGAGCCAGCTCTCGAAGATGTCTTGGTCGAGTACGCCATTCTCGTCAAAGAACGCCGTGTATGACTTTTGTTGCGTAGCGCGGCCTTTCGACAGCAATGACTTGCCGCCTGATGTTGAGCGCACGAA
Organism: Pleurotus ostreatoroseus; assembly: GCA_005298045.1. NCBI lineage: Eukaryota > Fungi > Basidiomycota > Agaricomycetes > Agaricales > Pleurotaceae > Pleurotus > Pleurotus ostreatoroseus. The sequence continues at coordinate 144,947 of SWBT01000070.1, read as the reverse complement.
GGAAAGGGTGAGGGAATATGCTGGTGGTGATGGCGGTGTGGTTCGCGAAGGAACATTTGTTGACGAAATGGTTAACCGTTCTGTTACAATCTATAAGCGTAGATGAAAACACTGTCAGCGAACAGGGGAGGAATGGAAAATGAGGCAAAGGTACCCACTCGCTTATCAAATGTTTTCCGTTTGCCCACGAACACGATATCGCCCTCGATGAAGTACGCATACAGCGCTTGAAGTGTGGTGAGGAGGATATACCTGGAGCATAGATACGTCAGTCGTGCCTATCTCACACCGGCTCAACTTGAAAATTCAAGGCTGAGCGGCTGGAGAGTGTATGACGCACAAGATAAGGCCCGCCCAAACGACGGGTTTGCTTTTTTCAAAGTCGATTTTCCAGCCATAGAGGCCTGTACCGGCAGCGACAAATACGCTCGCCCACCCGAGGCCAAGGCGGACGTCCGTGTGTGTGTATATCTGTTTGAAGAGCTCGGGGCGAGAGAGGAACTGTAGGCGAAGAGGGCACGCGACGCCGGCGCGACGATGGTTGCGTCAGTGTTTGCTCAAGTGCAGGTAAGGCGGGAATCAAAAAGGCGTCGTTCCATCGGAACGAGTTATCTTGACTGCCATCCATATGAAAGGCGAATGGTAGGGCAGCAGGAGAGGTTGAAATGGGCGAGTCAAGGCAGGTACTTACGCGTTTGAGAGCATCGTCGCACGCATGTTTCATCTCTGTTACGCTCGCATTGTTGACCTTCACCTCTTCACGCTCCGCAGCCGAGCTTGTCGCCGTAAGCAGCCCGGATAGTGCTGAAGAGCTCGTGCTGGGTGTTGGGTCGACGCTGCTGTTCGTTGGCTCTGATGCGCCGTTGGCACTCTTACGACCGCGTACAGATGTCATTGTTGGATTCTCAAACCGTGTGGTGTATTCACGGTAGCCAGTTTTTGGTGCGAGGGTCGCTGAGGACGAGGGCGAGGACAGGGACGGGAAAGGGTAGGTGAGGTCGTGTAAGACTGGCATTAGTGGAAGTGAAACGTGGCCGGATACATGGGCGATAACGTAAGACTTATCGCCAAAAATAATGTTCACTAATCCCCACCGCCAGCTTCATTGTCCTCCATCTCTGGCCACAGCGCTTTACCTACGCTTTACTCACTGAACATGTCGACTGCAGTGAATCGGCCTCAGCAAGGGGCTTGCTTCCGAATTTATTGGGACTTTTTGCGCTGCGAGTTTGCTTTCGACCCACGGGTAAATTCTGGATCGTCTATCTCCACAGGTTAGTCTCGGCCGCTCGAGTCCAGCACTCTTCACCTCCACCTTCACCTCTCCCCGCAATGAGCACAACGCGATGTCCTCAGCCCTCCGCTCAACGTCGACGCGCTGCTCGTCGCTGTAGCAGCTAGTCGTGCACTACGCGTACTCGCTGACTCGGGCCGGCTGACATACGCGCTGCAGCGTCTAGCAATCAAAGCCAAGGTCGTACGATGTCGTGAGACACACAAATTGACCCGACGCGGTGCGACGCCTCTTCATTCTGTACGACGATCATGGCTCCCACGAATTCCACGTCTGCAACGTCGACGAGATCCAAAAGCGCGAAGCCCAAAGCGCAGAAGCAAAATCCGCTCATGAAGTGGTTAACGCGCGCCGTGTTGCTCGTGGTCTTCATCGTGACTTTCAGGTGGCTCGACACCATCAAGGTTAGTTGACAGCTCCTAGCCGTGACGGCCCGTAAGCTAAACGCTTTCTATGACTTTCCTTACAGGATCGGTGGTATGTGTTCGACCCACAACACCTCCATGAGCTCTCGCAGGCTGCCATCGCCGCTGCGCCGAACGCGACCGCGACTTCGTCCATGGTAGACTTCATAATCGCGAATCTCACCGCAGAGTACCCATCCACCAAAGTCGCACTCAACAAAGACGTGTCCGAGTGGGTCTTCAACAATGCCGGCGGTGCGATGGGCGCGATGTACATCATCCACGCGAGTATCACCGAATATCTCATCGTCTTCGGCACGCCGCTTGGCACGGAGGGTCACAGTGGCATCCACACGGCCGACGACTACTTCAACATCCTTGTTGGCGAGCAGTGGGCATTCAACCCGCCGAACTTGGAGATGGAACGTTACCCTGCGGGAAGTGTCCACCATATGCCGAGAGGTGTGATGAAGCAATACAAGATGCACGAAGGATGTTTCGCATTGGAATATGCTAGAGGTGCGTGTGGTGTCAGGCACGCATGAACGATCTTGGTTTACTAACATCGATGACAGGCTGGATTCCTTTGATGCTACCTTTCGGCTTTGCCGATTTCATCTCGTCCACATTGGACTATGTGTCGTTCTACAACACTGCACGCATCACCGCTAGGGAGATGCTCAATAACTTGCTGCTTGGGAAGATCTAGACGACATTGGCATGTTCCTGTTCTAGAGCAATATAATTGGCCAATTTGGATATCAGTTCTCTTTCATCGTGATATTTGTTCGATTGGTACGATCTGTACGACCTTGATGAGTCTGCATAAATTGGTTGCCCTTCGGACATTCCGGCTTCATACACCGCTGCGACAAGCCTATAGTGAGTCTATCCGAACGTCAACCTTTCTCCGACGGTTCTCACTTACATATTTGTCGCGCTTCTAGTGTTGGTCGCTATTACCGGAGAGCAGTGCTGTCTCCGCAACTGTTGCCGTGTCGTCATATTCCCTCGTAAGACCACTTTTCGATCCCCGTCGTCCGCACCTATTTCCGCGCTTCTTGTACCGTTTAGGAGTACAGAACACATCACCGTAAGTGTCAGACTAGGTACCCAATGCCTTGGACACACGACAGTGTTTTTCGTTGATCGCCTTTCTTATGTTCTCAGACCCTCCTGCCTTTTCTTCCCGCTCTGGGCCCAAAAAACCACAGATCCTCCAGAATAAATACGCTATTTTCGACGAGCGCTCCACGGCCCGGACAGTGGTGGCGCCCATCCTCAACGCCAACTGCGCGTTCCTTGGCGGCTGTACACTTTGGACAAGACCTCCACCATCTACTCCATTCCTCAACCCTACGACCTCCACAGACTATGAACACACTTAGCGCAGGGGCCCTCCTGCCCCCAGAAGTCCTCTACGTTATTGTCGCGCTCGCCTTCTCCGAGCACCTAGACGAACTGATTGCAGGCAACTGCAAGCTGAAGCACGTTCCACCAGCGTCTTCGACCTCGGAGGAGCAGACAGGCAGCGGAGATAACGAGCAAGAGCCCGCGGGGGATCCGGACGCAGACATATCGTCGCGGGGGGAGCGTACTCTAATTGCAGCCCTACTACAGTCGACATTCCACATACGACACGTTACTCTGAAGGTCCTCTCAGATGCACTAGGCCTTGAGATGGACGAGGCCGGGATCGGGCGGTGAGTCGCTCTGCCCCGCTCGCGGACACGCTTGGTCATGACCGCCCATTGACACTCGCACCCCTCCCCCATATTCCCGTGGTGATCACGGCGCGCTTCGCAATCGGCCACACGCGTGATACGCATGTCACATTCAGGCTCGCGCGCGACCCATGGACGCACATACAGCCCGTAAGGAGGGCTTACTCGGCTGCGACAACAAGCACGTCGGCAGCGCTGGCGCTGCCCTCCGAAGAATACGCACGGACATCGCTACTTGCGCCATACTCCAAAATGGCAGCCCTGGAACAGCAGTGGCAGCGCGTGCTTGCACACCTGGGCGAACTACGGAAGCAGGAGGACGACTGCACAGCGTTCGAGACGAGCGTCGACCGGCTCGTCGAGCAAATGGAGGATGCGCTGGACCTACCAGCAACAGTGCCCTACCGCATATTACGCGAGCCGATGTGCAGGCGACTTGGCGGGCTGCTGATACTGCGAAATCACCGTGAGTGCTTTTCAACGACAATTCCTTGACAATGGGATATCGTGGCCTGAGCTTGTGGGGGCAGATTTGTCATTCACGACGTTCGTTAAGGTCGTTGAGTTGCAGTTGCTGGACATGAACACGCCGGACGCGGAACCGTGTGATTTCGCGGTACGTCGACCGGACGGTCGCTTTACGTTTGTCGCTTATGCTGCAGCGTGCGTTGTGCGTGGACAGGACTTCCTGGAAGCACTCCAGGACCTGCGTACCTCTCAATCAGACCTGGAGGAGTCGCAGACCGAGTGGACCGAGCTGTACGGGCCACCTTTGGATGATCACAAAATGGACATCGACGGCGTAAGTGTGTTCGTTCCTAGTCCGAGTAAGTCGGCCGCGCTCACCGAAGGCGCTGCAGATGATCCCAATACTGGATCAACTCATCAACCTGTCGGTCGAAGAATCAAACGAGGCGTACCCAAAATGTAAGGAGCTTGCATGCAACGTGCGCGAACGCTTGGTCAGGGTCAAGGAAGAGTCTGTTCATGTTGCAGCGACTGGGAGTAGCCAGAAAGTCCCCGCTAGTGAGGATTAGGTTGGTGAAACTACACTCAACATACTCTGTACGTATAGAACACGCTGTGCTTGAGCTTTGGATACTCAAGCAACGAGGACGTTATGGCTCGCACGTTTGGAGTCACTGGGTTTCGGGCTGAACATCTTGTAAATGGGTATACCTATTTAAACACAATAAACTAACACTAAAGTCACATTTTACGGAGCACAGCCTGGGCTAGTAATGGAGCTAGTCACAGTAACGATATGATTACAGAAAAACCACTCAGCGCGAAGATTGTCGAGGATCAGTCTCCGTCCAACACAGACTCGTCCTTGTCCCAGTCCACCTCTGCAATACCTATCGCCAACTCGCCCGAAAGTCCGTCTAACGAAGCGCCACTACTCCGCCAGCTTTTCCTCGGTGACGGCATTGCGACGAATACCGCAACCTGCAGTCCCTCCACCTTCGCCAGATCGGTCTTAGACTGCCGTGGGACTGCAGGAGGGGGTCCTGGGCGCCAATAGTTCCTGAGATAGGACATCATGGTACTGCGCAATTGACGTAGACTGGAAGTCCCGTCCCGCGGTGGATGCGGGTGCCGGCGAGGTGAGGGTACCGGAAGGGGTGCAATCGCCCCTCCTCGCATCCCCCGCCCTGGAACCCTGCCGAAACCTACGCTCGGCACCCTCACTAAGGGGACCTGGCCTGCTGGCGGAGACGGCGACTGGTCGTACGAGCCATCGGGAAGGGGGGCGGCCTCTCGTCGATACCATGACGACAACGGCTTCATGGACAAAGATGCAGTGTAAGCCTGGCCCACACATGCGACGAGGATTCAGTGGGCGCGACACTCGCCTGTAAGCTCGCCCACCCTCCGGCACCAAGATCACTACCCTTCCCACTTCCGGCCCCGCTTGACCAGACATCCACGTCCCAAATGACAGGTTTGACCCCGGGTTTAGGTCCTGGTGTGCGCCGTGGGCGAGGCTCGGGCACCGGGAGGCCTAGGCGGCGGCGCATGAACACGGAAATGCGCCGCGCCCAGAGGCCGAGGACCATGAACGCGACAAACAGCGCAAGAAAGGCGATCAGGAAGCTGAACGGGATCGAGTTGGGACTGTTCAGATTGTTTCCATTGGGATCGGTGGGCTCTTGCGACTGCTCCGTGGATGTAGGCGGGGGAGCAGGATGCTCAGACGAGGAGGGGGTGGGGGTCTGGAATGCCATGGCGGCGCACAACGCTCATGGAGAGCAGTTGAAGACAGCTCACTTGCAGGGAAATCCAAGCTGGACTGGGCTGGAGACAAGACGGTCGTAGATGTGGTATGGACGATGGGAAGTTGGGAACGTTTGGCGGGCGTGTTATGGCGTCCCATCTCGACATTGATACCGGACAAGTTCTCGTCAGCTGGACACTTCTTCTATCAAGCCTCCGCTAGCCGGATGCAGATCACTCTCCCACAGTCTGGCGGGAGCTCTATGTCATGGCGCCTACGTCCCTTTGTAGGAGGATATGACTATCCCGACGTAACTGAGCTTGCGCTTTTCCCTCTGGTACTAGAGGAAGTAGAGCAGGGAACTCAGATGCACCAAGAATTGTGGTCTAAACCGAGTCATCTGTTGACAAGGGTCCTGTTACATCTATCAGCTTTCACAAAATGGGCAACAAATACTCACATTGCAGCGCTTTCCGTCGGGATATGAGAGTATTACTGCGCAGTGACCGCAACATAATCCCAGGAAGAGACCCTGACTTCACTTACGAGGCATATAAACACCCACACTCACTGCGCAGCAGCTACCGCTAACAGAATCTATTTCAGGTCTGTAGACCACTGACAATTCCGCATGCCATCAATCCTGGTCCAATGGTAAAGTTGAGACTTTTGGCTTTTGGTAGAGCGGTAGAGCTCTGATTGAGTTCGCTAATTGCCTTCCTGGAGGACATGTGTTAGCAGAACTGCATGCATGCGTACTCTGGCAGCCCAAAGACGCAGTGTTCTGTGTTCTCAACGTCGTCGAGGTTTCGATGAGAGAGCCGCGCAATTAATTGTCACAGGCTGCGGACGCAGTCCATCCATCCTCGATTCGATTCCCACGCTGCTTTGTTTTCTCTCTCATCCATCCAGCATCAATTACAGCTACTTACCCTCTGCTACACAAAAATATCAGTGACCACTGACCGGTATCCTGCCAGCCGTGTTCCCGTCTTTGTCGAGGCGAATATCCCAGACTGCTGAACGGCACGCTCGCATCTTCTTGGCCGAAGATATCTGAGCTACAAGCGAATGCAACCGATAAGCAATCTCGTTTGACCCTCACAACAAAATGGCTCTTACCCCTGTCCTGCTATCAAAGGGACCAGCACAAACGCATACTTAATCACTGGGAACGACACTCAGGCGCGTCCGGTAACAGGATGCGCATATATGCCGTTCTCTATCGCGTAGATTGTGGTCGTGTGCCTCATAATTATTACCAGGTTCGTACATCCGACTAGATTTTGATTCCTGCAGTGATCTGACGTCCGCTTTCGTTATCGCTGTAGCATCTGACATCGGACGCTGGTTATATGCGGCACCTTTGTTTTACCTCTGCCTGACCTTTGCAGCTTATCGCGCCGACTTCGTTCTCGATCCCCGATGGCAATCATTCTGGTAGGCGGCGCTGGCCTGCCATCGAACTCAAGGAACCCTTGTGCGACCGTCTTGACACTCTGCAGGTTCTGTAGCGTCTCCGACCAGTGCGGGTTACCTTTTCCATCACTAGTCCCGCTCTTGTGCCTTATCGATCCGCGCCTAGTAACCTATGTCTGCCAATTATGCCAGAGAACGACCCTACAGAGTCGTAGCAAACACCGCCATGTTGTTATCTCTAAGAGTTTCTTCTCCGACACGAAAACCATGCAACCGACTATTATACACCCTCCATCATGGTTTAGTCTGGGAAACCAATGAGAAGCCGCTGCCTACATGTGGATCTGTGAGAAACGCCGTCCAATGCTGTCAATGAAGAGTACGTCGTTTAATGAACTACTGGTTGTCTTGGAATGATGACCTGTTTTTCTAGCAAGGTGTAGTGGACGGGGCGGGGAGCTTGTCACTTGCTTCCGCCTTGCTCGGTAGTTGATTCGGGCAGGCTAGTGCACGTCTCGTTTAGGTCCAAAGATATGCCAATCGAAAACCGATCGTTCCCAAAGTTTCAAACAGCCATTGGGATGGGCCAGCGCCCGCAAGGGCTAGTGTCTTCTGATATACCCGGTGAGCCATCTTGAAACCTGCCCGGTCCTCCCCAGCTCACGAGAGCCCAGGTTGTTTTCCTGTGCTATCAGGCGCTGGACGCGCCACATTGACTTCAAAACCTTTTCCCTCTATTTTACAGGGCGCCTTCCCATCGTCGCCTCCATCTGGTCGAGTCGTCAAGCCACAATCAGGCACTGCTCACGCTTTGGTCTCCCCCCGCCTGCGAAGTCTCGGGGCTATATAACGCCTACTAGGGGCGCGTAGCCGGATGCAAGCCTGATCGTACTTCTGCCCCCGCATCCGCTCCACGGTCCACGAGCCTCGTGCCGCACCTTCGCGCACGCGAACGCGCCCACCACGTTCCCGCCCCTGACTACGCCATGGCGAAATTTCCGGTCGACGAAGCGCAAATCGTCGCGCTGTTCATGGAGAGCGTCGCGTACGGGATCTACCTTGTCACGCTAGGCCTATGCGCACGCAGTCTGTTTTGGGACTACCAGGGTCTGCGGCGGACGATCAATTGGCCCATGGTCGTCGTCGCGGCACTCATGTCGGTCTTTGCGACGCTCGACGTCGCACTCGGTTTAAGGCATAACCTGGATGCCTTCATCTTTTACAGCGGCCCAGGTGGTCCGGATGAGGAGTTCGACAACATCTCGAATTGGGTCAATGTCATGAAGGTACCGTTCGCTTATAGATGTTGTGTTGTACGCCGCTGATGTAGTCCTCGAAGACAGTAGATACGCAGATGATGTCGCTCATTGGTGATGGCATGTTGGTCAGTTACGTGTCTCTCGTTAGCCCATATGTCGTACTCACGCCACATGACTGAAGATCTACCGATGTTATGTGGTCTTCGGTCATAGCTGGAAGATCATTCTCCTCCCCCTACTCCTATGGCTAAGCGACATCGCATTCTCCGTTATGATCATCCTCATCACCGCCACTCTGCGGAAAGACACCACGATCAGCCAACAGTCTCTGCTCAAGCCGTTCCTTTACTCTTTCTTCTCAACCACTATCGTTCTCAACCTCCTCACTACCGGTGTGTACCTTACAGTTACACATCAGAGATAGCCTATTCACATGGAGCATCACATGCTTGCTTTTGCGTTTTAGGCTTGATCATATGGCGGATCTGGGGCGTGAACAAGAAGAGTTCCCCACATGTGACTCGTGTGCAGAATGCACAGGGCACCGGTATGCAACGCACACGGCTGCAGCAAATTATCCGAATTATCATCGAGTCAGGCTTGTTGTATACCACGCTCGTTATCCTCACGTTCATATGCGAGCTTGCGAGCAGCAATGCCATTTATGGCGTCTCGGATGTGGTACGTCCGCTCTTTGCTGCGACTTCTTGGCCGACTAATGAGATCTTCTCTTAGCTTGTCGTCGCTGTGGGAATTTCATTCAACATGATCATCATCCGCGTCGACCAGACCGCTACGGCACCACCATCATCGCAGGAGACAATGGGGCGATCGTATCCCCTACGTTTCATGCACACGAGCATTGGCGGGGTGACATCTGCCCACACCGGCGTCGAGGTGATGATCTCACGGGATGTTGACCACGACATCTCGGACCCAGATAAGCACGAACCTATCAAGGATCACTGGGGCCCTGTATGATACCTACTTCGTCTTCCACAGACACTCGTTTTGCTTTGTTTTCGGCTGTTGTTCTGGCTGGTTGTATTTTTTGGAGGTTCGTTCTTGGATCAGCTTGTTTTTTGTCGTCGGTCCGTGGAGCACGAGTGTATCTCTTCATTTGTAGTACTAATGCATTAACAGTATGGATAGAAAAATATGATTTATGCTCTACACACTCGAGGGTCCGTACAACATAGCAAGCTCATCTTAAATCGACTTGCCGCCATCTCCACTTCCATTTTCATCACTGCCACGACGCTCCCACTTGCCTGCCCTGCTCGATACAATCAGGAACACTGACACCGCCCACACCTGCGCCCACGACCTCCAGCCGGCCGTTCCACTCGCGCAACACAGCCTGCTTCAGCTGTCGTGTCCGCTCGACATGTCCCACAGCGGGGACAGGGATGCATCCGCGTAGAGCATGCACGCGGAATAGTACAGGCTTCGGAAGCGGCATCTTGGGAGCGAGGTGCTGCGTCAGCAACGTAAGGGCGCGTTCCGGTGTGATGTCGCCGGTGCTGGACGTTTCCGATAGGCGGACCATCATGGTCATCTTTGTGAAGCGCGGCGCCGAGGCCGACGGATACTCATCCTGCGCACCGAGCGAGCAGGAGTCGAAGACCGTGCCGAGGAGATTGAGCGAGTCGTGCTCGTCCGGGGCGCGGGGAACCAAGTAGCCGAAGCCGGCGGGATGGATCGGGCGGCCACTGGGAGTCGGAGGGAAGACAAGATTGATGACTGCAACGGAGGACAGGGGGTTCGCTGTGAGGTGCGGGAGTACGGGGAGGGAAGAACGCTGGAGAAGGGACTGCAATGCGGGAAGAGGCATCGCGGTAACGAGATGTGTAAAGGGGTGAGTGGCGCCTTTGTTCGTTGTGACCTATTCATAGCTCATCATTAGGTGTTCTGTGAAGCTCGGCGACAGGTACTGACCTTGAAATCGTCTGCATTTCGTGTAAGAGTAGCCGCGCCATCTTCCCTGATGACTTTCACGTTCGCCCTTCGCCCGAGTTCTGTCTCAAGAGCGCGCACAAGCGTACTCATACCATCACGGAATGAGTATACACTCATGCCTTGTAGCAACTTCTCCACGTCACCCAGCTCATACTCTTTCTTCGGCGCCTTGGAACCAAGACCTAGTGCGTGTTTGAGTAGGTGCCATACCAGACCGCGTCCGATACTTCCACCGCCTTCCTCCGCAATGGCCCATAGTGATGGGAACGCCGCACGTACGCTGAGCACACGTGAGTCGCCAGCATAGATGCCGTGTACAAGTGCACTACCGAGTGTACGCGCGAGCTCAGGGTTCAGACGGCGTGCTAGGAACGGTTCAAGCGCCTCGTCTGCACCTGCGTCCGCAGAGCTGATACGAGGATAGAGGCGGAAAGGTTCGAAGGCTGCAGCGAAAGAGATGGACCTGCCCAGAGGTGTGAGGAAGAGACTGAGCGGTGAGGATGGGAGAGCGGTTAGGCCGTGAGTCCCGCGTATATAAAGAAATCGGCTTTGAGTCGCGGGGGATGTCTTCGGTACTGTCAAAAGTGATGAAGACAGTCCTAATAGATTGATCTGAACTCAATAGTTAGCATGGAAGCGATGAAAGCCAGAAGAGGAGTCATGCGAGCGAATGGTCCCTTGTCGTTGCCCGTAAGAAAGACTCTTAACAGAGCAAAGAGCCCCATTCTCATGCGGAATCGAGTATATGCGTGAGGTGAACCTCGAAAGTTGGTAGGGGGTCCATCATGAGCTCCGTCTGATGTTCCGCATTGTACGACGTTTATAATGTCCGAGAACAACGACAATATATCGGAGTTCTTATCACAAGAAGGTCTGGGCACAACGACATACTCAAGGAGGGTTTTTGACAATGTAGGACGGAGAACTCACCAATTCAAGTACCGCCTTTCCATTCGGTCTTAACGTCCTAGGTCCCCGCTCCAATAGTACACGGGCTTCGTTGCCCTGCGTATCGCGCACATCGACACGTTCACTATGAACCCAGCCACCGAGTCTGGGTGAACTTTCCAATAAGGTGATAGACGTTGAAGGAAATCGGCGCGAAAGGTGAAAAGCGGACGACAAGCCCGTTAGTCCGCCTCCGAGGATACCTATTGAGGTCGGTGGTGGCATGGTGAAGGTATGGAGACCGCGTTATTAAATGACAGTGTAGAGATTATGACCACCTCAAACTGAGCAAGTTACCTGTCTTGCATGACCTGGCGAAAAAAAAACCTGCGAGAGAAACGTAGTCGTGTCGTGAGAGCGTTCTCGTTCGTGAGGCGCATCAACGCATCATCGCGCTTTGATAGACGCCGTAACCTCGATCGTGAGACCGGCGCAAAGATTCTCACGGCGATTTACACCTTCGACCACGACGTCCACGAGGCTATCTACCAGTAATTTTCTCAGACCGCGGTATGATCGTATGACTGAATATACAGTCATTTGAAGAAACCTGGCGCGTCAAAATGATGATTGTCTCGACTTTCCTTGTGGAACAGGTGTACGTAGTTCCCTCTCCTCGTGCGACGCGTCGGTGCAACTTGAATGTGTCGGGACAGTGACGCGTCGGAATACGCGTCGCGCGGCTACGCGTCGCGGGTTGCGACGCGACGTCGCTGTACAATCGCATAGCTACAATAGTATGCATTACTCCCCAAAAGATGCTCACCATCAGTGAGCGACTAATGTACTCGATGTTCGAGGCTACGCTCACTTCTAAGTTCATACCCTTGCGGTACCAAGTAATGGTACGATACATATGAATTTGCAACGGATCTACGTCGTCCTAGTTCACAGCATCAGCATGAGCACCTACATCGTGACCTTCTTGCCAAGGCTTCCTATGTAAAGCACATGTGGGCTCGCGGAACTCTCTAATTCTCTTGTCATACAATCATGTCCCTCCTGCCCTGTGACTGCAGTGTTTGTGCCTAAGTCTATCAAGAATTAGGTCTACATGCGGTATCGGTGGAATTCCTTGAGGCACTCCCAACAGGAGTATCCGATTCCTGTACTCACGAACGGCGCGGAAGCGAGACTTTCTCCGCGACAGCTGCGTCCGGAGGGACGACCTTGCCCCGCACAACGTTGCCGACGGCAGTCAACAGTGTTTTCCTCCCGGAGGTCGCCACAACGATGTCTATAAGCAGTACGTTATCCCTGCATCAAGGGAGACAGGCGTGGGCTTATCCTATCGACATCCCGTCCAACTCTAACATTCCTCGAACCGCGCTGCACGTGCGATAACTTCCGCTGTTCTCATTAACTTCTCGATGTTCCATTCGTGTCCCACTTAGGCCCTTCCCTCAATGCATCGTTCCCTCCCATAGTCCTGGCATTCCAGTGCACGCAGCCATGCAAGTCGGTGCGTTCCCAAACTCTACCATGTACCCTCAGCACATAGTGAGATTTATCGACAATATAGAAGAGCAGCAGGGTCGGTTCTATGTCCAAGACATCTCCGGAAAGGGGAAGGGCATCGTCGCTGCTCATGCCATCGCTAAAGGAGAATATCTCTTTACCGAGTCGCCACTCTTCACGCTCCCACCATCACCCACCAACTCGACCATCCTCGGCGCGCTCACCAAGTGCACGCGCGAGGAGCAGCGGCAGTACTTTGCTCTTGCCAACTCGTACAAGTCCCGTCTCCTTCCTGCTCTCGCCATCTTCGAGACCAACTTCCTCCTTCTTGGCAATGGTAATCTTCAAGTAGATCGCCGAAAGGGACAAGAGGTCGCTGGCATTTTTCTCCTTGCGTCGCGCTTCAACTCATCGTGCACGCCGAACGTCAGCAAGTCCTGGGATGACATACACAATGTTATGATTTTCAGGACGCTTCGGGACGTGGCAGAAGGCGAGGAACTGTGCTTCAACTACTGTGGCGTACTGGGGACTCAGGAGGAACGGAAGCGCGAGCTGTTGGAAGACTTTGGGTTCGAGTGTACCTGCGCCGCTTGTCAACTGGAAGGCGAGGATGCTTTAGAGAGCGATAAGCGGCGGTCTACGATAGCCCGGCTGTTCGACGAGGTGGGTCTTTGTGGCAAAGAGCCCACACTGGGTATCCGCAAGGTATGTCCTTTCCACTACCATGTCCCCCTTTTTTGCTCACTGCCTCCGTAGATCAAGCTCGCTCTAAAAATGCTGAGGGAGGAGGGCCTCGTACACTATGAAGCATCATTCTGTTATGACGCCTTCCAGTTCTGTGTCTTGGTAAGTATGCCGTACCCCAATGTGCTTCCCTGCCGTTCGAAGCCCCCAACTCATTACGACCCGAACAGGTGTCGGACTTCACGAACGCTAAGGCATGGATAAGAAGAGCGTATGAAGTCTCAGTTTACACGTCCGGAAGTGATAGCAATGCAGCCCGCATGTTCAAGATGTATTGGGCGAACCCTCGCTCACACCAGCTCGCCAGCGCCCTGCCTCCGACGACTTTGTCCGGTCCCGACCCTCTATGATGTCGCTACTTGTCCTAGATTGTTGTTCTTCCTTGCTCTCACACTGTTCCGGTATATGGGTTGCGCCATGGGTTCCTAGGTCGGTTCTATGTCTGCTCCCAATATGTAGCATGCCAAGCTCTTGAAGCGCGCTGATCACGGTTTTCACAGTATATCATTACCATACATGTATTGTTGTGGGATTCCTGGTGGGTATAGATGCACGATATAGAACCATAATCGTCATTATACGGCTTCGCCGTTAATCTCAAGTTCGTGTGCTGATACACGAGGCCGAATCGTGGCAACTCCGTGTATATGCTCAAACTCCAGCCCATACTCTCCAACGCTCTGGAGTGAGAAGTATCAAGCTTCTAATATTCGCGCTTTGTTTTATGCCGTAATTGACTGACCTCGCTGTCATCAGGTCGCGGCGATGCGTACAAGTGTCTGCATGTCCGCCATGCTCTTAAGTCGCATTACTCGCTCGTAGGCCTGCTGGTGTAGCACACCACAACAACCTGTCCTCCATGCATCCGCCGCATGTCCAAGACGGCTTTAAGCCAGCTGTCGTTCGGCGATGCCAGCAGCATCATCTGTCCGCCCTTATCACCCCAGTACACCGTTGAACTTTATCCATGGAACAAGGTGCGCGGGATGACACGGTATTGAGCGAATGAATGGAATGGGAACTGAGACAGCTCGCTTCCGCAGAGCATGCTCTCACAGTGCGCAACGTACCGGGAAAGGGGAAAGGCGTCGTAGCACAGCGCCGGTTTGCCCGAGGCGAGGTCGTACTCGCGGAGAGCCCCCTCTTCACGTTGCGTGCAGACGAGCTGCAAAACGCTACGGCGGTAATACGTATTGCACTCTCGACATGCACACCGGCGGAGCGCGAGGCATATTACAGCCTGTGCAACGTGCATTCCAACCTGCCGCACGACAGTGGCATCTTCCAGACGAACGTCCTTCCCTGTGGCACGAATGACCCAAACACAAGACACAGGGCGATCAAGGGCGGACTTTTCCTCATCGGCTCGCGCTTCAACTCGTCGTGTGTCCCAAACGTGAACAACAGCTGGGACGAGAAGGCTGGCCGACTCGTCTTCCGCGCAATCAGAGACGTCGATGCCGAGGAAGAGCTTTGTATTGCGTACGGCAACGTTCTCGCGACCCGGGACGAGCGGCATAAAGAGCTGAAGACGAAGTTCTCGTTCATCTGCCAGTGCGAGTCATGCTCGCTGACCGGTGATTCTCTTGAGGAGAGCGATTTCCGCCGAACCTGGCTGGGTGGTATGTACCGTGACCATGCGCGCGGTGTACGTGTACAGGGTGACCCAATCGAAGCACTAGGAGAGGTACGCTCACAAGTCTAACTATGTGTATCTTTATTGACACGCCCATGAAATTGTACTCCTCTAGGCAATGCTTGCACTCCGCTACCTGCGTGAAGAGGGCTTGATAGTCCACGCGTCGGCTTTCTACCGCACGGGTTTCACACTCTGTGCGGCCGTGTCCGATTACGTCAATGCAGAGGAATGGGCGAAGAAAGCGTATGAGCTTACTTGTGTAGCGTACGGAGAGGGGAGGGCTGAGACTTGGAAAGTCCTGGCTCAAGATCCGCGAGTATACGAGGAAGCGGGCGTACTGGGACGTAGGACTCTTGCTGGGCCTGATGCTCTGGTATGGAGCTACTTAGGTCTAATGTAGAGTTAGATATATTTAATCAAGCTAAGCTGTGTCTTGATGATATGACGAGTTCTATAATATCTCGCGAAACTCGTTCAGTCGATTTCAGGTAAACTATGGGCGCCTGACATATTATGGAAGAGACTTGCTTATTTTGGTCTGTTTTCCCACACGCTGTGGAGGCCGTGGTCAGCGCTGTGGTCACAAACATCTCAGGTTCAACTCCAATCTCGACACTCACAACCCGTCTCAGTCATGGCAGATGCTGGTAGGACATGGTTATGTGTCCTATATATGCTGTAATAATGAACATTTCCAGGTTTCTTCAAGGGTACATCAGCGGAGCAGGACCGCAGGTTCTCTGACAAAGAACTGAAGTTACTGAAATCCATGAAATTTCCGCCAGAGTTCGAGAAAAAAGTACGCGTACAATCCTTCTGAGAGCTTTCATCGTTAACTGTCGTGTTTTGACCAGGTTGACATGCGAAAGGTTGAACTTTCTGTCATTAGACCATGGATAGTGAAGAAGGTCGTCGAGCTGGTAGGATTCGAGGATGAAGTGGTCGTAGAGTATGCTATGGGACTATTAGAGGACGATTCTCAACCAGTACGCCGCCACATCGTTTTTCAATCGCTCCTCTGACGGACTGACCTTATACTCAGACACCTGATCCCAGGAAAATGCAGATCAATCTCACTGGATTTCTGACTAAGGACACGCCAGCGTTCATGTCTGCACTCTGGACGCTCTTGCTGGAAGCGCAGGATTCGCCAGCAGGTGTCCCGCGCTCGCTTGTTGAGGCAAAGAAAGAGGAACTACGTCAGGCGAAGGCCAGCGATACACGCGCCTTAGAGGAGAGGGACAGACGCGCACGTCTAGACGAAATCCGTGCTAATGAACGTGAAGCACGAGGTGGTGGTCGTGGTAGAGGCCGAGGACGTGGAAGAGGGAGAGGCGGGCCAGATGATGGCAGGCCGATGCGAGGAAGAGACTCGGGTTGGGGGGCGCGCGGTGGCGGTGTATGTCCTCTTCTTGAAACTCGTTGTATCTGGATACTGACCTTGGTACGTTTTTGCAGCGTCCTCCGCCTCCTCGTCGGAGCCCATCCCCTTCTCGGCGACGCTCCTTCTCACCAAATAGCTCGCGAAGTTCGCGCTCACGCTCACGCGGCCCTCCGCGTCGCAATGCTCGCTCGCCACCTCCACGCTCTAGATCCCGCACCCCTCCCTCGCGCCAGTTCCGCGACCGTTCGCGATCACGGTCTCCGCCTCCTCGTCGCGGATCACCGATACGTTCTACTTCTAATCGCCGTCGTCCGCGGTCGAGATCGTTTTCTTACTCTCCTCGTGACAGACGCCCTCGCAGAGACAGCCGCAGTCCGCCTCCGCGCCGCCGCCGCCCCTCGAGTCGGTCATCTTCTCCATCGCGCTCGCGCTCTCGTACGCCCCCTTATCGTGGATACGTTCGCAGACGTAGCCCTTCACCTCCTTCCCGTCGAAGAGCTCGCAGCCCCAGCGACAGCCGCAGTCCAAGCCGAAGTCGTTCACCTCCAAGGAAGAGGGGAGAACCTGATAGAAGGCGCGGCGGTCGTGGCGTAAGCCGGAGTAGCGAAAGAAGTGGTGGTCAACTGCCGCGTGGTGCTCGCCCACCGCCTTCAAGATCCGAGCGAGACAAAGACGGCGACGTAAAGATGGCCACTGAAAAGGGCCGAGAGGGTGAAAAAGGTAAAGAGCCCGAACTCAAGATTCGTGGGCAGGCTGAAGCTGAAAGGCGAAAGGGCAAATGGGATGAAGAGGATCGCAAGATAGTACGTCTTACATATCGATTAGCAGCCGCTATTGACTCATCTCTCAAGCGTTGACTTCACAGGCACCCTCTTCGCAGCAGACAGATCAGAGTGAATTAGAGAGGAGGGAAAGCGAACTCAAGGAACGTGCTCTCCGGAACAAAGTGGTGCGCACTCGGAAAAGCAGCACTACCACGGCGACGCAGGGCAGCTCCCAATGAAAATCTTGTGGTGACGTCGGGGCAAGTGTGCCCTGTCTTTTCTCTCCTGATCTGTAGACGTTGCACTCAGAATGTTCTCTTATGCAGTCATACACGTTCATTGCTAAAAGGATCGCACTCGCTTGTCGATGACTTCGTTGTGCGTCACGTTGTACTCGTACAGATTGTGCTCTTCATGTCCTAACTATTGGTCCGCAAGAATCTAATTCAATTATTGTTTCGAACGTGACAGATGATAATATTGCCTCTTGATTCAGCATCGACCATCTTCGGCATTAGCGCACCGATCCTTGCTTCTTAAGGTCGTTTGACAAGTCAAACATCAGTGCCGGCCCAACGGCTACCACAGTCGGTCTGAATTCGGTTAATATACGGCATGTTTTCCCCCGATGTTCACTCTTGCCACATACAATTGGTTTTCTCGGAACAGGCAAACATACCATGTATCGTCGCTCTACCTCGGCTTCCTATATCCTGGGGCCCCATGCACTTCTCGGAGCTCGCAGTTTCTCCAGTCCGGGGACAAGCACGGATTTTCCTACTGTACTGCCTGCGTCACCGTTGCCGCCTCGGAAATAAGCTCTCCACAACAACGAATCCTCGGGGGTCTCGAGTTATTCCAGGAAGAGCTAGAGGGCTACATAAATGCCTCAGGGCCATGCGCTCTTGGCCCTCAGGTTTTGTGTACCTCTCAGGCTCCCGTCTCCCGCAAATAACCATGCTGTTGTCCCTGGCATTCGTCTCTTCTCTGGTCGCCTCTGCAGTGGCGCATGCCACATTCCAGGAGCTCTGGATCAACGGCGTTGACCAAGGTTTGCTGGAGGTCATGTCGTTTATCTCCACCGCTGACGATGATTCCATCGTTAGGCAGCGCTTGCGTTCGTCTACCGCTCAGCAACTCTCCTGTGACCAGCGTGACGAGCGATGTAAGTTATCTCGTCTGTCTTTGTTACTCTCTCTGATTTGAAGCATAGGACATTGCCTGCAACGTCAACGCGACCCCCAGCTCCGGTGTTTGCTCCATCAACCGTAAGTTTCCATGCTCGGTTTTGAGAACGCATCTCATCAATTCTGTGTTATACAGCTGGCGACTCTCTCACAGTCGAGATGCACCAACAGCCTGGTGACCGTTCGTGCGCTAACGAGGCTATCGGTGGAGACCACTATGGTCCCATCAACGTATGCAACATCACTACTGAATACTTGACGTCGCTCTGATTATACCTTACTTTTCTAAGATCTACATGGCGAAGGTTGATGACGCCACTTCAGCTGTCGGCTCTGATGCCTCATGGTTCAAAGTGTTCGACATGGGTATGCCATCGAACAACCCTGATTTCTGGGCGACTGGTGAGTGAACTTTCAGCAGTATATGGGGCTCATCTCTGATATCATATATCTAGAGGTGCTCAATGTACGTGTTAAAAATCGGTCAACATGAACTCGATACTGAACTCTTGTCAGGACAACTGTGGTCACTTCACCTTCACTGTGCCCTCGGGTATTGCTCCTGGAAACTACTTGATCCGAGCTGAAGTCATCGGTGCGTCACTGATGTCAAAAGTATTATATCAGTATCTGAGTACGGCAATGTAGCTCTCCATGTTGCGAGCACAGTCGGCGGCGCTCAGTAAGCCTCTCACTTGAAGATTGCCCCGATTTTCCACTAAATCATATCATCAGATTCTACATGTCGTGCTACCAAGTCAACGTATGTGCCAACGTATTTTCTGCATACTAGACATGAAAGTGACATATTATCGTCCAGGTTGGCGGCTCTGGGTCTGCTGCACCTCCCACTGTCAAATTCCCGGGTGCCTACAGTGCTCAGGATCCCGTAAGTCATGTGCATATATTTCTTGTGTCACGTTACCTAAACTTGTTTATAGGGTATCCTCATCAACATCTACCAGTCCCTGACTACTTACGATAGTACGTTAACTCATTGTCCAGCGTAAAAGTCTTCCTCGAACATTTAATGTTCTAGTCCCCGGACCTACGCCTTTCGGCAACCCTGCTGGAACCGTCGCAAACACCCCGTACCCCACGACCGCAACTTGGAACACTGCCCTTCAACCGTCGACTGTACCTACGGCGCTCCCCACAGGTGCGAGCGGCAGCGGCAAGGTAAGGAGACTCGATGTGTATTGCTTGGTTCGGGTTCTGATCATTGGTTGTTTCTTGCATTCATAGCCTCCCGTCTCGAGCCCAACGACTGCGCCAAGCACGGCTAGCCCAACGACCGCTGTACCCCCCGCGACCTCGTCGGCGGCTGGCACCGTTGCGAAATACGGCCAATGCGGTGGTACCGGATACACCGGTCCCACTGTCTGTGCAGCAGGCTCCACATGCACTGCGCTGAACGGTATGTCTCTTACTTATCTCCACGAGGTCCTATCCCTGACCGACTTCTTCAGCGTACTACTCTCAGTGCACCTGAGTGAATAAATACCCAGACACTACTTCTATGCGACGAGCGCTGACTTTTGCCACCGGAAGTTGGGGTCGTCGATTGTCGGAGTATGTTCAAAGACGCCTTGCATGTAGTCTAAATGTTCTGCTACCATTATTGATTCCTCTTGAACTCATACCCAAAATTATCTGACTAACGAAGAGGACTCATCATTTCAGAGTACGATTGCGTTGCAAACACAATGGGTTCCACAGGACCAAGCTACGATGCAAGCCATTACTTGATTATGCGTCCTGGGACATGGAACGAAGTAGAGCCTCGGCAGTCTCAGGCGATCGAGGCGTGATTGAAGATTTGAACGATTTGGGTTGCCTGTACAAATTGTGTTAGAGAGTCTCCGCGTAGACTGTCGCGAAATGCATGCACACAACGATGCCGTCATCGACGACGTCCAGATCTCCGTGGGGAGGGGTTATGACTCTACCGCTCGCATATTTCGCTTTCTCGATGGTGAAGGCCCATAATATCGTAACAAGGGCGATGAACAGCACTTGATTAGCCGCGTCTTTCCCGACACAAACGCTGTAAGACACAGTCAGAGTTGCCTTTCACGTATGATACAGGATTACAGACCGTCTTCCTGATCCAAAGGAAGTATGCTCTTGACCAAGATTGTTGTCAACTTCGCCAGCCTCGTTTAGATAGCGCTCAGGACGGAAGGCCAGGGCGTCGTTTGTAAAATGTTTGGGGTCACGGTTGATATTCCTGTAAGCAACTGAGCCCGATACTTAGTTTCGGCGCAGGGCATGACAGACCATGTGTTATAGATGACAAGTGTGCCTAAGAAGAGTGAATAAGAGATAGCATACAGGCAATGATAGCAGGTTCGCGCTCTAGCACCTACCCTCGGATATAAAATACCCTTCGTACCAGTCACCCTACGGAACATTAATTACTCGACCAAGTAGAGTAGCCTGTATGCGTACCTGAGTGGATCGTCTTGGGAGTCCGACCGGCCCAACCGGCCGCCAACGTACGACTTCTTTGATAATAGCATCGATGTACGGCAGCTGCCCTCGATCGTTGAAGGATGGAAGGCGATTACGACCTACGACAGCGTCAAGTTGCGCTTGAGCTCTACGAACCACTTCCGGATGGAGGACTAGAGCTAGCATAGCCGTAGTCAAAGTCGCGGCAGTCTAACCATTTCCGTGTCGTTTCGAATAGCTTATTGACTATGTTTACTGATTTTACGCACCGTTTCCGTTCCTGCCAGACTGGAAACATATAGCAAGATATGCAAGAGGCTAATCAAATACTATAGACACACAGGACTTACATGATCGTTGCTGCCAGCCAAGCCATCTGTGCTTCATCAAAACCGTGTTTTTCACGGCCTTGGACCAATTTTGCTGCAAAACACATGTCCGAAGTGCTTTCATCCTGCACCGACCATGTATTAAAACATCAGGTATAGAAGCGATACAATCGACACTGACCATACTCGAATTTACACCCCTCAGAAGCGTATTGAAGGCCGCGGTGTCTTTCCTGAACCACGCCCGTCCTTCGCGCTTCCATGGGGCCAGCCATTCCGGCAGAAACAGCATTGCTGGAAAGATTTTCGCCAAATATGTTCCCGGGATACACCCGTAAGCTAACCTTTGTGCAGTACCGAGAATTTGTTGAGAGGCAGTTTCCATACGCGAATCCGAGTACGGTCAGCTGTAGATGATGGATAACATGATCGAAGCGATGCCATGGCCAATATGATCATTCCATTGCCCAGAGTCCTGCAATAGGCGAGCAGCGAGTAATACTGCTCCTTTCGCTTGCCTGGGTTGATAGGAGGCGAGCGAAGATCCAGTGAATGCCTCGTGAGCAACTTTGCGCATGCGCCTCGTGGTCAGAATTTATACTGCTATAGCAGTGAAATCGTACTCATGAGTTCAGTAGCAGTCTCGAAGTCGCTCAGTACGACTGCATGCTGACCCGCGACGTTCAGTGAGAAGATCGGTCCTGGGAGAATCGCAGACATTGAGGCTAGAAAAGCATTGACAGTAGGTGTAAACAAACCATATTGCTCTTTCCACTCAGCAAACTTCAGCCACTGGAAGCTCCCCATTTGGAACGCATTACCAAAGAGTGGTAATCCGGGAGGTCCAGGAGGCATCGACCTCTTGACTCTTCGCATTCTGATAAGCGTTTGAATAATTCATAGGAAGCCGATAGAAATCAAGGCGTATACGATTGATCTTTAGACAGAGGCCATTGTGGGGAGTATATCGTCGCGAGTTCAGGCGAGGACAGTCTTCACACGACGTATGCGCTGTCCGTACCGGCATGAGTGGAGCCATTGACGTGTATAATGTAGCTATATCATAATCAGCAAATGGGAATAGGGCTATGATTACCATGATGCACCTTTAGGCTCTGCATCCGATCTTCTCCTATATTGCACCTCTGTGATGCGTCCCGCATCGAAAACCTAAAAGCAATTGTGCGGCATTTTGTCTGCCTCATGAGGTACTTACGTGAGTCAACGACACGTTGATTGGTGTTCGAGGGGACGTTTACTTCGCATTGTTCAATATCGATGGTCTCAACAAAACGCGCATACGGCAATTTTCTGAAGCATACACTCTGGAAGCTAAGCCGAATTTTGACATGTAGAACGAATGATGGTGGCAACCTCAGGTGAGCGAGGTGTGATTGAACACTTGAATGGTTGAGGATGACTATAGGGAATAACGTCAACAGCTGTTCATGTGCGAGGCAAGGGATCGGACGCACACAACGACACCATCATCAATGAAATCCAAGTCTCCGTGCGGCGGAATAATAGCCTGCCCATCTGCATCGACTGCATTCTCGATGTTGAACGCCCACAATATGGAAGCGAGTGAAATGAAGAGCGATTGGGCGGCAAGGTCTTTGCCAGCACAAATACTGTGAAAGTCCGTGAGTCCCGACCCCTATGCTCGTTCGATCATCCACGAACCGTCTGCCTGTTCCAAAGGAAATGTTTCCTTGTCCATGGCCTTCTACCAGAGTGTCGTTAAGCTTACCATCCTGGTTCAAGTAACGTTCAGGACGAAAGTTATCGGCATCGTTGGGGAAATATTTGGGATCACGATTGATACTCCTGATTAGCGTTCAGTATGAAGCCTAAGATCACAAGGATCAACATGGCGTACCACACATTGTATAGAACAAGTGTGCCTAATAGAAGTTTCAAGTGTCAGAGTGCAAGAGAAAAAAGGCCTCCGACCGGGACTCGCCTTTCGGAATAAAATGCCCTCCATACCAATCGTCCTAGATAATATTCGAGTCGAACGGAAGGGTGAGGAGAACGCATAGGTACCTGTGTTGAGCTTCTTGGGAGGCCGACGGGCCCGACAGGCCGCCAACGCATCAATTCTCTCACTATGGCTTCGATATACGTCAGTTGCGCCTGGTCATTGAACGTTGGAAAGCGGTCGCGGCCTACGACGGCATCGAGCTGCGCATGGGCCTTACGGACAACTTCAGGATGAAGGACAAATGCCAGCATCGCTGTCGATAGAGTAGCCGAAGTCTAGTCAAAGTTGAGTTCAAGAAGATTTCGACCGCAACCTGTCCTTGTAGGCACGTACTGTTTCCGACCCTGCCATACTATTCAAAGATTAGATACAAAGCCGATATTTATCATTAAACATAATACGTACAACATCGTTCCTGCTAGCCACGCCATCTGCGTATCATCGAGGTCATGTTTGGCCCGACTTTGAACAAGTTCTGAGGCGAAACACGGATCCACGGCATTTGATGTCTAGGTCGACTGTGCGTCAAAGTCATGATTATACACCATGTCACTGAAAAACGAACCATCTTGTCCTGCACGCCTTTGAGCAGCTCAATAAACATTTCGCTGTCCTTTTTGAACCACGCGCGGCCGTCACGCTTCCAGCCAGCCAGCCAATCTGGTAAGTGCAGCATGATTGGAAACATTTCCACCAAGTAGTTACCCGGAATGGCTGCATACGCCAAGCGATGCGCCATTTGGTAGATACGTTCGACGACTGAGGTTGTACGCGGATCGTCCGGGTGCCAGTCGTATACTATGGACAACATGGTCGAGGCAACGTTTTGTCCGATGAGAGCATACCACTGTCCAGGATCTTGCAACAAGCGCGCTACAAGCATTGCAGATCTTCTTTCTTGCAAGGGCTGATAAGTGACTGCGGACGGCCCACTAACCGCTTCGTGAACAGCTTTACGTTCGCGCCGCCACCTGGTAAAACGCTCAGAAAATGAGGCTATTACGAAAATAACAGATTACGAACAGCTCATCGTAATGCATGGCGATAAAATTTAAGTCACCAGAAAGAATCTCGCCGCTCATGATGAGACGTGGCCGATCGCTGTAAATTGTAGAGCGACGGTCTTTTGGAGGGTCAGGAGTAATAACCATGCTTATTCAGGATTCACTTGCCTAAGAACTCTTTCGCAGTTTCGAAATCGTTTAGAACAACAACAGGTTGACCGGCCAGATTCAAGGAGAAAATCGGGCCTAGGAGCAGGCACGAGGGATGAGATAAATGTTGCAGTAAACAAGAGCAATCACAAACCGTATTGTTCTTTCCATTCTGCGAATCGCAACCATTGGAAACTCCCAACTTCAAACGCATTACCTAGAAACGGCAGACCGGGAGGACCGGGAGGCATAAGCTTCTTAACCCTTCGTATTCTGATGAGTATTTGCACTGCATGGATAAGAATGATGGACGATATAACATATAGAGCCGTTGAGAGAGCCGCCATGATGTGGAAGTAGTGAAGAGGTACTATGAGGGCTGAATTGCGTTGCTTTATGCGAGACGATCGTTCGTCCTGTCAAAGGAACCATGAGACCGGAGCTCCGATTGTGGACACATGATCCGGGCCCTTTTAGCAGAGCATATGGACTTTGGGTAAGTACGTCTGAGAAGAGTCGTATTTTGGTGATCAGTCTCAAATGGAAATTAGTCGAGTCGACCGGTAATCACCTTAGGATAGACTGCGTATGCCTTAGGTCAGGCGTGAGTCATCAAGAACCTCTCTTCTTGTACATATTGGTTCCGGTTGTCCATGACAATGACTGGAATTATCCAACCCTTCATTGCCACCATCAATAGTTGAGTTGGAGCTTGGAACTTGGAACAGGGATCGAACATGGATGCCTAAACAGAACATTTGCGCGAATCGCGATCACTGTATGGTGGCGAGCGGGAATCACCGAGATTAAGCGCTGTACTCAAGTTCAATAATCCTCCCCTCCCGAACGTACACCGCACTATTTAGCCGTGCAACATCTCGTGCTCCTGATGCGGAATTGACATGAGGTAAGGGCATGCTAATTTATCCTCGAGCAAACATATTCTTCGTTTACACCAATGTCAAAAAGAAAGATGTGTGTACAGCGAGTATTTACACCAGAAATCAAACTTATTTTTGGCATGCTATACGAACCATGGCAGCGAGGTCGGGGAACCGGGGCATGATTGAACATGTGAACGGTTTAGGACGGCTGTTGGTAGCGATATTAGCGAGGGTCCATTCAAGAGGAGGAAGGTTCGACGTACACAACGATTCCGTTATCCACAAGATCCGGGTCCCCATGCAGTGGCGTAATGGGATCTCCACGCGCATCTACCGCCTTCTCAATGTCGAATGCCCACAGTATCGTAGCAAGAGAGATGAATAGCATCTGAACCGCGAGGTCTTTTCCAGCACAAATACTGTGATAGAACGTCAATCCCACCAATCATACGTATTATATCAAACACGAACCGTCTTCCGGATCCAAAGGACAAATGTCCATACCCATGGCTGTCCGGAAGGATGTCCTCTAGCTCACCGTCCTCGTTTAAATAACGTTCAGGACGGAAGGTATCGGCATCATATGGGAAGAATTTGGGATCGCGATTGATACTCCTGATTATCTTTGAGTGTGACCATCAAGATCGAAGCCATCGAATGGGACGAACCACACGTTATACAGAACAAGTGTATCTAGCAGGAGAGAATGATCAGATGCTACAGAATAAGAGAACGGCCTCGACTGAAGACTCGCCTTTCGGGATGAAATACCCTTTGTACCAGTCGTCCTACATAATCTGAATTAAGCAAATCGACTGGGACGGTACGTATACGTACCTGACTTGCTCGTCTAGGAACGCCGATGGGCGCACTAGGCCGCCAACGCAGCACCTCTTTCACAATTGCCTCGATATAGGGCAACTGCATCCTATCATTAAATGTGGGGAGACGGTCGCGACCTACCACAACGTCGAGTTGCGCCTGAGCCTTCCGTACAACTTCAGGGTGAAGAACGAACGCCATGAGCGCTGTCGACACAGTAGATGAGGTCTGTGCGATGATGTCATCTGAAAGCGCGTATCGACCGATATCGATATATACGTACAGTTTCTGAGCCTGCTAGGCTGTTGTTTGATCAGACACGAAGCTCATCTCTATTATTGCTTTGAAGACGTACAACATCAGCCCTGCTAACCATGCCGTCTGTGTTTCATTGAGGTCATGTTTGGCCCGACCGTGAATTAGGTCCGCTGCAAGACATGAATCCACAACACTTGTATTCTAGTAGAAGTATGTTAGAACCACGAATATGCATCCGATCAAAGACAGACGCACTATCTTGTCTTCCACATTTTTCATCATGCCGACGAACATCTCACTGTCTTTCTTGAACCATGCCCGCCCTTCTCTTTTCCACTTAGCCAACCATTCCGGTAGGTGAATCATGCTTGGAAATATCTCTACCAGGTAGTTTCCTGGAATGGCTGCGGAGGCCTGACGGTGCGCGATGTCATAAACTCTTTCGATGACCGCCTCTGTACGTGGATCATCCCTCGGCCAGTCGTAGATGATGGCCAGTATCGTCGAAGCTATGCTACGCTCAATATGGACATTCCATTGACCTGGATTTTCCAATATGGATGCAACAAGCATCGCAGAACTTCTTTCTTGCAGAGGTTGATATGTGACTACAGAAGAGCCGCTCACTGCTTCATGAGCAATTTTACGCATGCGTCTCCACCTACAGTAAGTTTCAGACAGAGGATAGATCAATGGGCGACTGTTTACGAACAAATCACCATAACGCATGAGCACGATATTCAGTCCTCCTGAGAGGATCTCGTAGCTCATAATAAGACGTGGTCTATCACTATAAGACGCAGAACGACGATCTGTTCGAAATGTCAGTAAATGTGAACAAGGTCCCGAGAGAAGCATACCTAGAAGCTCCGTTGCAGTCTCGAAATCATTCAGAACGACGACTGGTTGACCAGCAAGGTTCAAGGAGAAAATGGGTCCTGGAAGCAAGAAATCAATGAAGACTGAGTACTGAAGACTCATATATCGATATGGATATCAACCGTATTCGTTTTTCCATTCTGCAAAACTCAGCCATTGAAAGCTGCCCAGCTGAAACGCATTGCCAAAGAACGGCAAGCCGGAGGGCCCGGGAGGCATCGATTTCTTGAGCCTTCGCATATTCAGATGTATTTGTACCAGTTTTACGGCAACGAGAACCAGCAGGGCGTATAACATCGTCTGGATAATCGCCATGGTGGGAGTAATGGAAAGGCCGTCCGGAGTGCTCAGTAGCGTTACTTAAACGCAGCTTGCCCATGCAGAAGACAGTCTGGGAAGTCAAATGGAGCTGGCAACTTCTGAGATACACATCAATGCGGCTACAAAACACCACAAGATAAGACCACGTTACCTATACTTTATTTCAGACTGAATGATACAAACGGCTTGGTCTCGGAGGTTTACGCATCTTCGTCCATTCATGTCACGTTGATGGATTGAGGGCTTCAATTGGCTATCTGTAGTGTTCTCTGTGACAGTTGGAGCATTTTGCATTAGCCTAAGTATTTGCAGCCGCGACAAGTGCCTGAAGATTGGTGTAATAACGCAGCCTAGCTGTATCTACCATATAA
This sequence comes from Pleurotus ostreatoroseus, assembly GCA_005298045.1. Lineage (NCBI taxonomy): Eukaryota > Fungi > Basidiomycota > Agaricomycetes > Agaricales > Pleurotaceae > Pleurotus > Pleurotus ostreatoroseus. Next base: position 117,087 of record SWBT01000070.1, on the reverse strand, counting down.
TGGTGAACATGCTGGCGTGCCTGCGCAAGTCGTGAGAATGCATGGTCGAGAAGAAAATAGCGCCGAAACGCTGCAGCTCTAACGGTACACCTTATACAAGCGCAATCAACATTGCCGCGATCCTTGCTATCCATAATTGCTCTACAATACTGGTATCGAGAGAGATTATCAGTTACAGTAGAACACGTTAGTAAGTAATAACAATACTAGAATGCAGCGTAAAATTCGTTCCGACGTGACATAATATAATTGTGATCCCAGTAAGATGATAAATGTCCGAGCACTTAGCACTCAGCTACCGGCCAGACTTGCCTCGCTACGGTTAGATGGAGTGCGTGAGTTGAGGGAGGGAGGTATCGTTAGGGTGTTTTGGTCCTTGAGCAGTCTCTGCTCCCTTGCGTGCGCTTGTCGCACGTACGCGTAGCGCTGGAAGTGATTCAAGGACTGTAGAAATATGACACCAATCTGGACGACCAGTGGGTTAAACGTAAGTGCCTGATGATGATGCGTCAAATAGCTTACAGGGTATGAGCGTAACTCGTTAAATATCTCTACTGTGAGATCACGGATCGATTCCTGCTGATGAAAGAGACCAAAGCTCAAGGGCTGCAGTCCTTGATGATGCGGAGGCATGAGAGAGAGTAGCTGTAAATAGATATGGGTAATGGTCCAATGATATTGGGGCTACGTTGCCTCACCTCCGTGACTTGGTCGTAGCTATGGATGTTTTCGGCCAGCGTTCGCATGATGAGCTCGACCTCGCCGTCTGTCATGTACCTTGCGTGGCGCAACTTCCAGAGTTGATGCGCAACGTCGATGCCCTGTATTGGGCTCTGGGATTTTAGCCTCATAAAATCCTTGGGCAGAAAGTGAGCGACACATATGATAGTGAGTGGTAGGAAACACACATGTTGGTATAGCTGGTAGCTCTCAGTGCGACGCCATGCTTCAATGCGACTGGCGTTCACCGCCAGCTCCCTTGCTCCAGTGCCTTCGTCACTGAAGCAAATGCCACTGCCGAGTTGCGGTCTATCCCCGTAATGCTCAGTATACGAAACGGTGGGCCAGCCAATAGAGGTTATCATTCCGAGAACCTCTTCCTCGTATCTTGCTGCTATCCGGACGAACCTAGCAGCATACTCGGTGAAGCGTGCTCGCACATGCGCTTCGCCATAGTGGAGCGAGATAGCGGCGATGATCTGGACAAAAGGATATCAGCATCAAAGGAGCCCGTTTGAGTGCCAAACTCACATCTTCCATGAAGATATTATCGGCGTTGTCAAATTTTCCGATGAACTCGGCCTTTTGGGCAGAGTTCAGCTCTTTGCTAGGTCGCACAGACATCTCCTCTTCGCTACCCACGGATCCCTCTGCCCTTAACGTGCCTGTTCTTGTGATCAGCTGCCCGGGTAGCGTGCTGTTACTACTAGACGGATAATTGAGGTGTATATCTTTTGAAATAGCCATTCGACTTGTCCCAACGTCGCACAAGAGGTCCCAAGATCCAGATGTTTCGAAAATAGGGTTGGTGACTCCAGCTATGTAACCCGGTCTGTTGATGCTATTATGTTTGATGACGATGGATGACTGTGGCGAGACTTACATGGATTCCCATTCCTCCCGGTTTGTCAAGTTAGCGTAGGGGAAGGCGCGTTTGATGAAGCCTCGTAACACAATGCCGCAGCCAGAGCCAAGTGCACAAGCTGAAAGGACGTAACTAGAGACTTGCCCGGCAGGACGGTGATGACCTAGAAATATAATTCTTTTACCCGTTACGAGGGCATTGAAGAGGATCATTATGGGATGTGTCTGGTTACCACTCGTGTGCAGATGTGGATGTTGTGGCCCAGTGATTACGGTTGACGACTGTGAGAACGTCTGTACGAGTTGGATCAGAGAATACTGCAGATATAAGTCAGTGAGAGGATCGTATAAGAAGTCATGAATGCTTACGTCACCGACTTCTTCTGGGAACGTCGAGAGAGGTAAGCGGATGGGAAGCTGGTGGTCGTTATACTCGATGGTGGCAGGGTAGAAATGAGTGTCCTTCAGAACAGGTCCAGCAGGGTTGGCAGACGGTGTAACGGCTCCAGATCGGTCTCTCGTATTATGTGAGGAGGAAGAGGAAGACGCGTCGGTTGACTTGCGCCCACGTATGGAAGTGTTGCGGCTACTAGTGCTTGTAACGCCTGAACCACCATAGGGGAACGTCTGGTCCCCGCTCTCTACCCAAACTGCGCTTCCATCGAGTGAGAACGATGCATCAGAGGGGGACTGTTGATTGGTAGGCGGCAAACTCAACGAGCTGCTTGTGGCGGTCTTCTTGTCAAGGTCCTTTCCCTTCGCCTTATCATCCTTGGCCCGCATCAAAATGCCCTCTTCGAAGCTAGAGTGGGAACCGACGGAGTCCTTCGCCTTGTGGGCGTGGATTGGGGCTATGTCACTAGGATAAGGCCGCGAGAGCTCTTCGAACTTCTCAACGAACACATCCTTGCGCTCAGAGGTACGCATTATGAGTTTCTCATAACGCGTAAGAAGCGGCGTCATGGATATGTCCATGGAGTTGACGGCGTCGAAAAGTCGTGCAAGGCAGTCTTGTGAGGGGTTCGCGAAGTAATCGTCCAAAGCCATGAGTAATACGGGCTAAATTCGCGTTGCCGTTGAGCTCGACTCTGCTTGGAGACTGCGACGTACCTTGAAGATTTCGATGAAGGAGTGTCTGGTGCATATAGCCATTGCTTTCACAATTGCACCCCTATACAAGTGAACACTGGAACGTGTTGAAACAACATAGTGACATACCTGCGTACAGTCTTATCCAACTTCGTCCTCACCAAGTTCAACACATACAACAACTCGGGCCGGTACTCTTCAACCTGCTCATCCTCAGCTTCCTCCAATAGCTCTGGCGACTCTAGAGCAAGGACGGGAGCGATAGTGTTGAAGGGTGTTTGATTCAAGAAGAAAATGGTCCAGTCTTCGGCTTGCCGTTCAGCGCCGTCCGGAAGCATCAGGTTGGCGAGAAGGCTACATTTTGCAATTGTGTTCGAGGGCACAATACGATGTCAGTGCGATATCGTGCATGCCGAGACCATGCTACAGACCCATCATCGGTGCCTAGCGGCTGGGGAAACTGGTACGTGAGTTGAGCACCGCGGTCGATATCGAAGTCGGCAAGGAGAACGAAAGAACAGTGCTGTGCATGGTGCGACATTGCACACGCTGGCGATACTGAGATAGGACAGTCAAGGCCCTGGAAAGAGAGTATTATATGCGGAAATAGGCTAGGTTGGCGGACTGAAAGAAGGTATCATGATGGCCGCATCAGTTTAGCGGATTCAGAAGTCGCGCTATGCAGCGATCAACCAATATTCTCCGCAGTCGCCTTATTGTCATGCCAGGGAAAGTACACACAGAATAATCTCAATTTCTATCTTGCATACATACAGAGCGATACAGTGACAACACAGCGATACGTACACGATAACATGCGATAGCGAACACAGGATGGAACAAGACACAGTTTACACGCCGGTAAGCGCAGCCAAAGCCATCTTGAGACGGTTCACGAATTCGCCCAGGCGTTGACGCGTCCTCTCTTGATAAGAATGTATTAGCATGTTGCCTTAAGCAAACGTCTCTGGGGGCAACGTAGAACGTCCGCCTACCAACGAAACTAGGAAACGCTGGTGGAGCTAAAGACCTGCCTTGTTCTTTCTCGGTCTCCATGATGCCATTGATATCCTTCTCGAGCTTGTCCGCGGTAATATCGCTCTCATGTGTAGGACGGCAAGTAGACCAGGCATGGAAGTCTAGCATGAGATCCAGGATCATCTCGCTCAGTTCTTCAGCAGTATGTCAGGCCTTGGTGACTGAGACAGAAGCGCATATACTCACTTTCCTGGAACTCAGCGTCTCGCTTCGCTTCATTATCAAATGGTTCAATTATTGTACCTCGATGGTCGAAGGCTGGAAACGTTTCTGAGATGACGTCGGACAGAGTACGCTGCTCAGATTTCTCGAGGTCGCCGTGTTGTTGCGAGGAAGCCATTGAGTGATGCGGTTCCATCAGAGACGCTACAAGAGCTAGACAGTTTGAGACGCGGATCCCTCCATGCTGCTAAAATACCTTTGGGTATGAACGATTCACCCAGTGCAACGAGGTCGACAGAAAACCGAGCAGGTGATGATGAACGAGGACGACAAGATCGCAGGCGCTTGATAGGTATAAGCACGCGTTTCAAACTCCGAAAGGTAACAACGCGTCCACAACGCGTCACGAGAGGCTACTTACTGGGTGGTATGAACCCCGATAGATAGATTACGGAATAACGAACCGGCTATGCTACACTTTGGGGAATACAATACAGCATTTGATAGATACATATAATCTCAGAAGCAGACGGGCTTTTGCATAATCGACCACTGGAAGTTTTATCAGTAGGCTGAAGAACTAAATCACACGATAGACAACTCACATAGTCGTCCAGCGTCGAGAGTTGAGGACGTGGTAAGGGGCCAGGATCCTCATCTTCCTCACATTTAGACCGAATCGAGGTGTACCATTGTTTGAAACCATGCCTAGCAAGAGTCCGCGTCAGCGTGTCTGAACATTGAGGTCTCTAGAACCTGATATTACGATAAGTCACGAAGCAACATTTCGTGTGATATTTCAGGGTTTTTGTCTACAGAAATCAGCATATACGCCGTGGCGGTAAAAGGGACTAGCTTACTCAATATGTGCGAAAGAAGCTAATGTCGTCCAAGTCAGCAACGATGACCACATTTGAGAGTGGCAATTACAACTTACATTCACGAACACTCCCCCCTTCGGACACTCAAATGTCAGTTGCGAATCTTTACAAGCAGACCACGCAACCTACAGCGAATCGTCAGGTTATGCAGGGAAGCTAGATACTTAACGTACCACAACTGCGAAATCTGTGCTAGCGAAGGAATTTTCCGATGAGGTGGGTGAGTGAGGGGTGATAGGGCTCATTATATCATCTTCGTCGACGCCCACATACTCCTTCACGCCGGAGAGGTGTTCAGGTGCCGGAATGACGACTGGAAGCGACAACCTCAACAATTCGTATATGATGCAAATCTGATGCGACTCACCTGGGAGGATCTTGGGATGACGTCGAAGATTCAGAGGACTTTGTGGCGGGTCGTCTGAATGGTCTGAATGATGATGTGGTAGGTCTGGCATAGAATAAACATATCAGTCAATATCAAAAAGGAGGCTAGAAATGAGTCGCTGACCACGAACCTGCAGCAGTGCCAGAATGACAACTATCAAATATGATCTCCACGTCGAAGAGCATTAGCATGTCATTGGGAGCCAGAGTATAATTTACCTACCGTTAAATGAACATCGTGTGGAAGATGGTCGATCAATATTTCCTTGATTTCCTATGACAAATGTTAGATCAACTGTAGGATAGTTGATTGCCAACTTACGTCGTCAAGAATGTAGTGGTCCTGTTTAGAATTCGCGTCGTCGAGGTTCTCAACCCAGATATCGCAAGGCCAGATGACTGCTCGAAGTTAATCATGAGTTATTATTGATCTAATGCCGGGTTTACGAACCCTCATCTTTGCCATCAGCTTCGTCTCCAGAAATGTCATCGACTTGCGATCCGTGTCCAGAGTCTATAAAGAGAAATGGACCATGTGAAGACAAGATCAAGGCTAGTACTAGTTATGCTCACAATGAAATACGAAACGATCCCCTGGCTTAGCGTCATGGACTAAGTCACGCATAGCTTGCAGCTATAAACCAACCTTTCAGCTTATTTGGTTTTAGATGATATCTAGAAACTCACGATATTTTTCTTCGTCGGCTGAGCGCTCTCCGGAGTACTATCATCGTCTCGGAGGACCGTTATATCCTCAACATCATAACCATATTGATCTACGACGCTGTGTTAATATTCGATATCCCAGAAAGTGATTAGGCACATACTGATCAGCAGATTACGGACCATGTCAACATCCTGGTGCGCATGTCGTAGCTGCCAACTCTCAGGAAACGATCTGTGATAGCTTATACCGATGGTCAATGCCCTCCTGACGTTATGGCTACCGTCGGCATCCGAGCGTGATGAGTGATCATATCCATGCGAGGAAGGGATTATTGCGGGCATTCTGCACAGAGAATGTGGAGCAGGCTTTGCCTCGATAACGACTGTGCAGGCCGCCTTTAATACCGCGGTCTAGCTTGGAGCTGGATCCCGTCTGACGCTAGTCCGGTCATCTATCAGACAGAAATCAAACTTAGCACTGCTGCAGGTTCCTGGGCGCTGATGTGCAAAGCTGGTTTCTGGACGGCACATTCACTCTTGCTCCCATGCTATGCGGCTGAAACACGACCCTGACCCGCGCCGCTGAGGACTCTGGTCCAGAACGCTCAGCACAAACGCTGAATGAGCCTTCGTGGAATGCAATTGCACAAGTTTCATGGCAGATTGCAGCCCGTGTCGCTATTCTTGCAGTAAGCTTGCACGGAAGCGAGGCTTAGAAATGAAGTCCACATGCACAGAGTATGATACAAGCACACAGACCTGTAAATCCCGTGCGCTATAGACATAATATCAAAGCTTCAGCGAACTCCACATTCGTTTGCCGCGATCTGTAATGCTCTAGGCCTCTATCAGTGCTTGGAAAGTCATGCATGAAACCCACGCACACACACCAATGGATGTGAAGCTCTGCGTCCGTAAAGAAGTCGGATCCTTCGATCTTTCTCGCACGATAGCACCGTCGGTGCTGTGCTTCTTCCGGCCGTTGCACCATCTGTGATTAGAAGTCAGATGCAGAAATCCCGACAAATCCCGAATCTTCGGCGTATGCAGTGCAATGTACCGCCTCGATATCGATCCAGCACCCAAGACAAGAGAGCTTAGATCCAAGCTTCTGAGATGTTCAACACGGTTGTCAGGGTGTGCAGATGGTAGCATGACGATGTACACGCGAAGGCAGAACAAGTGCAACCTAGGTCAAAGAACTATCCTCACAATCCGTCAACTCGATCGTGCACTTATAACTCATCCGCATAGGTCGATATAAATAGCAACTTTCACCGCGAAGGACGCCCAGATGTTTTAGTGACTTGGCGGCAGCAGTGGCGCAGGGCTGACCAAAGGCAGAGGAGCAGCCGGCGTTACGGGCGTCTTCAATGGATTCTTCTGCACCAGCTTTCCACTCCCGTAGGTCGCTTTCGCAGGCGGTGCTTGGAAAGGATGCGCCTCCGTATTGAACACCCCTATATATCGAAACGATCAGTTTGTGAGTATCAGACAATTAATGCTCTTACACTCGTTGAGACTGATGTGGTCAGGGTCGTCGAAAGTCAGGTACCTGTCCCAGCTTGTCAAAATCTCGCAATATGTAAGAAAGGGAACTGTGCTCACAGGTACTTGAGAACTTCGGCATACCAGAAGCTCTCTGTGTCGTCTATGAAATTGCTGTCGGACTTAACGGTATCGCTGACATTCCATATGCCTGCATATCCGACGGGGGCGGACAGGAACTTCTCAAAGCTGCTGATAGCGGATGCGGCTCTGTCGAGATACTTGGTGTCACCAGTGGCGCGCCACGCGTAGAAGTTGGACTCCAGAACCTCAGGTCGAAGATAGTAGTAGTCTGCGCCGGATTGGATGAAGAAACCGTGCTCATTGAAGAAAGCGAGGTCATCGTCCGTGACGGTTTGGCCGGTGTAGTTTCCCTTGTTAGAGAAGTAGGCAAACGCCTCCATGCCAATACCCGTACTAAAAGATACCGTGAGCGGTATGTCGGCATTGGCGAGATTGAGATATGGACTTACGCAGTACTCGCGTAAGTGTTCCAACACGCATCATTGAGGCGCAGGGCGATGTCCACGATAGTTTGGTTGTTCATCAATCTGCCGCCTACGTAGTACGGGTGAGATGTAGCTACAATGTAGAGCAATGAAACTTACCCATGATCCAATTACCGGCCATATAGCACGCAAGATGTGATCCGACGTTGACCAGTTCGCCCGAATCATCTTGATCTGCCAGGTAGAGATGGTTCCCGACCGTGGAAGTCTATGAATGGCGCATTGAGGGAGAAGAGGGGTATATCGCAAACAGTCGGCTTACCACAGCAAGACGCTTGATCGACGAGTCAACCGCGGTGGCCCAAGTATCCGCGAAGGTGTTGTCGTTGGTGTTGGTGAGACGCGGGTACTTGATTAGGTACTCAAAGTAGCTGTCTGAACCTCCGCCCCATGTCTATGTCAAACGGTTCAGCTTTGGGACCATTGTGAGACGTAATGAGACGTACAATGTAAGCATCTGTAAACTGGCCGGAAGTTGGGTCGATGCCCTGAGCAGCAAGTCCTGGAAGAGGATCATCCTACGAAGCTTTTGAGTTCGCGATGCAGATGCATGGAAGTAGAGCTTACGAGACTAGCAATTTGCCTAACCGACCCTTCAGCAAGGTTACGGTAGGTTTCGTTGCCAGTATATTTCCTGAAATTGGTTGTAAATTAGCATTCAATTGAGGTAAAAGGTTCACATACGTCAGAGTCGACCATTCCAGGGTCAGCTTAACGTGGTATTTAGCTATAACCGGAATTCGAGCTCAGTAAACCAGGGCTCACTGTTCCAGCCTCGGCAATGTTGGACTACAAAAATAAATTATTGGTTCGTCGGTTTGATCGGTTTCACAAGCATGACGAGCTCACCGTAGCGATTTCTGGTGTGCTGGTGTTAAAATCGATCTCCCCAAAAGGTACTTTGTTGCTCTATGATCTTGGTTGAGTAATGAATGGATGACCCTTAGAGTCGATACCACGTACACCGACCCAAGCCACAGACATTTTGTCAGCGACTTGTTTAGCCTTGGTGACGAGGACGGGGTATTTCTTGCCACTGAGCTCGTACGCGCTAAGGCTTGCCGCCAAATAACGGATAGAGGTCTCGAAAACACTGAAATATGAAAATCAGCAGATTGTTCTGCGAACAATGGGCAGCGCTACCTGACAGTGTCCGGTGTGTGCGAGATGCTGTAGTCGATCTGACTAGTGAAGTTGACAGCTTCAAGGAAAAGATCCTGAAACCATCAATTCAGCTTCATGCGTACATTCTAGCCTGCAAGAAGAACGTACTTCCTCGCCCATGATGTACTGACGCAGTGATTTGTCAGCAGCTTCTTACCAGCCTTACAGAATGTAGAAGATTCACCAAAGTCGTCAGAGCGTCGACGATGGTCGCGCCCCAACCGTTGCGGCTGTCGGTAAACGACATGCTCACAGGTGTCAGATCGTCGTGTCCGAACGCATACTTCCTAGATCATGGATAAGTACGCTTCGGGGGAATCAGGGAAGAGCGCAGACTCACTTGTACGCATCATAACTTGTCAGAAAGATGTTCTTGACAGCATTTTGATGAGTCTGTGAACCAGGCGGCAGCCTCAGACCGGGGAGCTGTACATTGGCGGCGAACACGCCAGCAAAGTTGCAGTAACCAAGAAGTGTAAGAACGATGGGGCTCCTCATGATGGCAAAGACCAAGTCGCCTGAAACGAGACGACGATATTTCGTTAATGCGGAAGCTTCGGATTTATACTACGTGCTCTTAAGGTTTCTTGGACAGCGGCTTTCAAACAGATGGGGCATGCGCTGAGCTGACAAAAATAGTGGTTTCTTCTCAAGCCAAAGTGGGGTTTCATATTCCTGCGATAGAATGAGACAGAGGCATAGAAGGAGAGAAACCACAAGGAATCCTCACATGACGGCGTTCCACGTTATCTTATGGAACGTCAGATTATTCTGATAGGCATCCAGACAGGCGGGGTGAGCTTGTCGGAGAGCGAGGATGCGCGATGCGTACCTCTTCCTCACTGCTCCCGGCTACGGACGGCGTCGACAAGGGGTGATGAGGAACACCAGCGGCCCGGACATATACCGGTTGCCATTCGACGTTTGCTTTTTATGTCGTAGTAGTCCGAGACTACAGCGAGCTATAGAAAAATCTATGAGGCACCGAGGACCACGTAAGAACAAAGGCCAACTGGACATACCGGTCATGAGCGCGTGATAGCGTCTTTCCTGGAAAGTCTAAGAAGTCAAGAAGCAACGCCGACGAGTTGTCAGTGGTTCCACCCTTCCAGATCATGTGCGCTTTGTTCGCGTGCCGTTTACCTGTCTTAGATGCGACTATATGTTATCACCCAGGTCAGTTGCCCAAGAGAATGACTATCTTTCGTGTCGACTAACTAGTACAAGGCTCAAGAGGTGCAGGTCAGCAGTAAAAATCAAAGATTCGTATGACGAACGATTAGGTGGTGCCAGCGGCAGCAGTAATGCCATTAATATCCACATCAACCCTATAGAAGTCTTCGTCACCTATCCAAAGAATGCCATGTCTGCCGGAATGGTAAGAAGATCAGTAAGCGCCAGAGATACACGCGGCGCACTCACTTCTCTTTAGCATGTGATCGAAGACCATCAAAGTTGAACATCTTTGAGGGTTTCTCTTGTCCCGCCTTGGGTCGCGAGCCTCGAGCTTTCTCCTTGACCACCTGAGATGTACCAGCGGGAGTCGGGCTTTGCGGCATGTGCTCCGTTGCAGATAACGGGGTCGCTGGAGCCTCAACTATTTCCGTCGAGGAGCTCGTGACGCAACCCTGCTCGCAGTGCCGGCAGCCATACACCCTCTTCGCACGAAGAGCTCTTGCAGAGGGCGCGGATTCGGTCAGCTGGGCTAACAGGCCATATTCAATGGCTCGTTTGACCATAGTCTCGCCCTCTGTTGGTGACAGTAACTTAATGTGCATGCCCTCGTGCCGACTACAATGGCTCAGCTGAACAGACAACAACGTGAGTCAGGTACCATAAAGTGAGTAGTAGGGGCTGACCATCGCTTTGTAGTCCATTACTATTTGGGAAGGACATGACAAACACAGGATACGCGTGCCAAGTTTGCCAATGGTCTTTAAGGAAAGAGGATCGTCCGCGGAGACTCCACAGCAGCTGAGAAGTTGATTCGCGACATCAACACCCTATGAGAGTGTGAGTGAACGATTTTCTACTCGGTATGTTCACATACCCGTTCATCGACACAGAATTGGTCTACTCTCCAAGCACTCTTTGTCCTTTCATTCTTGTTCAAACCAAGACACTGATGGTTGCAGACCTCGGCCAGACTCATGCCCTTGCAATGCCAGCGATTGTGTACTACCCGTGCATTGCAGCGCTTGCATAAGAAGCGTGCGTTCAGTCGTTCCGCTGGATGAAGTTTGCGTGTATTCGTCTTCTTCCAGCCGGGATGACCGAGTAACGCGGCGAAGCTCGCCTTCGTTTCCTCTTTCCACTGTGTTAAGCCCGACTGGACCAGCTTGGCGACCAGGGCATTCTTGTTGAGATGACCGTAGATGTCTTCGCCTTTTCCAGGTCCCTCGGATTGTAGAACGTGGACTATCGTTATCTTACGAAACTCAAATAACGGCGGAAAGATGTCATCGCCCCGTTTCACGACGTTGAGTGATTTGTAGTATTCCGCGACATCGAACCGTCGTTTGTAATAGGCGTTCTCCGATTCTCGCCTTTCGCGCTTTTCGAGATTAGTGTCCATCTCTTCTTCTGCCAACAACCGTAGAGGCACCAAGTCTGATGACACTAAATTAGACGTAGGTCTTTCCTATCAAAGACTACATACCTTGCTGACGGATTGGTTCCAAACTTCTGTTCTTGGGATAATACATCGATCCGATGCTACGGGCCTGCAGTAGGTCGTACAGTGTCCTGTTACACTGTGCCGCAAAGCCTTTGACTCTGTAACGTACCAAAATGAGAGGACGGAAATGAGAGGCGGCTCTGCACTTACGTCTGCACATTCTCATTGTGTACACGTTCGTACTGTTGCTCGTAGAAGACACGCCAAAATACGAGTTCGCCACCCAGCTGCAGAGTAGATCAAGTAACTGGTTTCGATGAAAGCAAGGAGAGCTTACTCTCATAATCTCCTGCTGCCTCTTTACTGCAGCTGCTTGCTCGGCTTCATATTTCTCCTTTAGGCTGTCGTCAAGGTTGCATTTGTTGTATTCGTCTACAGCTGATTGCCATTGCGCTTTACGGAACATGAACTCGGTCGGTTCGACGAACGGATCGTCGACTGGCCAAATAGTGAGTCAAAAGCTGGCAGCGTACTCATACGGAAGTCTTACCGTCTGTCACGTAACCTGGATCAGCAAGTAAGTACATTGTTTACTTGCGTGTGGCGCGACAATAACGCACCAAAACCACGATACTCGACACGAGGCAGCCTTTCAACGACAGCGCGATAGCGAGGAACGTCGGAAGGTCGAGATTCCACGCTCTTCTGCGTGCTTTGGAGAGGATATCAGGATCAATAAGCTTCCAACATCACCACTGCTTACCGCCATTTCTTCTTACATGTCTGTTGTGTACAGCCATCACATATCGTTAGTAGCACTGAGTACAAGGATCGTGATGACTTACGTCTGAGCATAGGCGGAGTCGCAGAGAGAACGACGCATACATGGACTTGGTGATTTTCCCGCATACCTGTACGATCGATGTTAAACGTACGAACATAGCGCACAATCAAAGACTTACCTCGCATGGTCCTTTATCAAAGATAAAAGCAGCGTAAGAAGGTTCCGTAAAATTAGGAGTAGGATCAGGAATCCCCGTTGGTTGGCATCGGGCCCTTGCCTTCTTCCAGATAAACTCGCAAGTGGGGCTCACAAGCGTTTGGCAGAAGTACTTGCTGCAGCGGGCGACTGCAAGAACGTCACGGGTGGTAGTATAACTCAAGATTTCCGCGATGATCTCCAATGGCATCCGCTCGAGGTGGCATATTTGCTCAGGCTGAGGTTCTTGAGTAGTGTTGCTCTTCCCACCCCCTTGTTTCGAAACTTTCTTTTTCATCGGCGGCCTTGTTGCATTGGAATCTCGAGGATTGGTTTGGACAGCGGTAGAGCTCGATGCTATTGGATTCATATCTGACAAGCTTCAAATGCTCCTGACTAGCGGGTTATGGCGAGCTTTAGAGGTATAGCGTGAAAGCGCAATCAGGAAAACAGGGGATGGGTCGAGGCGGTTGTGGCGGTGCATATTGCCGCCTATCGGCGATCGGGCCGGATGACCACCAGCCTCAACCCGGTCGTTACAGCCAACGAGAGAGTTCGTCCGTTCTGTCGCCTTATCGAGTACGTATATAATAAAGACAAAATACAGGAGAGCCTCACACCTCTACAAGACAGAAAGTACAAGTGGGCGTGACTAGCATACGACTCAAGGAAAACAATCTGACAGCGTATGACTATCGGGATAGCAAGAATCGAGTCCAAATCGACGTTAGAGTACTCTACTATCAAACAATCGGTCATGCTAGTGGGACGATACTAGGGTTGCTGATAGGGCCCATATCTCCCTCCAAGGACGTACTGGGGACTTCGCTCACTCGTGTGCCATTAGCCGCCAATGCCGCCTGGGCTTGGCTCGCTGCGGCTGCTAAGGTACCGGGAGTGCTGTCGCCAGTCGCCTGTTTCGTCAACTCTGCCTTGACGTTGTCCAGCATCTTCTTCAGACTGAGCCTCTCGTTGACGAGCGTCATCCGCGCGCTCTCAAGCCCCTTTCTCTCGTCTTCTAGCAGCTCCTCCAGCTCCTCGAACTGCGCCATCTTAAGCTCGAGCTTCGTCAACGTCAGCTTGATGAGCTGCGCGAGTGTGGACTTGATGTGCCTGTCTTCGGCTTCCGCGAGCTCTCTTGCTGCCTTCGCCGACGACTTGAGAGCAAGGTTTGCAGCGCGTACGACCTTTGAGTGCGGGACGGTGACCTTCGGCTTGTCTGCATTTTCACCAGTGGCTTGAGCAGTGTCCACAGCCATTGCATCGTCTCCTTCGGAAGCCTCCGGCTGTGGCGTCGCCGGTGTACTTGACGGAGCAGCAGCGGCTTGCTCAGGCTCCTTCTCAGTATCCTCGTTCATCTTGTCCTCTGTCTGCGCCGCGGAAGACTCTTCTGGCTTCTCAGCAGCGGCTTCCCCAATCGGCTTCTCGTCTGTGGCCTCTTTCTTTTCACCATCCGTGAGCTCATGCAAAGCTGTCTTGGCCGCCTCAGCAGCTACACCAGGACCGACGACGCCCGCCAAAAACGCCACGACGCTCATGACAGGATTGTCTGCTTGTTCGAATGGTACACGTGCGTAACGGAGAGGTCCCATGTTGCCCTCCGAAGCGATATACTGGTCTTCGATGGGCAACTCCAAGAACTTCCGTACGCACTGCTGGGCAGAACGAGTCCCGACGTGATGCTCGATTTCCGACCAATCGTCGTCGTACATCTCCACACCTTCCAACAACCTCAGCAGCTCCGTATCCGACCAGTCGTCATCTGTGCCGTGGTGTATGCCGTTTGAGACTGGTGATTGTGTGAGCTTGACAAAGTCTCCGCTGAACATGGATGATGGGAAGCGCCCGTCCAGGTAGCAAGTGGGACATAGCTCGAAGCCTGCGGTCTTCAGCGAGTGGTACCTGACAGGCGTACAGTCGACGCCGCAAGTGTCGCACCTGTGGTTTTCCTTGCCGACGCCGTTCGGGCCGGCTGCGCCGTTGGTGAGCGAGGCTGCTTCGTCGGAGCTGACTTGACGAGATGCCTTCGCAGTGGTCTGGTATATAGAAGAGCGCAGCTCAAGGGAGGCGGGGGTGGCGGATGAAGCAGGTTTTGCAGCACCGTTGACAGGCGGTGCACTTGGATTAGCAGAAGGCTTGGTGCCTGGATGGACGGTCTGTAGACCGCGAGGTGTATCGAGAATCACCCTGAAGTGCCCTGTGAAAGGCGGCGCAAGGGTAGCAGGGCGTTGTTCGGGGTCAATCTGAGCGAATGGGTCAGGTGCTGTCGCACATGGGGATGGCTGAGTCCCATACCTGGTAGTTAATGAGGCCCCATTGTTCGAGGAACGCATGGACGCGCATTATAGCGCATACGTCTCCAGCTAGGTTCCTTCGACAGGCAGTAACGGTAAGGTATTCCGAGGGCCTGAGGCGGTACGTATTAATCATAAAGTCGCGATAATCCTTGTATACGGCCGGCGTTTTCGACCTATTCCGCGAATTGAAGAACTCCGGCAGTGCGCGCCGCTCTACGGGGTGTATTTTGGACATGTCGAACCACGCAGAGTACGAAGGGATGATGACTTCGTGGGTCTGCGCTGCGAGGTACTTGCGGGCTTGCTCCTCGAGTTTTAGTCGCGTTGCCTCGACCTGCGCGGGGTCCTCTTCATCGTTCTCGTCACCCGAGTCGGCCTCCTCATCTGCGTTGTCTCCGCCCTCTGCCATCGAGACATCCCCTGCGTCGTCGCCCTCGTCGGCCTTCAGCTGCTTAACCGTAGCAGGCGCAGCAGGTTCCGAGGGACCAGCGACAGGCTCTTCTGGCGGAAGGTTACCGACGTCTGTGCTCTGTATGGGCTCGAGCTCGCTCCGTTTGCCAGGAGCATGGTCAGGGTCAACGGGAGTAACGCCTTGATTTTGTTGAGGCACAGTGAGCTTTATTCTTTTCGCGTCTGAGCCTGGTGATGGCGAGGCAGAACGCTTGGGTGATTGTTCAGACATGTTTGAAGCCTGTAAATGGGAAGTTTGCCGCGAGAGTGTGTGTGACCGCGTTGAGGAGGAAGTGGTCACTGGCTGTGTAACAGACGCGCAAAAGACAAACTAAAAGCTTGTTGATGAACATGGTTCCCACGGTCAGTAGAGTAAGTAATCTATTAGCGCTCGTCAAGCGACTTCTCCGATCCGAGTCCTTTGGGTCCTTTAACCAGACCGTAACGTAGGACGAGTGAGTAGATACGATTATGGTACACAACATGAGATTGCTCACTAATTCCAGGGTGTATGGCCTCTTGGGTCCTGTCTGCGACCCCATGGACCCACATAACACGCCTCCATGTCGGCCTTGACGCATTGGTCTCTCCTCTCCGGCTTCGGCAAGCTTTAGCCTCGAAGAAGTTCTTCAGTTCACCCCCTTTCGGATCGGAATGGCCTTCTATGATAGCTATGCGCCAGCAGCCATACCCAGAGTCCCGCATTGATACAGACGTATTCGAGGATCTGACCGAGGAATACGTGTTTAGCGCAAGCCATTCCTCACAGTCGTCCTCTCACACACTCTACGGGTCTCAAGACTTACTCAAGAAGCTCGTCTTGGAAGGCAAGCTGGCGGACGCATACCGGGTACGCGAAGAGCTCAAGAGCATGGGAATCCATATTCGTCGTTCCTTCGTATACCAGAAGGCAGCTTTGCAGGTCCTCGCAATGCAGGGCATCGATGACACCGAAAGGACTACAAGCTTTTTGGGGTGGTGGCCGTTAATTCCTCATCTACGCCATTTACGCCACACCTCTGGACTATCCTCTCAGACGAAGATTATACGTAAACTTCTCTATGAAGACGTCGT
Source organism: Pleurotus ostreatoroseus (assembly GCA_005298045.1). Lineage (NCBI taxonomy): Eukaryota > Fungi > Basidiomycota > Agaricomycetes > Agaricales > Pleurotaceae > Pleurotus > Pleurotus ostreatoroseus. The sequence continues at coordinate 100,642 of SWBT01000070.1, read as the reverse complement.
CCCCAATATCCCGCTCATTATTCGCTCTTGCTTGCACTTTGCCTCGGCCGGTTTTGAGCGCCGCATTTCTAGATCGGCCATTCCCATCATTGTGCGACAATCACATCCGGAGCTAACCCTGGACTTCCTTGCGAAATACAAGAAGGCAGATTATCAGTGTCGCCTAGCCCGGTGCGAAAAGACGACGGATAACAGGGCCGAATGGGTCGAATGGCATAGTTGGGCGCATCGGGCTCGCTTCGCACAAGTATATGGCCTCGCAATACGAGAGCAATGCGCCGTGGGCAGAGCAGCCGCTGCTGTCACTTTGCTAGAAGCAGCTCTCAGACTGGACTTACCGGTTTCCACTTTCACCGCCGAGTTCGTCTTGTCTCACTTGCGGAAAGACCGAAATTTTGATGCGATCGACCTTGTATCTTCTCGATTGGAGGACATCAATACACTTCAACAGCAGGAACGGCACCCGCTGAAAGCACGACCAGCTCTCAAGATTAGACGTCGAAAGCGAGAATATCGGCTTCGATCTGCGGATACTAAGCCCCATATCGCTGACGGCCTTTTACATCTGCGTCACGCAGCTGATTTGAAAGCTCTTCTCTCGACCTGTCGAACTCCCGGTCCGGAAGTGTTCAAGGACTTCATCAACACACACGGTATTCAGCGAGATACCGAAACCCTACACGCGCTTCAAAGGATACTACGCGACTCGCGACTGTCCGAAACAGTCATATCGTCATGGCTCAATGCCGAACTGTCCACGCTGGTCGATCAGCGACAGTACGACGCCGCTATTCTCCTGTTTGCCACCAATTTCTGGTCTATTGGCGTTCCCAATAGTATTCGAGTTATAATTGAAGGACTGCAACGTCCATTAGCCAAACGGTCCAAGCTATGGCCCACCTCGCATCATCTCAGACACGTTTGGCGCATGGCTATCTCACAAGCTCATTTGTTCAGGGAACTCAATGCATTACATGTGGAACTCTGTCGACTAGCCAAAGTGCGTGTTGTTGATGGGCAAGCAATGCCTCTCGGTCAAGGTTCCTTGAGCGAGGTTTGCACGGCTCCCGTCCAATTCGACGACCTGCTCTTTAGCGACTTTGTCGATGCCTACACACACCGAGGCGCTATCATGTTGGCTATGGATATCCCTACCGATCTGGCCCGCCTGCATATCCCTCTGTCTGAGGTCACTTTTCGCGCGTTGGTGAAGAGCTTCATGCGCATCAGAACGTACGGCCGTACCTTGAACATGCTACGCAAGCTCGATGAGCGCGCGAGCCACGCAAGCCCGAGGGCGGTAGCGTCATTCCACAACACCCTGGTTTCGGGCCGCGAGGTCTTGTGCGACATCCCGCACCCGCTCATTCCAGTGTATCTAGCGGCCATCGTACGGTTCCAAGTGGCAGGTTGCGACGACCACGCTGGTGCCCTCATCGAACGCTTGAAACTTCAGACCAGTGAGCTGGACTTCGACGTAGATCATGCTTTGAAGCGGCTGCATGACGTAGGCTTTTAGAGTGCGCGATTTTTTAATTAAAATGATATGCCACCTCACTCATCGCGACAGAAGCATCATCACACCAGTAGATGATTAGTGCACGGCGCACGCCGGAGAATGGGACATCGGACGTCCCGCACATGGAAATGGCACGTCGCAAAATGCTTCGTCTTTTGACAACTGGGACATACGCGGCAAAGATGAGTCGCACGCTGGCATCTCTGTTGGTCGGCCACCATCTCCATTCACAGCAAAGGCTTGAAGCAAAGCAGGGAGGGATGGAAAACTGTGCGCGACCTGCCATGGCTCGTCGCGAGCTGATTGGGGCGTAGCAACGTGAGTGGGGTGGAAGAAGCCGGGTAAACTAAACGTATGATAGTGTATCCCCCATGTAATTGGCCAGCGAGCCTAGTCTAGAGAACGCATTTCTAGGCTCCGTCTTCACATGGCTTGCCGTATTTTTTTTAGCGGGCGACGGCGATCTGCATCGACCGAGTTCGCCGGCTGTGGCACTGGCGGCGCGGATGCAACTGAGGGTGGGCGCTTCGGGCTGGGTGCAACTCTTCGCGGTCTTGTTTGACCTTGGCTGGTTCAGTGGAGTCTCTGGAGTGGCCCGTGGTCTCCTGCCCGTGCTCAGGGCAAGCGTGAGCCAGTGTCGACAACGTCCCGGTTGAACTGGTCTTCGACCCATACCACCACCTCCGCCCTTGCATATCTATTCACAATGTCGGGCTCCAAGTCGGACAAGTTGTCCGTCTACCTCCCTCTCTTCCTCCTCCCATCGCTGGCCTCCGCGTTCAGCTTCACGTTCGATAGCACCCCAAGCCAGTGCCAGACCCTCAATGTATCGATTACGGGGTCTGGCAACCCGCCATACTCGGTCCTCATCGTGCCATACGGTCCGTCGCCACTGGCCAACAGCACCGTGGAGGTCCGAAAGATCTTTCAGCAAAACTTCACTGGCAACGCCACCTCGCAGTCGTTTCAGTTACCTTATCCAGTAGATTCGCAATTTGTGGCTGTGGTGCGTTCAATAATCTTGCCGTGTAGTGTCGTCCGGTGGTAGATATCCCGGTGCCGCAGCGCGACAGGAGGCAGCGAGCGGTCGTAGAGGGAAGACGACTCTGCGCATACCGGACTTCTGCTTACCGACGTCATGGGACCATATTACCTCCGTACTGATGGTAACTTTATCAATAGGTTGGCGACCAGTCAGGATTTGCCTCTGGTGGAACAAGCGGCGCGGTCACTGTGCAAGGCAGTGACGACAGCAGCTGCTACAACACAAGCGCAAGTGTACAACCGGGCTTCTACTACAGCCTAGTGCCCAATAACCTTGAGCAATGTACGGCCACACGATTCTGGTGGGATCCAAGCGCAGGTGTCCAAGGGTGAGATTCGTGTTTTGTCACCGCTAGGCTATGCGTTGTGTATTGACTCTGCCTCGTCAGGACCCCTGTCTTCCGCGGTGTTATTCCAGGCGGCCAGTCGTTCATGATACCGCAGGGTAGTCTGACTACGGTCGCTGATGAAGGCCTCGGTTTCGATTGGACAGCAAATGTACGCGCAGGAACCCAAGTCATGATAGTGGCTGGGGACAACCGCGGGATTGGCTCTGGAGGTAGTGCTACCTACATCATCAATTACGGCTCGGACAACTCCTGCTTGGACGCGTCTTCTCCTTCGTCGACAGCTGGTTCTCCCGCTGGTGGCAGCTATCCTACCTCAACGTCGAGTTCCGACACTGGTAACAGTACACCGTGAGTGATTTCTGACCTCTGCAACTTCCTTTGACCTAATACCTCACATTCTAGTAGCCATCATAGTAACACAGGTGCTATAGTTGGTACGTTCCTGGCTTCTCTTCATCGAAATGCTGAGACACTCAACCGATGATCCTTGTTTCAGGTGGTGTCGTTGGCGGTGTTGGTGGCTTCCTTGTCGTATGCTTGCTTCTATGGTTGTTCTGGCGTCGTAGGACACAGCAACATAAGAAACAAGTCGACCTTCTTCAAGATCAAGATCCTGATACAGAACACGATACCAATCTTCCTCAATACTACCAACCCGAACCGTTCACGCTCCCCGATCCCACCGTTGCATCGTCATCTGTCACCGGTGACCATCCAGAAACGGCTATGGCCTCCGGTCTCCGTCCAAGCGTGGACCACCGTCTATCACAGTACTCGATCACCACTGGTGAAGGCACCGCGCTCGGGGCCGCTCGTCCGGACACGCCCAGTCAAGCCTCGACGTACATGCGCAAGTCTCCAGCCCCACCCAGCTTTAGACCTGTCAACATCATCCAGCATGACGATGCGGGCCCGAGCGAGATGTCGCAAATTGAGCCTGAGACGATTGAACTGCCTCCCGCATACACCAATATTAGACGTGACCTCGATAGCGGCAGCACTCCTCACGAGCCTCCACCGGCGCCGGAAGCTGATGATTAACTGTCTTTACATTGTGCGTGCTTTGTATACTCACATGCCGCATGCAGCTTTACTCAAAGCGGTTTTATTCGTGCACAGCCTCTCGCATGCATTCTTCTGAATTTGTCGTTCCAAGGAGACACCTTTGCGGCTAGTGTTCACTGCATGGACGATTTTGGATGCCCTCACATAGTTCACGACGACCGGATCGGATAAGCACTGAACTTTGGATAAAGCGTGGTGTCATTTTTTGCTACTTTCTTCATTCTTCGATTTCTTGCCCTTTTCACATCAACATTCATATTCAAACTCGCGTACCTCTCATTACAATCGGACAGTTCACCCACATATCTGAATCACAGCATTCACGTACCCCACATATCCTTTCCTTTGGTCTTTTCTTACTGTATGTAGTGGTATAATCTTCGAATCCATGTGTCCGAACAACCTGTGCTTGCATTGGTTGTAATTGTGTAGCTCGTACCATAGGAAGCCCAAAATCATGTAGTTTCGGAGCATCTGGACATTTGTCGCATAGGATACACAGGCTGCGCACACCCAGCCAGGTACACCCTCGAACGTACTCTGTGGCTTCTGGAAGTATAGCCACCTAGTCTGTGCACCGCTTCTGTCAAATTAGAGTTATTCAGTTACATGGCCATCGAGTTAACGTTCAATGAAGCCAATCAATGTTTCCTCCTCGTGCAGGAAATGGCCTGAAGGACCCTGAACGAACGTAGAGATTGTGACAAGGTTGTGATTCCGAATCCCCCGTGATTTGGACCTTACTACTGGTGACGGGGCCGCCTCGGGCACGTGATCATTCGAGACCGAACTACATGTTTTTAGTTTATTTCTCTTCCACTTCACCTTTGTTTAGCGTTCATATTCTGTCCAGAGGTGATCCGCACTGCTGAATTATACCTACACTATTTTTCGGTTTTTTAATGTTCGTATTTCTGCTGCTATTCTCTGTTTAATGTGATCGAGTTTTTGCGCTTGGATCTGTTGATGGTATCTCGCTCAATGCCGCGTCGTATGAATCTTGACCAGCACCGTTTCGCGACCTTCCTCCTGTCCATCCACAATGCTCTATTTATCGCTAGCAGTTGATGCACTTGTTGGTGGGACTATTTGGCTTGCTATGTCACGGCAGTTTGAACTGATTCCATATTCATACAGTTCTCAATTTTGTAGACCGTTTATGCTTGTGTTTCCGGACCCTCATCGGGGCCGCCTGTGTCCATGACCTGGCGCGGTCGTTTGTGCCTTTCAGGCTACACGTATCCAGCGTTGGCTCTGTTCCGCGACGCTCTTTCGGCGCACGCAGAATCTCTGTTGGTTTGTATACAGCCGTCCCCAAATGTTTGAAGCTCTGTGAAGCACACCAGTGTTCTTGTAAGTGCAGCCATGTTGTTTCAAGCGGCCGTTGTCAGTGCTGGCAATCCTTACGGTGTCGATAGCTACCATCATCCCAGCGTAGCTGCAGAAATCGTATGAGTGCAACTCGCCTTTGCAGCTCAGGAGGTATTCACGGATACAGTATGACGTCGGTCCTTTGACCAGTTGGTGTTAAGCAAGCTGCCCTATTGGTACTACGTCTCTATCTCTGTTCTGTCTTGTATAGTATGTATGCCTTGAATAGCATCTGAACGTCTCTCATACACTCTGCGGGGGATTCGGAAAGGAGCGGCAGCGAACTTTAACTGGTCAAATCGTCCAAGGAGCGCCGGCTCAGCGATCGACGCGTGGCGAGCGCGTGGCTCGTATGGTGGCAAGTCTGGCGACTGTTAGCAAGTCGGAACGGTGATCTTACTGTGGATCACTGACTCGAGCTTGCCCTCTGTCCTCCACAAGTATATAAAGCCCGTAGATCCTAGCTCCAGCATGTCATTCACCACACTCCGCAACATATGGCAGAGGCTGCGTAACCCAGTACGTACTGTTTGTGACGCTCCATCCACCTCATGTTCACGCCCTGTACCCCATAATGCCAGAGAGGGTTCATTGGAGTAGACCTGGAAGGTGCCTTTCACTCAATTGTTATCGTTAATCCTATATCTTTACGCCCAATCTTTCTGCACAGGAAACACATACTTTGAGTATCCAAATCCTCATGGAGGTGAGTACGTCTTATGATACGGCTGTACAGAAAACAAATTGCGCGAACTTTCATTCAAAAACTTTTTCGTTTATAGCTCATGGAAGAACAAAACGTGTCGTCAAGTACCGACGAGGGTTCGACATGTGGACCTACGTCGCTGGGGAAAGACGGCTAGCAGGTCCGTCCATTTCCGTATTTCCATTATTCGTTTGACAGATTTGTTCCGTAGTACAATGGACGTCGTGGCTGACGCATACCCGTGCACACCCCCCATCCATTGAAGTGAGCTAAACTTACAAGTTTGACCTGCGCCCCGTTGATAGCTGTGCTCGCAGGAGCTTCAAGCCGATCTAGCACGACAAGAGCGCGTGCGGTATAACGCGGCCTTGATCGAAGCTAGGGATAAAGAAGCATCCTTGCATATAGAAGAGCCTCAAGTCAAGGGCATGATCCCTGCGCAATCTGTGCAAACCCCAAGCCAGCAACGAATCGAACCCGAAAGCAATGTTCGCGCAGCTAACAGTGCCTCTAATGTCTATCCTGGGTCTCGGGACTCTCATGTCGGCAATGGTGCCCCAACCGTCTACCAAAATTATGCCGCGCCTCCGATACAAGACGAACCACAATCGTGGTCACCGCGCACCATTCGGCGATCCGCTGACTAGATTCTATCCCGATCTTCGGGAGTATTTATGTGTTTGAGATTGCAATTTTGGGGGCCAGGTGATGTACAGTTAGAACTTCCAAAGCTCCGCGTGGAATACATCTCTACTGTCATCGCGCTGTGTTTATGCGTTCTGTACGTCTCTTCCTTCGTTCTTGTGTGTAAACAGAAGCATAGACACACGTCAAAGCTTATAAGTCAACAGGCCAACAACGCTCATACCTGTCAACAAGGACACAGGACATGGACGGTTTCTAGACATTTTTCGATTGACCCAGACGGAGATATCTCTAGCGAGACGGTGCCGGGGAAGACCGTATTTGCGGTGCATCGTGTTTATGGAATGTGTTTTCCTCCGATGTTCGACAATACTTGTCGCCATGAGCACTCGATTAAGGTGTACTTTTGTTTGCTATACCATTGTCCTTCGAGTGGCTTTTTCTATGTCTCATCTCCATAGAATTCCTCAAGATATTTTTGCCGCTCTAGGATCTACTAATATCGAAGAAGACTGCGCCCCTCAACTGGCAAACCAGTACATAAAACGGCATGCGCCGCACTGCCACGACTTTGGAAGCGCCACCGCCACCGGCCGACACAGCCTGAGCGCCTGTCGTGTATACTCCGTGTTCATATGTCTGTTGGGACATAGACGTATGTACAACTATATAAGCATTGCCGTATGACTCACTCTCAGATGCAGCATCCATCGTTCTGCCTCTCCAAACATTAGAACTCCCTAGATCTCAATATGGTTGCAAGATGGGATGCTCTCCTGCCAACATCACCAGCCCATATCCCGAGATATGACACGGATCGCACAAAATTGTATGTTCAATGATGTATTACTTTCCATATCTTACCATCCTGCTGCACAGAGTTACACCTGGATGGCAAAACATCTCTCCTGGATTATACACCTCAGTCGCTGAACCAGAGTGAGTAATAGACCGAAATTCCTTGCATACGTATTCATCTTGTTCCATATCCTAGACCGCGATATTTACCTGCCTCATGGAGCTCTTACCTCCATCCGGAAGGCGATGTGTACTTTGCTCGCGCGTCCACTCCCAGAATTGTCACCAGATCGAATATCTACAGTGCAGAAGCTCACGAGGAAGTCGAGGCATGGGCCGAAATCGTGATGAAAGCTGCGGTCGAGGAGAACATCACGTTTACGTCAAGCATGGAAGTCTACCTGGAAGTGCTGAAATACGACGATTTCGACTGCTGCAAATACTACATTGCTGATCACACGACTTGCACGATCTTCTGGCTAGAGGAGGTCAATTCCTCGGCCATTGGCGTCATTCAAACTGTTTCAGGAGATCATATCCGTGAGTGTCGGCCATTGGATGTTCAGTAGCCACTTGGGCGCTGCTAAACTTGGGTTAGGTTTTGCTCTCGAGGGGTTGTTCTGGCTCCATGTAGAAACACATCCATGTCATAGCGTGGATGGGCAAAATTTATCTCTGAATGAACTGATCGACATCTATGCCCAAGTTCAGACTGGTAAGTCCGCAACTACGAGTCAGGCAACCAGATTAATTGAGATTCCTTAGACCATAGTACATCTCTGAACGCGACGTTCCCGAGGAACGCAAAAGAGTGTAAGGCATTCGTCAAGACCCTTAGACATTTTAGAGGTACGCTGAACGTGACATTCTCGTTGTACTGCAACTAAACGATCCTATAGAAGCAGTTTATGTGACTCCTCACGCTCGTTGGACGATAGGTCAGTGATCCTCAGCCAGTATGAAAAGTGTGATACTGATAGATCAATGCAGCACGACTTTGGAGCATTGTTGGTGAGTCTTGCCGGTTGCGAAGCCCTTGAGTGCCGTGATTGACGGTCGATTCAGCCAACTACAAAACATTGAACCACCACGGCCAAGCAGTCCCTAGACTGTCAATAGATCAACAGATACTGACCCTTGGCGTCAACTACGAGAGCTGGTCTCAACAGGGCTGGGCCTATCGCTTGGTGTCCAAGTTAATGTTTGGATTTCCTACGGCCTACGAGAAGCGGCTGGAGACAGTATGGACCGATGAGATTGTCAACGTCCACCACTGGCGCAACTTGGTTGAACCGTCCCAAGCAGAATGGAAGGCTTGTCTAATTGTGGTAAGTCCCTCCAGGTTGTGAACGAGAGTGCTGTCTGATTGCACCTCACAGGGCTTTGCACTTCTTATGTGAGTCCCGTCGTCGCCGCTAATCGATGCAGCTGATTAACGTTGGAACTCCAGAACGAATGTCCTGATCACGATGTCTCCGATGGTGACAAGTCCAGTATATTGCGGAATCAGCATCTTGCTATCAAATGCCGCAGTGCTTTCCGCAATGTTCCTGCTCGTGCGCCTACAAAACGCACATACATATACGGCTGGCGATGCAGTAAGAGTCATCATTGGTTGGCTATTGTTTAAACCTAAAATGACCTCTTGTCCTTAGGTTTCATTCCTCCAGCCAGCAGGTAGCGACCATTCAGATTTCAGGATAACCTCCATACAATTCAGCCTTCCGAAGGCACTACTTATCTGGACCCTGGCGGCGTCGACACTCCAGATTCTTATCCCGTTCCTTGGAGGCCGTGTATTTTGTCTCATCATCGCCAGCTGGGCAGTGCTTCTCGCGGCGTTAAAAGCTCGCGATGTCTGTGTCTCGTTGGGACCTCGTCTCCTAGAGAAGTTCTGCTGGGCCCGCAAAGAAAAATCGGAAGGCGACAGCGCTGATGACATAGTGTGACTATATGTCAATTACGATTCTGACATGATACCTCCTGTACCATGATACCCAACCTCGATGTAATAGTAAACTGGAATGCAATGGGCTGGGGACGATCAACTTGCACCAAACGAGGCTGCGTACATATTAATAGACAACTTTTCTTGAACCTTTCAAATAAGATTGTGCGATATGACGTATGAAAGCTGCTTGTAAATGACTTGTAAACGATTGCACTCATGGGAGTCGTGCTATGCACCGTGGGCCGGTTGCGGCACGGCGCGTCCAACCTCGCGTCAAACTGCGCGCCCAGGCTGGACAGGCGGCTGCGCTTGTCTCTCAGCACTGTTCACCCATCATGGGTATCCTTTCCTACTGTCTGCTAGGTCTGCTCGCCATTTCCAGTGCACATGCAGCACAGCTACGCCTCAACAACCCGCGTTTCATCATCTCCGCTTGGAACGCGTCGTCGATTCGTGCTGAGACGTGGGTCACTGCCTGTTACGGAAATATCCCATACTGACACGTATGCGTTCCTTCGCACAGGCTCATTGGGACCAGGACCCCCGAACCTCTCACTCTCGGGCCAACAGACTCGCTAAAACTCAGCTTTGGCATCGTTACGACGGAAGGCGCGAAGCCTGTACAACCACACCAGGCATTCCTGCGCTTCTATGATGAGGTTACGGGCGAGGAGGGCATTCAGCCAATTCGCGTGAGCAACGCGGGGCGAGTAAAGTATGAATTTGTGAGTCCTCATCCACTTGCTCAATCGATAACATGGCCTAAAATTGATGTCGTCGTTAGAGCATGACACGACCACCGCCGTCGCTTCCTCCCACGACAGAAAATAACCCTTTGAGCGTTAGCTTGATCATTGGGTCTTTCGAGCACTCACCTAAGAAGATCGAGTTGTTTGACTTGTATCTTCCGGAGTCTCAGCCGCCTCCTCAGCACCGCGATGATGCGACTTTCCACCCGCTTCCAGAGATCGCACACACCTTCCGTCCAGAGCAGAAAGTACCTCCAAAGTTCATCTCCGCCGTTTTCTCTGGGCTCGCTCTGGCGCCTTGGCTTGTGCTATTGGGCTTGGTCGGTACCCGTTTACAGTACACACGAGACAAAGCTGACAGCCTCTTAGTGGGGACAGATACGTCCTACCGTCCCTCACTTGTTCTCAGTTCAAATTGCCCCTTTCCTGGCCTCGATCGGCGCTTTTGAAGGCCTACTGTTCTGGTACTGGGTCGACCTAAAGCTCGGTCAGGTCCTCCTGTATGGTGCTGTGCTCGGTTTGGTTACTGCTTTGACCGGCAAATCAGCTTTGGCGGCGAAAGGCGATTGGAGACTGGGCAGAAAATAAGCACTTGAACCTCACTACTTATACTGCTGTTGACATTGAAAACCAGTATGACCTGGATGTCATATTTATTAGATCTACGCATTGCTCTTGGGTGTTTCATACTCGTTTGGGCTGCTCACGAGGTTTTAGCACTTATTAACGTACAGCAGTCAACAGTGGTCTGCCCTATGTGAACGGGATTCACGACTCTACCGTTGAGTAAATGCCAAAAGTCAATATCAAGTAATTGCAAGACTGAAGCTGAGGTACTGGAGTATGAGGCTTGAGCAAAAAATGAGACCCTAGCGTGATTCGAACACGCGACCCCGCGATCTGCAATCGCATGCTCTAACCACTGAGCTATAGAGTCCTTTTCGTATATTTCCTCAGCAGAGCGTCATATTGCGCCATCTTGCATCACATGGTTGAGGGCTTGCATCTGAGCAAGATGGATGGATGGATGGATGGACTTGTTGGATGATGCGCAGTTATTGACTCAACTAAGTAGTGCGCTGGAATTGCTACCAAGAAGGTTCCACGAAACTGAACATGCAACGCAAGGTTAACGGTATGATATAGTCAATACGGGCCATACATTTAGAACATACATCGAGTCAAGCAGGACGCGCATAGTAGCAGCCCACAGAAATAACTCGCCTGTACGTCTTCTATAACGAATAGAAACATGAGATCGCATCTGTAGATATCTAAAAACAGGAGCATCGTCGTATTGAGGTACGATGTCGGTGTTGCAACAGGCGCACGGCGCGCTCCTGGTCAGCCGGCCGGCATCAGATGCGTCGCCAGAGGTGCAACTCAGAACTGCCCGCCACGACCAAGTCATACTGTAGCGTTTCTTTTGGAGAAGCGGACCAGGTAGCTGTGAGTTTACTTCTCAAGTGGTATGTCGCTCACTAGGACTGCACTTCCTGCAGGTCCTGCCCTGACTTTGTCGACATGGGCACTGGCACAGCCGTGGAGACCGACATCGCAGTTCCTGCACAAAGAGCTGACGACGAAAACGCTGAAGAAGCCATACAAGATGTCAGTCGTGAAAACGCTACTAAGCCGCTATCGCACCTCCGTGCCTTCCTCATCAGTGACTTCACGATCGTAGTGTTATGTGTGGCGAGCATAGCCTGTATACTGGGCTTGACACGACAACTCATAATTCTCTGGAAGATAACTCAGGAAGGGGTGCTATTGGACGTATAAGTGCAGAATATGTGATACGGGCAGGAGAGGGATATGTACAACGTTACTGTATTAGAGTTGGGAGGGATAGACTGGATAAGCGCGTCCAGCCTGTAGACTATTTCCTAATAATCAGCGAGGAGATTGGGGGTATCTGGATTTCCATGATGCTCGATTTGCAGTAGGTTTTGAATATCTATGTTACAGATGGATCCTGTCGTTGTGGTCGTCGATGTAGAAGAGCTACAAACAATGGAAGTGCAGCTGTCGTCAATTTGGCGCTGGACGCGTTTTGACGCGCCCGTCACGCAATCTGAGTCAAAGTCCAGGTCTCTCTTGACCAACATGTACGGCCTACTCCGGACCCTCATCCACCGCGCTATCAGCACATATAGGTCAGTAGCATGGTCAAGAGTTAACCAGTGCTTAACAACTAATTGCACGGCATAGACATACGCTGTAACTTCACTCTTACGACCAAACCGATATGGATATGCTACCCAGTGCGTGCAGTGGATTACGTTCGCTCAATTGTCTTGCTTACATTGCTGTAGATGAGGCCATAGAATTATCTCGCCAGAGTGACGTTAAGCACATCTGCATTATCGGCGCGGGCCCAAGTGGACTTGGGGCGCTGAAAGTCATCAAAGAGTCTCCGCAGTACAAGGCAGGCCTTTGGAAACCCGTCGCTTTCGAAGCACGAGATGCCATAGGCGGGATATGGTAAGTCATGATTCTTTGTCACACGATATACTCACGAGGACCTATGGCAATCACTCAGGGTACCTGCTCCTCCAGTTGATAACCCACCGTTGACTCCGTTGTATGACTCGCTTACAACAAATGTCGCACATCCCCTTATGGCCTACCCAGATTTCCCATTTCCCCCTTCGACGAATCTATTTCCTCCTGCCGCCGTTGTGAGAACGTATCTTGAAGACTATGCGGCTCACTTCGATCTAAATCAGTACATTCGGCTGCGCACTACGGTTAAGTTGATAGACTGGGATACAAGTATCGGCCAATGGCGAGTACGTACAAACCCAAGCAACTTAAATGCGGACGTGCCCACAGAAGAGTCTTTGTTTCATCACGTTATCATTGCCAACGGGCACTACAGCAAGCCGCTATATCCTGACACTCCCGGGCTGCGTGCGTGGCTGGACTCCGGAAAGGCAATGCACTCGGCGTGGTATCGCCATCCGCATAATCTTGGCGACACTGTCATGGTCGTGGGCGGTGGCCCCAGCGGCATCGACGTTGCGGATGAGATGCGCTCCGCAGCTCGGACAGTCATTCACTCCGTGCCCGGATCTCCGCGCGTAGACCTCGAGGGAGGTGCACTGAAGAAGCGCGGCCGCATTGTGGAATTCTTGGACCCGCAAGCAGGGAAAGTGCGGTATGAGGATGGGACGAGCGACACAGGCCTCGATTTCTGCATCCTTGCTACGGGCTTTGAGCACTCGCTGCCATTTTTGCCACCAACTCTTCTTGAGTTATCATTCCCACCACCCGTTCCTCCCATTCCGGATAACCTGTATAACTCCACGTTACACATCTTCCCTCTCGCGAAGCATATCTTCCCCGCATTCACATCGTTCCCCCGGTCTAGCTTAGCCTTCCTAACGGTCAACTATAGGATCATACCCTTCCCTCTCGTCGAAGCTCAGATGCATGCAGTGGTGAAGGTATTCGCCGAACCGGATAGTCTCGATCCTTCGCAGGAGGCCGTAGACATCGTGACACTTTACGAAGAACTACGAGCTACAGTAGGGGACGACCCCGCCGCTATCGCCAGAGTCTGGCATAAGCTAGATGGCCCTCAGCAGTTCGATTACATGGATGGCCTTCATCGCTTCATAGGCGGTGAGTACGCTGGGGAGAAGTACAAAGTGCCGAAGTGGGTGAGAGACCTTTGGGTCCATAAGGTGACTCTCAGAAGCGAATGGAAGAAACTCGTCAAGGCCGGCGAGGCGGAGAAATGGACAGCCGGTGTTGGATCTGCTCCTGGTGAAGAAGGCCTCCGCGAATGGATAGACCTCATGTGGCGAGTTATCCATAGAGCACAGGACCGTCAGTCCGTCGCTGAACCTACAGAGAAGACTAGGCTGTGAAGTCATGTTATAGAGGCCAGTGATATCGTATGTGCACTCTTATCTTTATACTTGAATTGTCGGCTTACAATTGCTTGACAGATGCTGTCATGTAGTTTCTTATGTTTACCCCCGGAACTCCTCACCAAGAGGCGGTAACAAGCAATACATATTGTTAACTATGATACGCACAGCTCTACCCTGGGGAACTTCAGCAGCCACGGACACTATGCAAGTATCTATCCATATGACGAACCTGGAAGCGAACGGACCCCGCCCACGTTCAAACCTCCGGGTACCCTACTGGTCACCACACACCCTGACAGGCGTCGCTGATCGAATCCGATTTTCAAGTTATTTCAGCGGGTCGGTCGTATGCCTGATGCGTGATGATCCTGTTCCGGATCGAGACCTACCAGCATCTACCGTCACTACTCAAACGTCGATCGTGATCAAATGAAATGACGGCCCCTTCCAGCCTCTAGATATATCCTTATGAGTCTCTCGGGCTAAGCCTGACTCCTTGCGGATCTTAGTCTGTTCTTGGACCAAACAACCATCGATACTGTCAGCCTGGCCAGGGTTACGCTTCCCTGCACAGCGTTGGTAAGATTACTTGCCACCGGTCTCTCCGCGGAGACACACAAGACTGGACGTACAGGCGAACGGCGATCATCACCTGCACTGCAACGCGGGAACTCTCGACCCGGGTCCCACATGTACCCACATGTACAAAGTCTAGCCCTCCGACGATCAGTAGCGCTATAGAATCCAAGCTTCAACTCAGTATCTTCAAGTTTCTATGAATCATTGGTCCTCTGTACCCTTCTCGTGGTCTAGTTTCAGTCCTGACCAACCAACCGTGCTCGCCAACTTAGACTTGGTCATTGTCAGCTACTTGGCTGACCTCGACCTTAGGTTCTTTGACTAGTTTCTTGTGTCGTTACCGGCACTCCAGTAGTATGCTGTCCCTTCGTTTGGCTCCGCAGAGTCTTCAATCTATTCCTCTCTCGCTGTCGCTGCTCATAGTTGACTATGACATAGATCCACTGGTAGCACCACTGTTATTCAATAACAGGCAAAATTGTCCATCGTGACTCGTGAGCCCGGATATTTTTAGTACCTTAATGATCGGTATGCACTTGAATCAGCAATCGAGAATACCACAGAATCGGTGTATATGGTGCAGTGTCAATATAGCAAGAGCAGTGAGGATTCGCCGTAACCCATGTACGATTCGTTAAACATCCTCCTCGGTGGCACTCGAAGGCGCTTAGTGGCCGCAATCCAGCGTACGAGCCGGTGAACGAACTTGCGTGAAATTTTCGGTCATATTTGGATACGGTATGCATTGCAACATGATGCATGACCAACGATACAAGACTCGACAAGCATCCAGTGCAAATCCAGTGAGAGTTGTGCTGAACGCGGTGGTCGCGTGTAGGACCGCCAGCACCGGACCATGTGGCATGCGCGCGTAGCTCTCAACATGTAACCCCCATCTCCTACAATCCCAAGGCTTCCACAATGCCCCCAATACCGAACACTTTCGACGAGGAGACGACGACTTTGATTGATCTGCTCGAAAGAAGACGGAAGGACCTGCTGGAGTTCCAGATACCCCGTCTTCGATCCTGTAAAGGTCCGCTTGCGACACAACAGCAATATGCCGCGGAAATACGCGAGGACATCGAAGCGTTCTCCCGACAAGTAGAGGTGTGCTCTATACAGCTGTCTTCGTTATTCATGACTTAGGCCGTAGGTCAGACACTTGATGTAGCGGTGGACGATCAAAGAGGGGAACGGAATAGACGAGCGTTGAAACAGATCGTAGAAGACTTCCAAACATCTTTGGCTCGGTGCGTTAGTCGACCATTCGGACGGTTGCAAAGCTCTGATTACCTCTGTCAATGTTGACATAGCCTGCGAAAGGAATCCAGAGCTGCGTTATTAGCGTCCAAGCGTGCCATTGACGCAAATGCCCTTTCAAACCGCGAGGAACTCCTTCGTTCGTCCGCAGTGCAGCAAAAGCAAGACCTCAGCGAGAAAGTCGCGTGCGTAGTGCAATTCTCAAATGCAGGTGCCAATGATCTCACTATTATCACCACCATAGCGAAGACGCCCTGATGACTGCGAGCAATAATGTTACCGAAGCCTTGCAGCGGACCCTTACTCTTATGCAAGGCGAGCTTGAGAAGTCCGTACTTAGTTCACAGCTGCTGGGTATTTACTCTACTACATCTCTCATTTCCTC
Organism: Pleurotus ostreatoroseus; assembly: GCA_005298045.1. Taxonomy (NCBI): domain Eukaryota; kingdom Fungi; phylum Basidiomycota; class Agaricomycetes; order Agaricales; family Pleurotaceae; genus Pleurotus; species Pleurotus ostreatoroseus. Next base: position 84,336 of record SWBT01000070.1, on the reverse strand, counting down.
GTTGACGATACATCGCAGACGCGTCAACGGCCTCCCTCAAGTCCGCTTCCACCACTCATGACACGCTTGACAATCTTCTTCAGACGTCTAAGCACCTCATAACGGCCCTGGAAAAGTCTGACTGGCTTGACCGTCTACTCATCCTTGCTGCACTAGTCTTCTTCATTCTGGTCGTTCTGTTCATTCTACAGCAGCGTATCGTGAACAAGGGCCTGCGGGTCGCATTCTGGTGGACTCGCTTTATCCCTTTCTCTTCAAGCAAGAGTGTACAACAAGGGGCCGTAGATATGATGGAGAAAGGCAGTGCGACGGTTGTTACGAGTACCGTGACTTCAATGATTTCCGCGGCCTCTTCGGTGGTCGCCTCTGTTATCGTGTCCACGTCTACCTCTACTGTCTCCACTTCACATGCCTATGCTCGACCATCAAGCAGTATTATTGAGCCCGTGACAGCTTCAATACAGCCAACGCCTTTGGTGGACGATTCAGCACGGATACTCGAGACGGACTCGGAGGTTGATATTTCCGCGACAGACACACCGCTCGCTGTATCTTCGTCAAGCTCGTCCTCGCACGACGAGTTGTAATTATATATGAGACGTCATTTTTCATTGTTCTCTATATAGCAATATTATCGTACTACTTCGTTATCTGGGATAAGGTACGTTCCCAAGCTCACTTGCGGTCAAACACGACTGATGGTGTCAACTTTCAGAACCTGACGCTCGGTTCGAAACATGTAAAGTTCGATACGAGACGAATCAAAGTCTACAGTTTCTGTCGATCATTTATGGACGCGTCGCGCCGAAATTCTTGCCGACCGTGGGTTGTGTGATATAAATCGAAAGTGTCGGAAGATTATCGCTATCTGTTCTGTGTCCTCTTCGTGACTCTTTCAAACCGCCTGGTCGTTCGTACGAACATTGCTCGCCAGACGTATCATAGGTCATATCTCGTTATTTTGAGCATGGGCGGACTTGTGTGGTATATCACAGGTACGCGTACTATTTCGTAATTCTCGACGCCACTCATCTAGTTCTACACCATAGGCGCATCCTCGGGCTTTGGTCGACGACTTGTCCCTCTTCTGCTGGACCGAGGCGACAAGGTCATTGCAACCGCGCGCACGCTGTCAAAGATCGAAGACCTTCCTGCGTCTCCCAATCTTCGCATACAACAGCTGGACGTGACGGACGGCACCGAGGCCATCCGGCGCAAAGTCGACGAAGCTGTCCGGTGGTTTGGACGCATTGACGTCTTGGTCAACAACGCCGGTGTGTCGATACACTCCGTTATCGAAGAGGGTGGGTGAGTAGTGCGCCTCCGTAGCGAGATAACATCGATATTGTGCGATGCTAGGACCGGATTATCAGTGCACTTCTGATTGATGTGCATGACATAGGGCGGAACAATTTCGGAAACAGTACGATACGAATGTCTTCGGGCAGCTGGACGTTACGACCGCGGTGCTTGCGCATATGCGCCCCCGGCGGTCGGGTACGATCGTCATGATGTGCAGCCGTCTTAGCTGGTGGCCTTCGAATCCCGTACGTTACAATTCGTGCCAAACAACTGTTTGAATAACTTCTAATACACTCGTAGTGTACAGGCAAGTTTCTGTTTCATAATTGAGACACACATTCTCAGTGTGCAACGCAGGTCTTTACGCGTCCTCCAAAGCGGCGCTTCGAGGTTCGCATGCATACGTTCATAGAGCACCACACACGTCTCACATTCGTTTCAACCTCAGTCTTATCCGAAACGCTCGCGCACGAACTCGCGCCCTTCGCCATCCGCGTGCTCATAGTCGAGCCCGCCGCCTTCCGCACCGAGAACATGTTCGCCAGTCCCTCCTTCGAGGGCAACCCCATCGCGGACTACGACAGCATGCGCGAGGGCTCCAAGGCACGTGTCAAGCAGATCGACGGCACACAGCCGGGCGACCCCGTCAAGGCGATGCGCGTGCTTGTCGACGTCGTCCGCGGCGAGGGCGTCGCGGCGGACAAAGAGTGGCCGTTGTTCCTCCCGCTCGGACGGGAGGCAGAAGAGGCAATCCGCAGTAAGTTCAAAGAGCTCGATGGGGTTCTGGGTGAATGGGGCGAGGTGATTCGAGATACGAGGTTGGACAATCCGTAGATGTCCTCGTCGACTGGATATATACATTTCGGATTTTGAAGTTTTTTTTTTGATGAACAGGACTGCTGTCGTGAGGAGTTGTAACTCTAAGGGTATCATCATCATCATCATCGTAGATCTGCAAACTGTCCAAGGTCCATATACTCAAGAGCTTAAGAGTGTCCCGTCACAGCCCTGAATACTCCAGTCATAAGATCACTCAGGTTGCCTCCTCTTGAAGACCAATGGCACTCGTACGGGTCTATCAACTACAGTCAGCAACCAATAACACCCAAACTCGACGAGAATCCGAATACTCACGTCATGGTCACACCAGAAACTGACCTCAACACCCTGGCCTTGCGCTCCTCCCTTGTCTCCCCAGCGAACTGCGGCTCCTCAAGCACGCGCACCTCGTACCGCAGGCTGATCATCGTCAACACCGCGATCGACTCCGTCTCCGTGAACCGCCGGCCGAGGCACGCGCGGGGGCCCGCGCTGAAGGGCAGGAACGCGTCGCGCGGCCAGTTCTCGAGGAAGCGTTCAGGCTTGAACGCGTAGGGGTCCTTCCAGTATCGGGCTGCGAGGTCAAGACGGTGTCAGGAATGGATCGCACGCACGTGTGTGAGGATACGCACGGTTGTAGTGCAGGCCGGGTATATGCATGGAGATGTTCGAGCCTGCGGGCATGGGGATCGTCGTCTTCTCGCCGGCGGCGTTCGTGATGGTGATGGTGGTGTCCTCAGCGACGCTCTTGGGTATACTGTGTACGGGTGGGAAGAGTCGCAGCGTTTCGTTCAGGACGCTGCATATATGCGTGTTAGTGAGTCTGCAAATGCTACTCGTGGAGATGAATGCTGACGCGAGGCTGTAGCTCAGGAAGTTGATGTCTTCATAGGACTACACATCGGCTGTGGGTCAGCTTTCACGTCGACAAGCTGCTAGTGTGCATACAGGTAGAGTGCCGTCCGGTACGACTCTTCTGGACTCTTGATACAGTTTTTCTTGCTCTTGCGGATTGAGAGCTAGCAAAGCAAGTGCATAGCACAGCGAATGTGCTGTAGTCTTGTGGCGCATAAATCAGCTTCGCCAATGTCGTTACAGCGTATGCCTTACCTCATGACCTGGGACAATCCATGAGTTTCATGCACCCTAACATGAGAAACACCACTCACCTGCCAACAGGAAAATAAACGTGTTGCCTTGATTATATGCGGTCTCGTCAGGTTCGGCGCAGCAATCCTATGGGGGAACCTTACCGATGAGCTCTCTATCCGATAGCTTGAGCTCCCCTTCTCCAGGTTCCTGTTCGTTGGCATCAAGTAAACTGCTGAACAGGTCGTACCGCTCTTCTTTTTTCTCTGCCGACCGCCTCTCATAAATCATTTCCAGCATATAGGCCTGGTAGTCGCCCCCACGGCATATCAGAACCCCATTGCGTGGACAAGATTCAACGGGGTACTTGCCTCCAGCTCCTCAAAGGCAACTCGTACGGTACGGTGGTGTTTGGTCAGCCCGAGTTTGAGGATGGGCATCGGCCATAGCAGGCGGGTGAAAACGCCGCCGGCGACGTTATGAAGTGCATTCTAAGGATGAGGAATGAGCCGTCATGACGAGGTCGGAAATCATGTAGAGGAAAAGCCGACCTTGAAGGTCATCTTATGTCCTGCAGGAATAACGTCATCCTCGTCCCAAGACACCCGTCGGCCAAACCCTGCAACGCCGATGACGAAAAGTGCAGTCTATATGCAATCTGGTTATTGGAATAGACTATGACGGGAGGAGGACCTATCACCTACCGGCAACGTCAAGTCCACAGCGTGTTGGTAGGCAACTTCTTGGCGAGTGCCCCACTGCTCGAAGAGCTCGTCAACAATTCGAACGGTCTCGTCCCATACTAGTTTGTTATTGCGCTTTTCGGAAATGTGAAGGTGGCGCAGTCAGTATGCTGCGTACGGTAATGAATTTCTCGGAACATAAATAACGAAATACCTCTGAAAATGCTGGAGCTGCAATTCTTCGGAAGCGCTTCCACTCGTCTGCCTCGGTGGTCAGGATATTGTCGCCGTACACGGTCAGTAGCTTGTACTGCCAGATGGGTTTCGGGAAGCGGGCCCTATGGGTGGTGATCTCCTATCATATGTGGCGCATTAATTTCCGGAAATGAATCGCCTTACGCGAACAACGCCAACTCACCCTCAGGGCATCCGCGTCCGCCACATAGAAATTCGTCTTGCTCCCGAAGAACGCTGCAACCTGGTTTCCGTGTCAATATATGCCACACGTCACCGGAAGAAGTGGATGCTTGCATAGGTGATCACATCCCAGCCGTGCAACGCGAAGTCTTCGTGTTTGCGATGCCACATGTGGAAATTTCCCGGGCTAACATATGGGATGCGACAGAAAAAGTTCTCTGCTGGACCGAGCGTGTTTAGTAGTAGACGATACCCGGGATGATTGCTGCCCGCCACACTCGTCAGCACAGCACGTTATACGCCCTAAGGCCTTTAAAGAACATATACTTACTTGACAGCACGTACTGCTTTCCTAAAGTCGATTAGCCGACGAAGAACGAATGCCAGCAAGAGGGAAAGCGCGACGACGAGAGTGCCCTGCATCATGGAGGCAAGAAGGGAGACCGTCGACCAAGTGCAGAGCAGAGATGGACGCGCAAAGCGGGGCCTGGCAGGGCTGAAATACGTTCTGAAGATCAACAGGTCAGCGGGGCCACATGTTGTGCATTCGTGGCGAGCTTATGGGCCTGTCCTAATCGAATCTGATGCAGGCCTCCGGAAACGGGTCACGGAATGTCCGTCCGCTGCACATTCTTTTCTAAACGCGTTCTCGTCCCCGCCGCTTCCATTAGAAACCGCTGCATCAGTCGTCCCTAGCCAGCGGCCTCGGCCCGACCTTGCGCCGATCGCACCGCGCCAGCACAGGCGCAGCCCGGTAGCGGCAGCGGCCCTCCTCAAACACCGCATCACGCTCCGACCCTTGCCAATCCCCATTCGTGAATTACAGGCGAGGTCGTATTTACACGACGCGTACTTAGGGTTATGATGGGATAAGCACCTTCTGAGATCGCATCCTAATACATGCCGTACACAACATCATCCGAATTGCAGTCACAAATCGAGGGTGCGCGGCGGATGAGGCTCGGAGGCACATGGATCTCTGATTCTCCATCCGAGCTTGCCATCATGGAAGGAAAAAAGACTTTAGCTTCACATGGTTTGTCGAACGCTAATGCACCGGAATGTCATCCCTCGCATGCGAGCCTCTGAGGGTCGAGCCTAAGGATCGCCGAGATGACCAGGTGATGGGATACAGATTGTGTAGGACTCGCCCTGGAACGTCCGTTGCATAGACTGCGCGCAACATTGGACGCGCGTGGTGGCGTATGTACATCTCCGAAAATGTATTGGCGGGACAATACATGTGATTGACCTATTCATTTCCCATCAATTTGCGTTACGCGACGCCAGCATAATCGTACCTGGCCTTGCAGAGTGGGTCTTCGGGGATCAGTATGCAGATTGAATAGATCCCAACTTGTCTATTTACTCACTTCACAAGTAACAAGTATAGTGGATCGGGCCCCGCGAGTCGACCGAGATGTCGTAAAGTGTATGTTCTCAGATCAACAGATAGACCAAGTTGATCTAGTAACGGCATCCTGACAATGGGTGTAGAGCACGGATATATTGCTGCGTCGGTACATCCGTCATCGACATTGTCATAAGCCGGTGAGGCGTCTCAACAGAGTGCAAGGGAATTCCTTAGAGAGGTTAAGAAAGTGAAACAGAATTCCATAGTGAGAGATGGAGTCGGCGGTGTTGCAGCTGCTAGCGAGAAACTTCACGACATGGTAGCACGACAAGATGACTGGATTGGTTGAACTGCCGTAAGCCTGGAGCTAAGGCCACCGGGTACTGTGCGCAGAGATCAGCTACCTCTGTATTGTGGGCATATTGCCGATCAATGAGTCCGCCATGGACGGGGCCTTTCGCTTGTGATGCGCGGTCGGCCGAGGAGCTAGTGTATTGTAACCGAACGTTTCCTGGTACTCGAAAACCTCGACTTGTCGTTTTGGGTGCCGACATTCTTGAAGGACATAGACCGCGTTGAGCAAGTCCAGAGGTGCCGAAAGCGCCCCCTCTACGACAACGAGTTGAGTGACAGTCAAGTGTGCTAGCCGAGACGCGCTGCCACCGGCGTGAGACCGACTAGGGAGCTGACAGCAAGAGACTCCGCCAGCGTGACGTTGGACGCATACACAATGTCGGCCAGTCGCAACGGCGGCGTACATCCGGAGATGGTGTCCAGCCTAGCGAATCGCGAATCGGACCGGCGCAGGCGGGGCAACCCCGCGAGTCGGTGGCTGACCCCTCGATCCTCGCTAGTTGCGACTGACATGGATCGAGTGGCTGACATGCGGCGGGGGTACCCCGCTCGTGGCGTACCGGCAGGAACAGCCTGCCCCTCCGATCTTCGTCTCTTGTGTACGGCTGACGATCAGGCTGTAGGTCAAGGATTCGTCCGCGAGCAAGGTTGTCTTGAGGTCTCCAGGTACAGTCCGGTCGAGGGCTGTCTGCATCTTCTCAATGCAAGCTACGATGGAAGAATGCAGCTCTATTGAAGAATTAGCCGTCCTGCAATGCCAAGAGGGTTATGCATGGTTAGTAGCAGTCGCCTCAACACAGTATAAGCCCGGGACCCGGATCGTCTTATTGACGTGTCTGTCCTTACTTGATCAGTATTCGATGACTCTTGATATACCAACAAGGGTCGACCTGGAGAGTGTTACGGTGACAGGAAGAGTCAGCTTGAAGGGCAGACCGAGCTATCCTCTTGTAATCACGTCCGAGCAGAGGCTGGCAGAGGCGGACCGCAAACAAATAAACACAAACAAGCGCCTCTGATCGCGGACCGAGGTTACAGTCAGCCGCATCGAGAGCTGCGGGATCGACGAGTGACTGGGGGGTGCCGGGTCAACGTGTGCGAAGGATTTTGAATGTCGAGAGGTACAAGAAGTTCGTACGTGGTCTTCGCCCTCTTGTACCGCTCCAGATAGTGCCTCGTATAAAGTCGACGTGCAAGTTAGATCCAGCTCTTCGTTCTGTTCATTTTTCATGACCACGACTGGCTCCGGTCGTATCTTGAAAATGAGGGCATGTTTGTATAAGTGCCGCCTAGCGTATAGATAAAGCTGTAGCGTATGTTCATATCATATGCCGTTCAGCGAAGGAAGTTAAACGTGGACAGAGACAGGCGGACTTCGGTATAGAGGCGCCGATATACCTGAAGATGGTAGTAGTTGAAACCAGAGCAAGGTTGGATGGTTGACCGAGTCTTGCATCGCGGACTTCCTGCAGTCCCGCAGAGGCTGACGGTCAGCGACCAAATAAGCCCAAACAAGCGGATTTGATCGCGGGCCGGCGTTAGCTGCTCAGGGCGACGGTCGACAAGTCCAAAAGTCTTGAGGCGCATCCCGGGTCCATCTCGCAGTGGTAGGGTAGAACAGACCGATGTTAAAAGGTCCATCTTGTGAGGCTTGACCGCTGCTTGAGCTTCCCGTAAGTTTTAGGCCCTGTCATCCGCCGAGGGAGTTCAAATACGAGTTGTGACCAATGGGTCGTCATACAGCGGTGTAGAAAGAAGTCATGACAGCGGCTGGAGTAGAATCAGGCTTCATGCATTTCGTGGCTGACCGAATCTTGCATCGGAGATGTATGCGCCAGACACTGACAGAGGCGGACCAGGACTGGATATGCTCAGAGCGCATTTGATCGCGGACCACTGTCAGCCACATTGAAAGCGGTAGCCCAGGATCAGCGTTGGCGTGTGGGCCAGACACTCGGCAGCAGAGGTTCGTCTCGTTGAGTGAAAGGTCTTCGTGGATTTGTGTTGCATAGAGGCTAGACATGAGAGGGATCGTCAGGCATGAACAGGTGCCAGACGGCTGTAAATCCATTCGACTCCGTCATGCAACAGCGAAAGTGAGCAGCTTGATGTTTGTGAGGCTACCTTGAAAGATGTGGTGTCGTCTGCCGAAGTGTGCTGAGCAAGAGTCAGGACGGTTTCCAATGGCTTGTGAGTGGCAGGTCCGGAGGGGGCTGGCATTGGGATGGTGGTGGTCAACAGGAGAGTCGTCTACTGCGGCTGACTGTCTCGTTCTGGTGAATACGTGGCATAGAGGCTGGCAGAGGCGGACGAACGGAGACCAAAGACGCTCAGACAGCGCGTTTGATCGCGGGCTGTCAGCCGCGTCGAGTGTCGGGACTCGGGACTCGAGAGGCATGCCATGAGATGGATGGTAATCGCTTTTAGGCTGACATAGCGGGGAGGCGGGGGATTTGGCGAAGAACAGCGCGATTCTTGTGTTCCGGTTCTTGAGTGGGTTTTCTCCTCTTGCACCGCGTAGTAGCTTCACTCTGCGACCTTCAGCACTCAGTGCCTACAGATGTCATGCGTGCTATCGAGACCGGCGAGTTTTGTTGAGGCGGTCGTGGGTGGTGGAGAGTCGTCTGGTGTGGCTGACCCACCCATCCGCTCGTATATGTATCGCAGAGGTTGGCAGAGGCGGACGAACAGAGACCAAACATGCTCGAGCAGCGTGTTGGTTCGCGGCCCGTCAGCCGCCGGGAGGCTGGCTATCGAATGGTTGTCGATAGGTTTGAAATTGGGAGAGGGGACATTTTTTTGACGGAGGGTAGCGTGATACGCCTTGTTTGGGGTTCTCGAGCAGTATTCTTGAATCTCTTACGCCGCGCAATCTTCAGCACTCAGCGAGGTCTAGATCCAACCCGTCTGTATTTTCTCGCTGTTAGCTTGTTGTGACGACGGTCGGCTCCAAGTTACAGTAGCGTAGGATGTGGTTCGGTGCTCGTTTTGCGTGCGGTTCGTTGTTGCCTGATCACTGGAGGTTGATCAAGACGGTGTCAGACAGCTGATAATCAGCGGGTCTGTACGCAATAGACGTGGCTGATCGTGGTTAAAAAGAGAGTCGTCTGGTGGGGCTGACTGGCTCGCCGTCCTGAGAGTGTACCGCAGAGGCTGGCGGAGGCGGACGAACAGAGACCAAACACGCCCAAATAGCGCGTTTGATCGCGGGCCGTCAGCCGTCCTCGAGCAATCGTGCTATCGGTTGGATGGCTATCGTTTGAGGCTGGCACAGAGGGGGCTGACGGGAGGTGCGCGACGTGATTCTCGAGCGAGTCTTGTGTCCTCTTGCACTGCGCGGCTTCAAGCTTCAGTCTTCAGCGCATCGTTGCTCGTGTACCGTGCGTGGTTAAGGTCCAGGTCCCCGTGTTGTTCATTCATTGTAGTTGCGGTTGACTCCGTGTCTTACTGAGTAAAGAGAATCGCAGCTTGGTACCCAACGTTCAATATTCACGGTTCTTCCAAGCGCTGCGAGGCAAGCGTATTGTGCGCGCTTCTGTGTCGTCCGAGGGAGCTGAGGAGAATGGCCCCCAGTGACTGTTGACAGGCAGTCATGAGACGATGGCCTTGTCTGGTCTTGAGATGTTGATGGTTGGAAAGAGAGCCGTCTCCTGCGGCTGACCACCGACCGACACGAACTTGTATCGCAGAGGCGGACCAACATCGACCAAACATGCTCAAACACAGCGCTTGATCGCGGGCCGCTGCGTGCCGGTCGGCCGCTGCAGGTCGTAGACGACGGCGGGGGTGCGGGCGTGGGCAGGGGGAGTCTGAACTCAGGGTAGTCGACACTAGATTTGGTAGTGAAATTCGAGGCGGAATCGTTAGCACCTTGATAGCTTGGTAGGACTTACTGGAGCCAGAGATAATCATCGAATATTTTGGTATCTTGAGCGACCGGCGGAGCTGTGTAGACCATGTCGGCGACTATCCACCAGACGGGTGTGTCCTGTTCGTCTGCAGTAGCCCAAGGGATTTCCAATAGCCACAAGATGCACAGTCCCAGCCGCAAGGCCTAAAGCTTCACTTTATCGCCTTGTTTCCGCCACGCTCGGTTCCGTTCTTCAGCGGCAGGGAAGCATTGGATACAGCTCTATACCTCGTTCTTCGTATTGGGTTCCATTCGTATTGCTAGCGGCTAGGGAAGCGACTTGTTCGGCCATCGTTCATCCCGCGGTGAGCGACTCGGTCTGCCTTGTTCGGCAGTTGCCAGTCGAGGGGGGGGGGTAGGGAATGTCGAGGGTATCGGCGTTTTCCAGCCTCAGGCCTTGGGGACGTAGCGGTGTCCGCCAACGGGCAGACTGTCGTACTAATGTAGCGAGAGTGGTGGTGGTGATAGTCGGGAAGCGAGTCGAATTGGACGGCGAACCGACCTGCTTCTGTAAAATGAATATTATGCCTCTGCCACTGGTCCAGAGGCTGACATAGGCGGGCCGGACAGAGGCGGAAGATGCCTTACAGCGCGTTAGATTTTGAACCGTATGAAGAGGCGAGGATGGGGACTGGCGGTTCGTTGCCGCGCCGATTACAGCTTAAGCGGCCGGACCAGGGAAAACTAGCCCAAGGCGTAGCAGCTTTTTCATTGACATCAAGACCTGCTAACTCTGGCAATAACAAGGTGCTTCAGGGACTGCCCGCCCTTGCGATTCGAAGTGTACTTACCAGCCGCTGAGAAAAGGGTACATACCCTGGAATTTGGGAACTTTATTCTGAGAGCCGGAGATAGAGGATAGTGATATCAGCTCGTCTTATCTTCGGACTAGCCGCCGTGTGAAGACAGATCTACCACAATGGAGTTTGGGAAAAGCAGTGAGAGACTGAAGTTGAATAGACGTTTAGTACCTACCGACATGCCCGCACAAATGGGGAAAGGTGCCCATAATTGACCTGTGCTGAATCAAGGAACTACTGACAATCCGTGCGGTGTTTACTTGTCGAGCTAAATGCACTGAACCGTGCCGGAGGCACTAGTGGGAATCGCACAGGTCGCCTTGCCAGACGAGCTGAATTATGCCAGACGGTTCCGGGAAAGGGGGCCGGACGTGCGATATGTCGGACGGAGACTTGCCCTCGACAATTTTTGTGGCGCCGCCTCCGAGCGTCGCAAAAATTTGCCACTAGTCCAAATCCCACCGTAATTTATGCCGGCTTGATAAGCTGCGGTGCACCGTGAGGACAGTCCGAGACCTGCGTATCGTTCGCTTTGCAGCAGTAGATAACCACCACGAAAGGAACTGAACACGACGGATCCGCGAGGGAAAGCGCGGGGCAATGATATGGCGCTAAACTTTGAGACACTGGCGTGATGTGATCCGGAGCCTGCTCTTGGACGCGTACCACCAGCCCCACTGTTATGCTCAAGCTCCAGCCTGATCTATGTCGTAAGTTGGTATCGCGCAATGGTCATACGAGGCAATAACGCTCACATCCTACAGCCAGGAGGCGGATAGAGTCTGCGCAGGCCGAGCTAAAGCGATGGATGGATAACAGACAGCTTGCAGGGAATGAAGTCGCTTGAAGGAGTTGTGGCGGAGTTCGAGTGGGCTAGAAGAGACTAGGAAATGTGTCTGTCCATGCAAGCGCAGGCGATAGGTCAAAGCAGTGAATCACAAGCATTTCGCAGGCAGCTCGGGGGATAGTCGGCCGTCCCGCAAAATGACGCAATTGCTTGATGTGATTTGGCGTCTAAATCCGTAAGTAGAAAGACCGTCGGTGATGCACCGCGTGGTCTCATCAACCACGCGTTTGTGAGCGTCCCGACGCATTTCCCTGAATAGTAAGGCCTTATGCAACGGCGCCTATGGCGCCCTCAACGTCGGAGGCTCGTAACTTCGCATACACGAGCATAACAGCTCGTAAAACTTGTATGTTTCGGGTATTATGGCAAATATAGTTATTTTATGTGGTATTTGAACCATTATTTCGTGTCTGAAGACCAATATGCTGCCAGACATGTTTAAGGGCATTCAAGAAAACATCATGGCAAGGTGGTTTTCGATGTTTCACTCATAAATTCATGCTAAAACACATCTATTTTGATTCATAGTACACTAAAAATACTATTTACACGTATTCTGCGCCCAGAAACACGTCAAACAAAACTACAAACTGGATCTAAGATAGTATAATAAATATCAAGACAAAAATGCTAAAAAAGCGTGTCAAACCGAAATTAAAACATACTTCTCGCTTCAAATAAACTACTATGCTCAATTGAAATCGACTCACCCTCAAATCGAGCTGGAGGGCGCGGTCAAACGGGTCGGACGGGTCGAGGGAGGTGGTGGGAGCGGACAGGTCGTTGTTTGGGATTATTTGGATCGCGTCCACGGAGAAATTTTGAGCGCGCGCTGATAGCGCGCCTAATCCCGCCTGATGACCAGATCAGGACGGGCGTCCCGCCCTACGGGCGGTCATCAGACATCAGGCCTAGACCTGCCTACGTCATTATGCGGGACGGCCTGCTTGTCCAGCTCGGGTCGAAACTGTAGTGCCATTGGAAGAGCTACCGGAGAGAGGGAAGATCTGCCCGGACCAGGCAGTGCAGAACGTTGGACCGTCGGACGGTGAGTGCGCACCACTTTGAGTGTTTTCGGAGCCTTGCGTGCAGGTGGTCCTGAGCTAAACATTTTGCTAAACATATTTTCTCCACGTAGGGTGGAGCGGAAATGGCGTGGGAAAGGGCCGGAGGGGCGGGACATGCCATATCGGGCAGGTGAGTGAGATCGGATCTGGGAGACAGGGGGTTGGTTGTCAATTGGAATTGTGTTTGTCTAGTGATGTCAACAACCGCCGCCGTCGTTCATTTTCCACTTTCCTAGCCCACTCCAATCCTATCAAAGTCAAAAGCCCTTGAGGGGCCCACCACGCTCGTTAATTCCCTTCACTCTCTTTTCCACTCCGTCCACGACGAACCATGTAAGTCTCTCACCCCCCCTCCGCAGTTGCGACAGTAATTGAGACCATATGTTATTGCAGGTCGAGTGGTCCCGATATTAGTAATGCTGCGAGTGCATCGACCAGCACCTTCACAACTGCGCTCGTCTTCAACGCCATCGTCTTCGGCGCTGAAATCGCTGCCTTCACCCTTGTGCGCCCATACTTTCCCGCCATATACCAACCGCGCACCTATGTCCCTGTGGAAGCCAAGAGGTCGGCGGCCTTCAGCGACAAGCTGCTATACTGGCCGCTTGCACTATGGCGAGCCGATTATCACGTAGTGAAGGACGTGAACGGCTTGGACGCCTATTTCTTTGTGCGCTTCCTTAGGATGATGGCTATCCTCCTTCTCCCAATATGGATCGTCTCCTGGCTCGTCCTCCTCCCTGTCGATGCCGCCGGCACCACCGTCTCTGGTAGATCTGGTCTCGATAAACTTAGCTTCGGCAACATATCCACCGACAAACAATCGCGCTATGCCGCTCACTTAATATTAACCTATTTCTCGACTTGTGAGTGTTATTTCCTTATCTCAAAGGCAGTCCCCTAACAAACGCGTATAGTTTGGGTGTGGTGGAATATCCGCAAGGAGATGCGCCACTTCATCATCGCCCGTCAGCGGTGGCTGATAGACCCGGAGAATGCCACTTCAGCAAAGGCCTCCACGGTACTCATTCGCGGTGTACCTCAGCGTTATCTCACGGAAGCTGCTCTCAAACAACTCTTCGACGGTCTTCCCGGCGGTGTTGCGAAGGTATGGCTCAACCGAGACCTCAAGGAGATGCCGGACCTCTATACGCGCCGTATGAAGGCTTGCAACAAGCTCGAGAGTGCAGAGACCTCGCTCCTCAACACGGCAACTAAGCTGCGGAACAAGAAATCTAAGGCCGCGGCGAAGGCTGCGAAGAAGAATAACTCAGATTCAACCTCTGAGCCGGAGACGCGAACCTCGGACTCCCGACCGCTTACCGCGCCGTCGATCATAACGGAAGCGGACCCAGAGATGACGGTTTCTCTCGCAGATGAGCTCGTACCGAAGAAGAAGCGCCCCACGCACCGCCTCCCACCCTTCTCCTGGCTGCCGTTCTCCCTCCCGCTGATCGGCAAGAAGGTCGACTCGATCGAGTGGGCGCGGCAGGAAATTGTCGAGACATCGGCAGAGCTTAAAGAATGTCGGCACGCGCTCGCGGTCGACGTCGCGCACTCATCGAACCTCCCGCCCGCGGAGACGAACCACCCGGATGGTCTCAAGCCCAACGCGGGATCACAGACATACCCGCCGCTCAACAGCGCATTTATCCTCTTCAACAAACAGATTGCTGCGCACCTCGCGACGCAAGCATTGGCGCATCATGCGCCGTACCGCATGGCGGACAGGCACCTTGCCGTCGACCCCGAGGACGTCATCTGGGGCAACCTTAACATGAACCCGTACGAGGCCCGTATCCGCGTCGCGATCTCGTGGGCGATCACTGCCGGTCTCATCATCCTCTGGGCGTTCCCTGTCGCGTTCGTCGGTGCCATATCGAACATCCACTCGCTGTGCACGACGTACAGCTGGCTTGCGTGGATCTGCGGCTTGCCCAAGATCATCGTCGGCATCATTAGCGGTATCCTGCCGCCAGTACTTTTGGCGATTTTGATGATGATGCTCCCCATTGTGCTTAGACTTCTAAGCCGTTTCGAGGGCACGCCGACTAGAACCGGTCTGGAACTTAGTCTAATGACTCGGTACTTCCTGTTCCAGGTTCTCGTAAGTTACCCTCACATAACGATATAGTATAGCATATCTGACGATTTGTTCTCGCAGCATTCGTTCTTGATCGTAACCATCTCGTCCGGTATCATTGCAACTCTTCCTACCTTGGTCAAGAACCCTACCTCCGTTCCGCAATTGCTTGCGCAACATCTGCCGCAAGCCTCGAACTTCTTCCTTACCTATGTCATCCTGCAAGGTCTCTCCGGTACAGCGTCCGGCTTCTTGCAAGTGGTGCCGCTGGCCCTCTACTACGTCAAGCTGTTCATACTGGGCAGCACACCTCGCAGTGTCTACAGCATCAAGTACACCCTCCGCAACGTCTCCTGGGGCACGCTCTTCCCGTCTATCACGCTCCTCGTCGTCATCGCTCTCGCCTACAGCATCATTTCGCCTGTCATCAACGGCCTCGCGTGCTTCACCTTCTTCCTCTTCTACGAGCTCTACAAGTACCTCTTCATGTGGCAGCTCGACCAGCCGCGCTCGGGCGACACGGGCGGGTTGTTCTTCCCGCAGGCGCTTCAACACGTCTTTGTCGGACTGTACATTCAGCAGGTGTGCCTCGCAGCGCTGTTCTTCCTCGCGCAGGACCAGAACAAGCACCCGAGCGCGATCCCAGAGGGCGCGCTCATGGTCGTGCTCATCGTCTTCACGGCGTTCTTCAACATCATCATCAACAACTCGTACGGCCCGCTCGTGCAGGCGCTGCCCCTGAGCCTGGCGGATAAGACGAAGGGCGTGCTGGACGATAATCGCGATGCGGCGGAGCGCGAGCTGCACGAGGCAGACGAGGGCGCGTCGATCGAGGATAACTATACCGGCGGTACGCCGTCGATGAAGGGCAACGGCCTGAGGCAGCGCAACGGCTCGGTCATGGACGACTCCGTCAAGGACAAGGACTACGCCTACGGCGATTCCAAGGGCAAGGCCGTCAGCGTGTCCATGGGCCCGCGCGCGTCGCTTTCAACAGCCTCGGACGGGTCCGCCGAGCCCGAGAAGTACGCGGGCGAGAAGGAGAAAGATCTAGAGGTGCGCGCGCCGGACGAGGAGGAGGGCTACAAGGAGTTTTACCACCCCGCGAGCGTTGAGCCGCAGCGCGTCGTGTGGGTGCCGCGCGACGGGCTCGGGCTGGGCGAGGCGGAGGCGCGCGCGATTGGGGAGATGGGGATTAGGGTCAGTATGGACGATGCAAGGATGGATGAGAAGGGGCATGTGGATATCTCGGGGCCGCCACCTGGCGGGGAGGTGCGCGTGTTGTGAGAAGTTGATGGATCTTGGAATGCTTTGCACGCGGAGCCTTGCGAGGCTCGATATCCCTGTCCCCCTTCATGAAGCAGTTAAAGGAAGGATTACTGGATGCTCAAACCGATATACCCCGTTGACACACAATGCGCGACCCACAACGACCGGGTCGTGCACCTTACACCGATTCAACTTACCTTGATACAGTACTTCGACTAAAACTAAGCTTATTCTCGCCCATTGTAGCAGTATTGATCAATGTATAACAGTGTCCCTAGCATAACATGCAATCTAACTTCTTGATACACGTATCGTATCCCTGGACGTAGACCAGTGTGTGTGTTTATCCAACTTGAG
Source organism: Pleurotus ostreatoroseus (assembly GCA_005298045.1). Classification (NCBI taxonomy): domain Eukaryota; kingdom Fungi; phylum Basidiomycota; class Agaricomycetes; order Agaricales; family Pleurotaceae; genus Pleurotus; species Pleurotus ostreatoroseus. Next base: position 67,985 of record SWBT01000070.1, on the reverse strand, counting down.
CTTAGTCCGACACGCCTTCAGAGTCGTCGTCAGTGCCATAGTCGTCTTCGCTGCTGTTCTCTTCCCACTCTGAGATCGAGTCCGAGCTGGAGGGCGGCTCGCATGGCTTGTCGCACGCGTACCGATGCGCTTGCTCTGACAAAGCCTTCGAGCGGAACGTGCAGAACCGAAACTCGACCCTTGCCCGTTCCATGAACTCAGCGCCCCACGCGCCCCCGCCCGCGCTCGTCATCGTCGGCAGGACCATCGCACCCTCCGGCATGCCCGACCCATCGAAGTCTTTTCTCACCCTCATCCCAATAGTGCCCTCCCAGTCCCAGTCCCACGCCACCTCCCCGTCCATCTCACCATACCTTAGACAGCGCACCTCGAGGCGCGCCGCGCACCCGCGGTACGCGCACACGAACGCGCCGTGCTCGCCCGGGCCGTACGCGCTGTGCGGGCGCATGCACGCGGCGACGACGATGCCGAGCGCGTAGGTGGCGCGGAGGTCCCAGGGCCAGTGCGGGTGCGCGGTGCGGGGGAGGGGCGCGCGCCGGATGTGTGGAAGGCGGAGGTAGGGGAGCGAGGCGATGAGGGTGGTGCGCGAAGCGAGGGCGAAGGCGAAGAGGTGCTCGGCGACGGGAATGTGGGAGGCGATGGTGGTGAGGACGTCGAGCGGGAGGTACGGGGTGGGTGGGGTCGGGCTGGTGGGACGAGAGGAGAGGCTGAGGAGGTCGAGGTTCAGAGCGCTGAGGTCTAGGTCGGAGGGGTCCCCTTTGGGAGGTTCTGAACCTGTGCATGTGTCCTCTTCGAGTTCGTCTTCTTGTACAATATCTTGCATCCACCACATGGGCCTCAGGAGCTCGTAGAAATAGTCGATGTCGTCGGCCGCGCGGAGGTGTCCCAGTCGCACGAGCAGCCCCATTCCTGCGGTGTCCCAGCTGTCGGCATAGATGGAAGGAAGGTAGTCCAGTGTTTCCGTGCGCGTGAAAGAGCCACCAGCCGCTTTGTCGACGCGGACGACGATGCAGGCATAGAGAGAGAACACGACGCCGTAGACAACCGCTGGCGTGTCCGCAGTCGCCATGATCGCGTTGACGAGCCTTGAGACATGGTCCTGGGCATTCTTCTCGTCGTGAAGCATCGTCGCCAGAGTCAGACAGATGTGTTCCCGCACGAACCAGTGGTCCTTTTTGTTATCGCTGAAGAGGCGCTTAAGGTAGTGCGGTGCCGCAGGGTCCGGGTCGAGGAGGTGTATCGGGACCAGCGCTGCACACGCCAGGGTGAGCGCGATTTCCCGTCCGTGCGGTCCAATCTTGTCGGGGCTGTCGACGAGGCCGACCTCCTGGATCATGACGTGCCCGCGCGACTCGAGGTACCCGCCGACATAGTGCTCCAGGACGCGCAGGTACGTCGTCTCGCCGTCAGACAGCTCGTCGCGCAGAGAGAGAAGCTCGTTCGCGTTGGCGACGATGTCGACGACCCGCTCTATAGACGTGTTATGGGCGAGGACGCCGCATCGTCCTTCGTTCTTATTCTTGACGAGTCGGGGCTTGATGCGGGTCAGGTCGAACTGGAGACGGCGGGGCGTGATATGGAGCAGGGCGGCGCACCAGTGCATCTTCGCGCAGCGGCACGTCTGCAGGGTCAGCGTCATGTCCGTCTCCGAGGGCAGGTTGTCCAGGTGGTACAGCGGGACGCACTGGAAATGGAAGAGCATGTAGTCGAGGTCGATCATGTAGCAGTACTTGACGCGGTCGTCCAAGTCCCGCATGTTGGGCGGCGTCCGCTGGACGACGACGTACCGCTCGTCGACACATTGTTCATTCGCAGGAAAACTGGGTAGTAGGGTGTTGTATGTCTGCAGAACGTTAGAGAGCTTCGCGCGCTGGGAGGCGGCCCACGTTGCGAGTTCGGCGACGTCCTTGGGGATTGAGCGGAATATGCGCCGGCCGAGGGCTTGGGGTTGTCCTTTCCGGTAGTGGAAGTAGAGATAGAACACACCGCGGCTGCGGTAGACCTCGAGGCCGTGGATGTCAAAGAACATGATGACTGGGGTTCGAGGAAGGCTGCGGGAGCGATAGTGGGTGGATTAACTGAGACGAGGGGCAGGGAAGAATTCGCACAGGGTTGGTTTTTGTTTAATTCAGACAAACTCAAGGGCGCGAACGACACAAATGATATGTTGCGGCGTCTCCATGACGGTGAAATTGATACAAGGCTGCTGCCTTCGCTCAAAGACCCTCGCGGTTGAGTGGCTGCCTTGTGATTGTGAGTATAGGAACAAATGTAAGACAATTGTATCTGGTATGTTGAAATTCCCAGCCTCTTTTCCATGACAGCCATCACTGCAGATAATGGAGGATCCCAGCGTGGCGCCTTGATGAGCAAATATCATACTGCCACCGTACCCTACACGAAGTTGGAAGACGTGTTCAATGATTTTGGTGGTAAGCATCTGGAGATAACGGTGACGGCGAAAGGGGGGGGGTCACTTACAATTCTGGCTGGTACAAGGTAGAAAAGCGCAGACCTGAAAAACCTGTCGTTATGGAGGTGAGTGGTCACTGTAGCCTTGGCTTAGCCTGTAATTGTCACTGCTCCGTCTTCAATTCGGGATGTTCCACGGTCTTGGTAGTGAAGAGCATAGGACGTGTCGTGTTAGACTTGCCTCATGGGAGCAAAGATTACTCCAACGTCGCCATGAACCGATCCGACCGCACTATTTCCTGAGTTCCTGCGCCACCATTCTTCTCCGTCATATACGGAGTGCCGAAATGAAGTAAATCATACCAATGAGTCCATTGCTCGGGCGCGAGTTCGCCACCTGCTAATTCGATAAATGGATGAGTTCGCCGGCAACTTAATTAATGAGCTTGTGTGAAGCATTCATGAGGAGGTGGGTGGGTGGCGTTGTTCGATACCGATACGGTAGCATGATTGAGAAACTGGCTACGCACTGCAGTGCGAGTGCCACCGGTTTATTGCGGAGCGTCGGTCCGGTGATTTCCGCTGTCAAGCTCAGGTATTGGGGGCGTATCGAAGCAGTAAAGTTTGCAATTTATCATATTGAATAGCCACTAGGTAGTTTCAATGATGCGGAGGATGGTAGGTTCGTAGACAACGTTCGAGTGGGGATGAAGTCACGGAGCTCTCGTTGGGCGCCAAAAATAAGAAAGTTTGATGCCACGGCAAAGGGTTCTTGCGCCACATGCATTCCGTCCTCGACGCGTAAGGCTCACATCGGATTGTCACAGACGGCGCAACTCGACGACTATATTTCTTGGAACAACACGCTTTGGATATCACAGATGCAATGACCGGCTAAGATCTAAAGTATGACTTGTACCACAAAGCGTAGCTGCGAGGCTTACATTGGATGGGGATGGGGATTGACGTCCTCCCAGCCATGTCAGCCTCTTCCTCCACAAGACATGTTCATCGTGTTCTACACAGAATCGGAGTACCGCCTGGGACAATGCTCCGCCATTTTAAAGATGAGTTCTTCAGTCGGATGAGGCAGGTCAGTGACTTTCTCATTTTTCTGGCTCATTCTCTCAAAGCGAAATTCGAAGCGTCCTTGACAGGATTGGGGGCAGATCGGGGCGGCGTGTAGGAGTACAGTATGTATATGGTCTTCATCACAAACCAGGCCGTTTACGATGGCTGACGCGGTTGACATTGCAGCATGGGCTAGCGAAACTCCGCGGCTCGATAGCCTCTCCCTAGGCTGAAGTTTCATTGAAGTCTCGTGCCTCGTACGCTACGCCGCTGCTCCTGCTAGCACGCGTTCCAACAGCTGTGTTCGGCGGTAGACCGGCAGCAGCGAATCTCTGCTGTCGAACTGCTATACCCGGCTGACCCTAACCCGTTTGCTCTCCCCATCGGCGGCCCAGGCAAGGGCCGACGTTCGATGGCTTGTCCGAGTGTAGTAATGTCGAGGAAGCGTCTATTAGTTTGGTCGATTGGGCTTATTTTGGTGTCCGGATTAGGTCAGATGATTCAATGGAAGTGTATCTCGATTGATATACTTGCTCGGAAGCTCGACACACGTCAATCCCCCGCCAGGGACCCAAAATGTCCTCCCCTCCCCCATCTCCTCCTCGTCTCTCTTTTTCCCCGACCACCACCTTTCTCGTCCTCGACGCGCTCGCTCTCGACGGTCACGCCCAAGTCGCTCTTTTAGAGCGGTAATTTATGGTGCGTAACCATGTACTAGTTCGGAAACCGAGTTTGACGCGCTTCACGATTATATAGTAGGCACAGCTCTGGTAACCAGCCTTTCTGGCAATTGGAACGGGAGAAGTCCTCATCTCACTGATTACTTAGATGGATTCTCCCTCAAATGCGAGTGCAAAGGCAGAGTTGATAGGAACCTATCTCGAGACTTTGACCTACGGTGCGTATTCATCCAACGTGATGTGTGTGCAGTCATGTTGATTGTCTCTATAATCATCTTTAGGTGTTTACCTCGTGGTATTTTACAAATGCCTCACTGTCCTCGGCACTAGACATGCGGAGGGTCGTCCGGCCCTGATATTGCTTTGCACGGCGCTTTCTATATTCGCGCTGGTGACCGTGGTACGTGGCAAATCTCATCCTACGGTCTTCGTGAACGTGCTCAAGATTACTACCTATGCAGCACTTTATCATGGACATTATGCGAGCTGTCGACGCGTTCACAACCAATATGGGCGTTCCATACTCCCCAATCTATTATTACGCTGTTGTGCGCCGTGACCTGGACTTGATTAAGAGCGGTTGTTATGTTGCCACTACTATCATCGCCGACGGCCTAATTGTGAGTGGTGCCGTTCGAGCTTCGTATGAGTGGTGCTTATATGCGTGATAGACATATCGCACCTATATCGTATGGGCTCGTAATATGACGCTTACATCTCTACCACTTCTTCTCGTAGCCGCCGATATCGGTAAGTTTTGCGGTCCAAACCGCGCATATAGGCGCATTCCTAACCGACGCCTCTCTCGTAGGCACTGGTGCATATGCTATGTGGCTGCTTAACGCCACAAAACCTGGTGACAATGCACTGATGGGCGAGGTGACTGTGCGAGTCCGCTATTTCTATGCGGTCACATTAGCACTCAACGTAATATGTAGTGGTTCGTATTATCCATCTTCTCTTCGTATTAAATCGAAACTTAACCCTTTTTGATGGCAGGCCTTATCTCGTTTAAGATTTGGAGAGTTCAGCTCGAGGTAGACCGCTACTTTCCATCTGCAATGAGACCAAATGGCAGTAGATTGATCCTTACCATCATCGAATCCGGTGAGTCACGCGTATATTCCGTTTCCACGCCGGTGAATACTAACGGGCGCATCAGCCGCAATATACTCTGCGCTGCTCGTGATTTTGATAGTGACCAGCGTAGTGGGCACACCGGCAGTGCTTGCTATGCTCGATGTGGTACGTCTCTACCGCTTCTTTGTCGGAAAATATGCCGACTGTGTTGTGCAGATCACTCCATGCATCGGTATCGTCTTCTCCATGGTGATCGTCTGTGTGTCTGTCGACCGCACGAGGTGGGACAGCATTAAGATCACGACACACCTCAACTTTGTATCAGCCCTCAACATGAGCACGACATCTGCCGACAGGCAGGTCGGCGTGAACTCCAGCGTCGACAGTCCTGCCGAGGACAAGGTGAAGGTGGAGCACCACGTTCAAGGGGCTTCTATGTTTTATCCGGAGAGCCTACGAGGAGATAATGGCTCAACAGCGTCGCTTCCGGACTTGTTTGTCTGAGTTTTGGCTCCTTTGCCACTGACTGCTTTCCAATTGTAACTGTAGAACAACGGATCTTGGACCTTGCATGCGCTCGCTTTTCTTTCTCGTCGTTTCCAGTATGAAGTGTTGTACTTTTATCGGTGTCTCTCGTTTTCTGGTGCTTTGTTGACCCATTTCCGTCTCCGTCTTCCCATCCGCACGCTCCTTCGAATTGCTCACCTTCCAAGTCGCTCTGACACAGTCGCTCATTTTCACCCCAACGCCACAGGCGGTCCTTCGCGTCCCAGGCGCCACATTCTTTACCTGTCGTCTGTCATTACATAGATGCATAGTCTTGTGAATTGCAAATGCTGTAGTACCCTCGAGTTGGTACCTGTACTGTACAACATCAATGAAACAAATATCGAAGAATTGCTGTGGTGCGGGACAGTCATGATGTGGCGGGTTGAGCATGGAAGCCCGATGATGGCCTCGAGCTTGGGGAACACACAATTTTGAGTTCGGTGCTAAGGCTGAAAGCAACGCTAGGCGAAGCGGAGGTAACACACGCCGTTGCGTGTTACTGGAGTTCCTGGGGTTGGCCACTCGGACACGTATTGGGTCCCGCTATGCATGGACGCCCGCTGTCACGGATGGGTACGCGAGCGGTGGAGTTAGCTCAACGTTCAACGTCCAGCGGTACATTTGCGGCGGTGGAGAATCAGAGACAGGGAGGCAGGTCTAGGCTTTGCGATAAGTACAGTGGGCGTCATCGTTGAGGGCCAAGTTCTTGTGGAACATGTGGAGACGTGAGGCAGATAACCAGGTGGAAGGTGAAGTACGGTACCCCTTGTAAGCCGGGAGGGCTGTGAGAAGGCTGGACGGGGCTGACAAGAGGCGGCTGGCTGAGGAGGCCAAGAGGCAGGCAGCGGGAAGCAAGCGGAGGCTGGTCGGGGCTGAGTGGAATTTCTGTTGACATCCGGGCTAGCGAGATGTGGCTTGCAGCTGACCGTCGAAGTCAGCGGTTCGTTTGTCTTGCAGAACTCTGTCAATCCTAGCTGGGGGCCCATCAGCTTGGAATCGCGGTGTGGCGAGATCAGATTGGGTGGGGTCGTCCCTTTATTGTGGAATCGCCGTCGAGCATATTGAGTCTTCTCAGTGAAGCCTAGCATCGAGTGCAGCGACGGGTTTAAGTTTTGATTCTGAGCGCATACGAAGAGGTCGGCAGTGGCTGACCAAGACAGTTCATGTCATCGCACGACACAGCCTCTTCTCGGACAATGAACGAGAAGTGGACGTGGAGAGGCTGAGTTATGTTCCCGGTCTATGGCGAGGGTCCTCGGGCGTCAGCCATAAGGCTGGCCCGGCATGGTCATTGCAACTCTGATCCTGAGGCTGAACCGGCGAAACTAGAAGGGTTGCCAGACATGGTGGACGTTCAAGCGGAGTGGTCGACTGAGAGCATTCGATAATGTCGTCCAGCGGTAGACCAGCCATGAGAGAAGAGAAACTTGCAGGTAAGTTGAGAGACCGCTTGTGCTACGGGGAAAATTTGAATGAGTGCAGCATCTTGACGCGACGGAAAGGAGTGGAGGAAGCTTTGAAGGCCGTTTGCATGTCTTGAAACCTTGAGTTGGCGTTAGGGCTTTGCTGACTGACGTATTCATCTTCTTCCGGTGCGGCATTGCACACGCTTGAGTATGGCTGATGTCCAGGACGATACACGAGAGGGGCGATGAGACGTCTTCGGCGAGTCAGAGATACAGGGAACCACGCGAGGCGGACGTGACTTGAGTGCTTGAAGATCGAGGGAAAGGGCTTGAGAGGCGCTGCGCTTGCTTACGAGTACTCTAAATCACGCGAGAATATTTCGAGAGCTTGAAAGATCACGAAGACCAAACGCTGAAAGGGGAAGTCCGTCGGGAATGCCTACCGACGCCCAGAGAAGGGGGTAAATAACACTACGAAATGCTGAGAAGCACCGGGCTGTTGCGCCAGAGGTTAAATCGGCTCGGTGGGTGAGGGCCATATGTCGATCCGTGACGAAGAGGGACCACTGAGAGGGCAGCAATAGTGAGCCGGCTCGGCAGCGGCATCCGGGTCGACGTCCCAATGGGCGGTCCACAAGTCAGTTTTGTGACTTGTCAGTCCCACTTCGAACAGCCGTTGCTCCAACTCAAGGAAGCCACCGGCGGAGAGTCTTGTCTAGACCTGGCGCTCATGACGCTTGTGAGTGGTGTTGTACCGCGAGACGGGACATCGGGAACGGCGATGGTGTCTGGGAGATGCTTGAAGTATGATCCACGACGGGCAAGGATGAAGGTAGGATGAGAGTTGCGCGGGGGCTGGCTGACCGCCTGCTACGAGTTTATATCGCAAGCAGTTGGGCATAGATCAACCACGCCAAAATAGCGGGTTTGATCTTGGACCAGAGAGGGCCGTGTCTTCTGCTCCGTCAGCCGCCACGGCTGACGAGACGGTCAACCAACAGACGTGCGAGAGAAAGATGTTCGGTCAGCCTCTATTCGACCTGTTGTGGCGCAACCCCTAGCGTGCTAGTAGATCCCAGGGCTGGAAGAAGGGTCGGTGAAGCCTCCAGCTCAGCGCCAACGGCCAGTGCTCTCACCCTAGGAGCGATAACTTGGATTTGAGCTGAGAGCGGGGCGTTACGGTGTAGCCGGGGCGTCGGAGGTAGTGAATCGGGCCGAATGTTGCTGGACCACGACGCTGGAGCTGACGCACGCCTACTTGCGGATTTTTCTGAGGTTTCTGCCGCCCAAGGCACGTATAGTCGGAGGATCGAGTTGTTCACGTACAAGAGGCTTGTGGTTGATTTGACTGTCCGGCAGTCGGAGTTGTCGACCATCTTCGTGCAACGGATAATGGTCGTCCGCGGGAATGCATACCTTCTCCGTCTTGATTTCAGGCGTGTTCTTGGTGACGAGGTAGATGTTGGGCCAGTAGACGTTGTGACGGAGCTGAGACAGCGACTCTTGGACGACGTCGACGGGGAAAGATTGTTCCAGTAGGTGCCGTGCGTGTCCAGAAACGAAGTCTTGATGTTCAACGTTCAGGCGACGGGTAGGGAGACTCGCGTTGCGAGTCGTATCTTGAGTCCTGGGCCTTTAGGCAGAGGAGTTGGAGAGTCGCAGTGTGCGGTGATGATAGATGATGACGGTCAAGAAGAAAGGAAGGCTTGTGAGGCTGGTCGAGGGTCCGCTGCGAATTTATGTCGTGAGCAGTTGAACATAGAACAAACATACCACAACAGCGCGTTCGATCGTAGACCAGCGCGGGCCGCGTCTTCCGCGTCGGCTGACGGGCTCGCTGCTAGGTCGGCGGGCATGTTCGTCAACCTCTGCTCGGGAAGCATAGTCGGATGTGTATGGTGTTAGCCGTAGACCTTACAATGCAGGGACAACTCAGATGCTAAAGAGATTGCAAGTCAGCCGCAAGCTCTGTAACAAAGGTGATATGGACGTACAGCCAAAAGTAAAGATCCAGTAGGAATACTGGTTTTTGGACGTTGGACATCGAATCCATGTACCTCGAACGTCCCAATTGACTGCATGATCCTGTGTGTTCATCAAGGAATACAATTGACTACGATAGAAAACATGCGTCGACCGTATCATCTAGTTGCCAGAGTATACTTGGAACTCCCAAGGCAGCTCTTGACTTGGACCGGCTTCGCTGAACCATATCCGTCTCAGTCGACAAGTCGCATAGACTTTGACAAAAGAGACATGCGAGTAAGTGCCAGACGGGACTTGCACGACTGTGGTTCGAGTTTCCCTCGATTCTTCTGACTCTTCATCTTCATCCCTATAACGCAATGACACAGAAGAAAAATGAGGCAAAAGCGTAGGTAAGTTCAGAGTGACCGTAGACCAAGTGGTCAACGGGCGGGAGGAGGAGGTCGGAAATGCGAGAGAGAGGTGGAGTAGTGGTGGTTTGGAGAGCTTTAAGCGAGGTTCTCTCTGTTGCGAGCTCATCAGTTCCTGAATCTAGGGACGCACACCAGAAGCAATAACTCATCGTATCCTCAGGGTCGGCAATCGCTTGTGTGGAGCAGTCTCTCTTGCAGCAAAGATCTAGATAACAAGCAAATGAAAAGATAATGTACCTGGAACGTCGAGCACCGTATAATACCCTCTCTCCCCGCTCTATCGACGATCCCAACCTCGAATGACCACTCCTTCTCCATGTTCCGAACCTGCAGGTGTATCCATGGATGCTTCATGCCCAAGGTGCCGACAGGAGGCGATCGGATATATGTCGTGCGAATGGTAGGCGACTGCATGTGCAGCACGGTTTGATTCAGCGTGTACCCCTCCCCACTCTCCTCGTCATCGTGGTTTTGAGGCGATGCGATGAGTTTTGCTGGCGACTGCGGCTGAGGCTGGGAGGTGGTGTCGTCGAGAAGCGCTATGAAGGAGTCTGCTGGCAGGCTGTGGTCGACGTGCGTGGAGAAGAGGCCGAGAGGTTCCGAGCTCGTTGAGGAGAAGAGGGAGACGAGTGGAGGCTGTACAGCGGAAGAAAACATATTTTTTGGAGGATTGCTGTGCTCGGACTGCGTTGCCCGGCGCGTTGACTTGGCTCTGGCAGAAACTGTCGAGGCCGTCGTCCCGATTCGGCAACCGCCTTCCATAAAAGGAGCGTGATTTTCGTCGTGGTGATGGCGTTGTTAGCTTGAGCAAGAACGTCCATTGTCATATTCCAACAAGGCTGTGTCCATTTCCGCAAAGCTTGCTGCGAGTCTACAAAAGACACGTCGTAAAAGCATTTGCATTTCCTGTCTTTTCTTCAAACCCATTCCTTTCCACTACTGTCGCTTCGAACCCAACCACCGTTCATCCAACTTGACCCCTCTCGGATTTTACGCGAGATGCCCTCAAGATTTGCCTCTCTTCTTGGCTTGTTGTCTGCTCTTGCTGCAGTATCGTCTGTATCTGCACAGGGCGGTCAAACATGGTACGACTTGCTCTGTGTCTTGCTTCCTTGCTGGCATTAACAACCAACACCATAGCAATATCACCCAGAAGTGTGGTTCAGTAGCTCCTTGCTGCAGTACGTAGCCATACGAACGTTGTATTGTCTGTATCTAATGTAGATTTTGCTAGGTGAATTCGGATTCTGCGGTGATGACACGGTCAGTTCAGTCTACTGGCAGTCTGAGTCTTAGACATTGAACTCTTTCCAGTTCTGTCTTGGCGGCTGCAATCCCCTGTATTCGCACTCGCTGGACTCGTGCAAGCCGAACCCGGTCTGTGAAAGCGCAACAGTACGTCCGCCAACGAATTTCGAGCCACAGTCGTCTCATCCATGTGTTGCAGCATAACTTCCCTGATCTCTCGCGCATTATCATGAACACGACGTACTACGACGGTAATGCAACGGAGTACGACTGGACGCTAGACAAGGGCACCATCATTAACACTAACTCATCCGGAGGCGAGCTGGCTCTCCTACTCACGGAGACCAACGGCGGAACCAGGCTTAGTTCCACTCGCTACGTGCACTATGGCACGATCACGGCCAGGAGTGAGTGGTATATCGTTATTTTACTTCCATGACCCTAAACTGAACTCTGTCACAGTGAAGACAGGTCGCTGGGGCGGTGTTGTTACTGCCTTCATTACTATGTCTGACATCAAGGACGAGATCGACTGGGAATTCCCCGGCAACCAGACTGACCAGGGTCAATCCAACTACTTCTGGCAGGGTGTTATCAGTAAGCAAACACATCGTTATTGCGTACAGGTGCTTATATCCCTGCATAGCCAACCCCACTCACGGTGGCATTGCTGGCAACCTTTCTGACACGTTCTCCAACTACCACGACTACACGGTCAGTTATGCCCGCCTATAGCTTCTATGTCTCCGTCCTTACGTTTACCTCTTAGATTGACTGGCAACCGGATCAACTCCAGTGGTTGGTCGATGGGAACGTCGTTCGGACCCTCAAACGCTCCGACACCGTCGACGACAACGGCATCAGCAACTACCCTAGCACGCCGAGTCGGATACAGCTGAGGTATACACTTTCCCGACCTACTTCTCTTGCAGTTGAACTCATGACATAACCCGCAGTGTCTGGCCTGCTGGCATCAACGGCACTGCGCAAGGCACCGTCGAGTGGGCTGGAGGCATGATCAACTGGGACGACCCCGACTACCAGGCTGCCGGCCACTTCTACGCGCTCATCCAGTCCATCACCGTCAACTGCTCCGACCCGACCCCCATCGCGTCCAACGTCACCTCCTACGTCTACGGCGGAAACACGACGTCGAACACGCCGAGCATCGACCTGTCCAACGCGAGCACAGTGAACGGCGCGCTCGGTGCTATGAGCGCTGTGTCGGGCCCGTGGGGTATTTGGACTGTGTCGTGTGCTGTGCTGTTCACCCTGGTTGGAGCCGCTTTGGCGTAAACATACCCTTCACAGCCTAGCCTATTGGTTGTCTTGTCTGGCTGGGGAGGTGTTCAGATGTTTTCACTAGACACTTGATGTGTATATTCCCCCATCTGATTAGGGCTCTCATGTATCGTAGCTCGTCTCGAGTTAATTGCCTAGGCCTAAATATGCTATGCTCTCGAATGTTGCGCTTGCAGGCGGAGCTAAAGATCGTAAACATGGCGCGCCTATCGCCGGCGCCTTCTGTATTGGGGAATATTCGAGCTTTGAAATCAAACAAATGTAAACAACTCGTAACTTCCTTCCGCCATGGCCAATACAACCGTTCGGGGCGCGCTCGCCATCCATGGACAGAATCCACAGGTTCTTTTGGTTTCATTCTTGATGTCACTGTTTCTGACGCTTGGGACAGTACCTAGTAGAAACAGTCATCCGTAATCGTATCTATGAAGCACCATTCTGGAAAGAACATTGCTTCGCGCTGACGGGTTTGTCCTCTGATCTTCCACTGTACTGTCTTTGGCTCATATTATCGCTGTAGCTGAGACTCTTATTGACAAAGCAATTGAACTCAAGGCGATCGGAGGCGTCTATGGAAACAACAAACCAACAGAGTTCATGTGCCTGCTGCTTAAGCTTCTGCAGATTCAGCCTGAGAAAGAGATTCTACTAGAATATCTACAAGCTGACGAATTCAAGTAAGCTTTACATAATCTGATGAAAATTTGCCCTTGCAACTCACCTTTGTTTGTACAGATACTTACGAGCCTTAGCGGTTATGTACATACGAATGACATTCCGAGCCGTTGAGGTGTACGACATTCTAGAACCATTACTCAAAGACTATCGAAAAATACGATATCGAGATACAGGTTCGTCTTCTGCTCAACTAGTCTCAACTTCTTTGAGATAATTGATGTCTTTCGCAATGCGCGTACAGGGGGGTACTCATTAACGTACATGGACGAGTTCGTGGACCAACTTCTGAACGACGAACGTGTCTGCGACATCATCCTCCCTCGGCTCACAAAACGCGACGTGCTCGAAGACAACGGCGAGATCGGCCCACGAAAGAGCCGTCTCCTGGACGCGATGGAAGGCAAGAGCGAGCACGGCAGCGATGGATCCAGATCAAGAAGTCGCAGCTCCGACCGAACCAGTCGCACGGCGAGCGAACGGAGCCCGAGCCGCAGTCCCGATAGGGCAAGGAGTGCGAGTCGTGGGCGGAGCGTATCGATGAGCAAGAGCGGAAGCAGGGCACCCTCCGAGGCTGGATCACGCTACGTGTCGCGGAGCCCGTCGAGGTCGCGCAGTCGTTCCGGCTCGGCGTATCGCTCGCGCAGTCGCAGCATCTCACCAGATCGGCAAAATGGAGACGCGAAGGCATCGCCTGCCGTGTCTCGCAGCGGTAGCATATCCCCGGATCGTATGGAGACGGCAGAAGATTGAGTCTCACACAGGCTGTCTTCACTAGTGCTATATTTGATAGGAGGGTATACTGGCTACGAACGACTGGATTACACATGTAGTGGTATATCAAAACCGTCCCGGGTGTAGAGATGCATGTGATGTAGTGCTACAGTGAAGTGAAGAAAACTCGTGCAAAATGTCTCAAATTAGGAAAGCTGTCTACGATTCCTGACTACCACTAACAGGGAATAAGAACTCCTGAGAATCGATATATACCATACTCTCGTCTCCCAACTCGTCGTTCTCCTTGAATTCAGCCATCAGCTCCTTGGTTTCGTCAACGATAGCCTCGATAGCAGCAGTCTTGGTCCACACCCTCATCTCCATATCTAATCCATCCTGAGCATAGTATTCCGAGCCACCATACGGAAGGAGGGTGGTATAGCCCATGAAATGTTGTATAGTGCGGATGCGCCTGTATGTCATCCTAATCAAGCCGGGAGACCGAACCACCGTCTCTTTCGCAAGGGCTTTAGCACTTGTTGCGGGTATGCCAGGGTCGGAGCCGATGGACACAGGCCTGGGCTGGCTGGTATTGGACTGAACAGGGCCAAGATGGACGATCTTCTGACCGTTCAGATCTTGGGATGTCCTGCCGGACGGAGATATAGGGCTCACGCGAGCGAAACCCGCTTGACGGCCTTGCGACGGCGAGAGGCCGCCAGGCTGGGCAAAGTCGCTCAGTACTGGTAACGACATCGAAGTGTTGAAGAGCATAGATGTTCGAGGCGTTGAGGCAGCCGACGATGCAGGGCTGGGAACAAACATGCTCCGCCGTGGTTTGGAGAAGACTGTCGACACTGGACGGCTCGGGGAGCCACCGGCAGACAAGGGAAGAGTGCCTTGAATGCTCAATTCTGCCGCCAAGTTTGCAATGCGTTCCTGGATGAAAATGCGCATAGGTATCATCAGGGGCGTCCTGCGTAACCAGAGCCACTGAATAGTTGACCATGCCAAATAGTCGATCATTCGTGGGGGTAAAAGAGACTGGCGCGAGTGGCTGGAAAATGTGGAAGGGAACGTCTGTATGGGCCGTTGCTGCTCGCCGAAACTGCCTAGTTGTGGAGACATCGCTGGCGAAGGTGGTTCAGAATAGTCTCTCCCCCTGGTAGCGAACATCGCATCGCCATCAGCTAAAGTAAGTTTCAGCAGCGAGGCAATGTGCGCCCAGAGCTCAGGAGCTCCTGTGGATATTTCATCCTCGGCCCGGATGATGAGAACTTTGAGAATCTGGAGCGCCACGCACCATTCCATCAAAGGAGCGATGGATTGAGACGTTGACCGGCTGCCTTGGGACCTACGGCGTTCAGCGTTCGTGAGGGATAGCGAGCGCCGGTGCGCAGCAAGTCCTCGTTTATCGAAAATAGACAGTGTGTAGGCAAGCAACCGGAGCCAGACTCTGGAAAACATGTCTCGTCGCCAACCGTCTTGACTGTCTTGCATGAGTTCGGAAGAAGTCTTCAATGTGAGGACAATGGGGAAAACTATTCCCCCAAGGAAGTCATATGTCGGTACGCGAGACTCGACTTGTTCCAGAATGTCGGAACCGGCGTAGGGCACAAGGCAGTTGACCAGTTGTACCACCTTCGTTCGAAGAGGAAACGAGAAAAGTAGCTCTTCAGACGCAACCAATTCGCAGGCATCCAGGCCGATTCGACAGTACTGGCTTACCAGTAACCGTATGAAAGTTGGCTCGCTGGAGTAGACAGGGTTGTTCGCGAGCTGTACCAGCGAGTCATACAAGCCTGAAAGATTGAAACCCGGTTTCGTAGCATAGGCACTTGCGACAGGCCCGAGGCCGTCCAAGAGTATCACGACCTCCTTCACAGTTGGAGAACGACTTTCCCGTAGTAGAACATTCTTGACGTAATCTGAGAGGAAAGAGGATATACGTTCTGCAATTGCGGCAGTGGCGTCCTTCATGAGCACCTTCATCAACTCTACAATCCTTACAGGCGTCATGTGGGTGGTCTGTCCACCAACTCCGGTGAAAGCAAGGATGAGTAAGAGGTATTCCAGACGCATCGTGAGGAGATCGCCTGGCGCTGAACGTTGGGTACTTGTGTCCTTAAGTTCAGTGAAGTCTTGATATTTCTCTTCTTCTGTGGAACGAGAGGGGGGACCATCCGAGGCTTTAGACTTTGTGTTCGTCTTAGCTAATAGGATGCTACCCAGTGCATCGATGCCATCTCTAAGGACGAGTTGAACTGGTCGGGAGAAGCCGTAAAGGGAGGGAGTGAGAAGCCGTAGAAACCTCAGGAATTGTTCGGCACGCTGGGTCCCCGAATCGTGAGCTATGACCGTGAGGAAGAGACGAACGAGGTTATCCACGCGCAAACGCTTGCCCTCGTACTGCTCTGGTATAGTTACATCGACTGCGTTCTTGTCTTGTGTATTGCCATTCTTCTTCAGCGCAGCTATGAACTGTGGAACTTCCTCGGCCATGCTAACCAGGAGAGCTTCTCGCTCTTGGGGCTTATTGAGGTCATGGATACCAGCAGCATCCGAAAAGCCTAAGAATGTAGAGCTTAGAGGAGCGAATAAATTGTATATGCCTGCGGCAACCCAAGACCCATCAGCGTGCGGGAAGGACAGCACTTGTGCCATGACATCAAAGGTCTGGAAAGCGAATGCCTCTTCATGTAAAGCATAGAAGCGCGTCGCAGCATATTCAATAGCATGCCGAATATTACTGTGGTGTTCAGCTTCCACATAAATCTTGATCACGGCTGGCATGAACAAGGTGTAGCCGCCAGATAGGAAAAGTCTCTTGAAACGAGTACTGGCTGTCATGAGGGCTATAGTAAATATGGTTAGTTCATATAGTGTACTGATATTTATAATAACGTACCTAGCATGGAGTGTGCGACTATGCCGATATCGTCCCCATGCGCACAGAGAATATGGTTTATCCCGTCCATAAGAGAAGCGAGCTCTTCTCTATCGTTGAGATGGCGTGGCATACTCTGGAATATCTGCTCTATCAACAACAGATAACTGCGAGCGAGAGTGAGGGATAATGCAGTCAATGTGACTTTTGTTGTTGATATCGTACTCGCTTCGGCATTGCGATGGACAGGGACTAGATCCACAAGAGCAAGGGTGGTGTTGTCAACAGTGCGACTAAGAGACGGTAAGACAAATCCCGACATAGTCTTTCTGATGACCTTCACATCCTGTCGACTTTTCCTCAACATCCGCCAGAACAGCATATTCTGTGCTGTCCGGACAAGCGTGATTGACACAAGCGAAGGCGGAACATCTTCAAACGGATTAGCTGAGTCTTCTAGCTGACGAGGAAACATAGGTCCGTTTGGGGCGTTAAGTGGAAACCACAGCGAGCCGGATGGGATGAATAGTGCATCGACTTTCGCACGACGAATCTCGCGTACAGACATCTTGCTGACTTGTGTGACAAGCTTGGAGAGAATGGGAACGGTGTAGCCGTAACTCCGCAGCATATTGAGAGCTTCGGTATTGCGCATGGCCGACTTCAAGAAGCCCGTCAAATGATTGAGTATGTGGTGTGCCATCGGCGGCGGTAATATGTGGCGAACGTGAAGGAAGGCTCTCAGAGCGGAGAAGGCTGTTAACATGCCCTGTTCATCACTGATGAGATGAAATACCGCACGAGCTAAGAGCGAAGGATCGTCTCTCATGAAGTCCAGAATTACGTCCTGGGCCTCGCTGGCGACGAAGAGGTCGCGGTCGGTCACAAGAGACGCGATCTTCGGGAAAAGAGACACAAGAGTTGCGACAAAAACTGGTCTTCGCTTGACAGCTTGAGAACGCCCTATGATAGATTCACGCCGTACGAGAGAGGTATCAGGCGAATTGCCTTTCGTAGGTGAGGGTTCCGGACTTGGGCTGGGGCTCTGACTTTCTGGTATGGGTATGGTATCATCACTGTCGAAGTCGACGCGTTCTAGTTGCTGACTCGGCAGCAGAGTCATTGGTGTTCTGATGCGTTGTAGACGACGATCCACGACACGGTCCTCTGCCCACCCGATTTCGGAAAGACGTCTCCGCAGTTCCAAAGGGATAGCATGTCCATTGATATCTTTGTATTCGTCGTCTTCGTCCTCATACACGAATAGGCTAGACCCGATATCAGTTGCAACAAACAGAATTTGCGGACGTTGCAGCCTGAAGGGCCTTCGATGCGCACGGTCCAGGATGACATCTTGATTCGAAACTTGGAAACGCCAGGTCGACAGTATCCCGATCTTTTGGAGAACTTGATGACGAACAAGAGCATCTGCGCTAAAGCGCTGTTAGTTGAGAATGTACTCGAGACAGCGTTCCCGACAAACCTTGCTAGGTTTTCTTCAACTAAGGCAGTGAACTGCTCAGGCCTCTTCTCCGCGAACTGCATCAGAAGGAAGCAAAGCTGGCAGTTGGTTAGCATGGCTCGAAAAAGGCACTCTGCAAAAGAACTCACGGGTACAGTAGCAGACCCGTGTAATTTACTCAGAAGATCATCCCATACTATAGGTCCCAGACGAGCATAGTGATCGGGCGTCAACAAGCCGGAAACCAAAACAAGGAGACTGAAGAATGTCGCTTTACGGGCTTGAAGTACGGCCTGTATGCTCTTCATTCTGGAATCAAATTCACTTCCCGATATCTCGGACACCTCTGGCCGTTCCGACGTCTTCTTATCGATGGAGAAAATTGACATAGCTGTGTTCCTACGCTGTGCGATACTCGTAAATACACAGCTCGACGAGACTAGTATGCCAGGTTTACCTTTCCAGAGCCGCTACGCACATCCTTCGCTTGCGAATATATGGCTGCCAGCTTTTGAAACACGGATGACGTCTCATCGTCAGACTGATCTTGTGGTTTTCCATCAGCGTTGAGAGTCGACCACTGTAGAACCCATGATACAACGTTCCCCAGCCATTGTGCACTAAGGGGCTTCATCAGCGTCTTCAACGGAATGGTATTAATGGACGTACGATTTGAGCGATCGGGTAAGGATTCGTATTTCTCGAAACAGAGAGCCGAACAGGATTCTCTGGGGCGACGAGAACTGAACAGATTTCTCCTGTGGCGATGTCAACGAAGAAGTTCATTATTCAGGAAGGTCAAACTCACCTTTGCCTCGATAATCACACCCAAGCGTGTTTCAAGCCCAACAGCGAACCTTGAAGCGATAGAAATCTACAACCGGAAATGAGCATCTGCTGAGAATATAGGTAGAACATCAAGTACCATGCCGAGATCTCTGGACTGTGTGACGGCGCGCAATTGCTCGAGCAACTCTATCATGAGGACGCATTGCCCCACCCGGGCCTTGCTTACCGGTAGCTGCCCATCTGTCGAGGTCGGTGGCGCTTTGCCAGCAGCGTCGCTCATCAAGGCGACAGACATCATCTCTGCATCTCGAAACCAGAAATCCGGTAAGACTTTGGCCAAGGCATTCAAAACGCAGAGTTGGTTGGTCAAGTTGAGATCTTTGTTGGCTGCCGCGCACGTAAAGAGAGGCTTGTAGAAAATCTTTGGGAAAGATTGAGCTACGTCTTCGAGGAATCGCTGCAGACGCGGAGCCGGCTCTTCTGGAGGATCCGATACAAGTCGCTGATGGACATGAGACGATCAATAATGCCGAATAGAAACCTTGAGTGCACGTTCTTACGTTATTCATCAGAGGAAGTGTAAAAGACACAGTTGACGCCTTTATATCATCTGGTAATTGAGATATGACAGATGGGACCAAACGCAATGTAGTGGGCCAGTCTGCATGCGCAATCTAGAGAGGTGAAAACGTCAAGCAGTGCACCTATATGCCTGATGTAACTCACCAGGTCCCTTAGAGTGTCCTCAATACTTCCCTTCCAAACCTCGTGATGTCGATACCAGTCACAGAATTGCATCAATGCATATTCGTGCGCTGCACCGCCTTGCAGGCACAGAAGTTCCAGAACGAGTCGCACGACTTTATTTCGGATCTCAGGCGAATCTTCTTCCGGCATGGCAGCAATTTCAGGGACAATCCGCGTGCGAACGAGGGTTACAATTACTTCGGCGTCACGATAAATATCCTCTGAGGGCTGGGAGAGTAGCGTTACGGCGGAGGATGCGAACATCTGCAATTTTCGCCAGTGTGCGCATGCCTGGAGTCGTGTGAGCTTTATGTTGGAGTCCGGTATTGGCCAGTACTCCTGTATCCAAGTATTCAATGTAACGGCAGCAAAAAAATGGAGCCTAGGGAGCATACCTCCAAGACATTGAGCAGCATCCATCTTCGACACTTGTCGTCTCCAGCAGTCAGACATCGGACCGTACTCTCAGTTACGAGAATATCCCGGATGATGGCTTCATTGTCCGACTTAGAGAAAGGCACTCCGAACTCGCTTTCGATAGCCACGGAGGTCAATTCGCCGCAGCTCCCGCTCCGGATGGCAGATACGTATCCCGCAAGAGAGTCTGCCTCGAGGACGGAGTACACTGACAGGGACAAGCAGTATCTGAGCGAGAACAGACCTTGAAGTAAAGACTGAAGTACGGGTGGAGTGTCTGCGGAGAATGTTTTGTCTCTTGAGAACATAATCGCGGATAGTGTACCAAGTATGCGTATTCTGGATTTTGAAGGAACAGAAGCAGCCTTGCAGCACCACAGACATCGCTCTAGCTCAGCCTGTATGCGGCTGCATTAGTTGATTTGGGCATACACCACAGTTCGCACGGTGCTCACCTCAGTTGTCGCTGCCTTCCAGGTCCTCACGGCATATTCGAAAGTTTCCGCTGCGTTAACCTGCTCCATCTCGACTTGCATGCCATCACTGGGGTCAATGAACGGAAGGAGAAGTGTCGACAAGACGAGATTCTCATGGGGAAGATGTTGCGGTCGCGACAGAGACGTAGCGAAGGTCGATAGTACGCGCGAGATATGGGTGACAGTAGGTACGGCCCGTGCAGCTTGCGCTAGTGACTGGGTAGACTGTGGTCTTCGCAAACCACCACTTCTATTCGTGCCCTGGATAGTCGAGCCGCTCGTACTGGAGGCTATCTGCAGAGACGTTGTCGATGCCATGAAAGGTAGATGTAGGGAGGAACCAACGGTCCCTAAGGTCCCTTCGCGTTCTGGCTTTGGATGATGTGGGGTCTCCCCAAAGCGTGCATTCCAGCACGCTGTACGAATAGCCTCTGCGAATCGCTTGTGTTCACCGACCTGCTGCGTCTGTACATTCTCTACGACCTGCCGAAAGGCTCGCTTGTAACCAAAGCGAGGAAGTTTCGGCGTAGATGGTCTTGTTGGAATAGACAGTGTATCCGGAGGAGGAGACGGAGCTGGAATGCTGTCCAAAGTACTGCTCACTGAAGGCAATACATGCAGTCGAATCGTGTCCCAACGGCGTCGAGAGGGTGATAAAGGCGGTGCCCCCGAAGCATCCGACGTGGAATATATCGACCCTGGTTTGCTAAGATCTAAAGGCGGAGGAGTCTCAACTTTCGGGATAGTTTCCTCGAGCACTGGAGAGGTAACCATTGGCTTCTCCGTCCATCCCCCAGTATCCGCGAAAGGGTCCTCATCGGTCTCCAAGATCGAGCCTTCCGGCAATATTGTACCAGTACGACTGGGACTAGAAGTATCCGCCGATGAGTCGCTTCTCTCTTTCTTGAGGGCGTCGAAGGAGAAAAGGCGACGCGGGGCTGGTCTTCCGCCAGAGGGCTTCTTAGAGTGAGGTTCAGTGCGTTTTCGCATATTTCAATTCAATGACACGTAAAGGTCGTGTTAGCAAGGATTCAAGTGATAGACATTTGAGTAAGGTCGAGGCGGTGAATGTGAGAGACAGATATCGAAGAGCGCGTCGCCGAATCGCTGCGCGCCCTTGATCCGCGCCCGACGCTGATGCCACGTGGAACTTGTCCCCTTCAAAGAACAACACACAAATGTTGCGGGCCGTGATAAAAAGTCGACGTGGATGAGGACGAAGGCTTAACAAAAATGAAGCGGTTTCATCAATATTAGCTACGACTGACGTCGAGTACAACATGTTAGATGTATGTCAGCGTAACGGCACATGCACTGGAGGCTGTCGTGTGTCTCGTTGAGCTGGAACGGCTCGCAGAATTCAACTGGCATGGAGCTTAATTCGCAGTCTTATTGACAGTCGAACGCCTGGAAACAATAGGTGCGAGCGCCACCACATTGTCTTCCGTTTTGCATGCTGTCGTTAGTGTACGAACATACAAAAGACAATACGGTGCACTCGAGCAACGGTGTCTAACCGCTGTCAATGTAACGAACATGAGCAAATTCCCGCAAGTATCAAACATGCAGCTCACAGGTACAAAAGGTTCTGCGAGGAGTGGAATTCAGGCCACAGGCTGTACCCGGATTCACCACAACCGAGGCCGGCCCTCCTACTAGCAGCCAGTTTGCTGCTCGCTATCCTATATCGGCTTCTCCATACTCCTTGCTGTGCGGGTAGATATGTTTATGAAGCCGGTCTTCGCCTTCGTCTTCGCACTGCTGGGCCTGGCGGTACAGACCCGCGCTCACGCCCTCGTTGCCCCTGCCCTTGGCGTAAACGGGACCGGCACTCGGAATGACGTCCAAAGGCCGACAAATGCATCAATGTGCGGAAGCGTGAACATCATTGCCGCTCTCCCAAGCTCTGGTATGGTACGACTGCAAGCAGACGGGACCTTTAGCGTCAACATTACGAACTTCAACGGGTAAGACTACATTACTTACATGAGCTT
The DNA here is from genome assembly GCA_005298045.1 of Pleurotus ostreatoroseus. Classification (NCBI taxonomy): domain Eukaryota; kingdom Fungi; phylum Basidiomycota; class Agaricomycetes; order Agaricales; family Pleurotaceae; genus Pleurotus; species Pleurotus ostreatoroseus. Next base: position 45,674 of record SWBT01000070.1, on the reverse strand, counting down.
GATGTGTTTCATAAGCTTGACTTTGATGATCATGCATTGCCAGAGGAGAGGATGGTTCGCGCCAGGTCACAGCTGCCATAGATGGAGCGGTCTCAGGGACGAACTTTACTCAAGCGACTGTCATACAGAATGGAGATTTGGTCAGTTAAACCTCACGTCACAATAGGTTTATGATACTGACTGATATGACTGAATAAGGCACCTACGAGCGTAGGGTCACAAACCCTGGTCATTCAGATGCCATCGGACCTGACATGTGCTGGTGGACCAGACAGGAACTTGTGCATTGCGTCATTTAAGACGGCAGGAGGTTTCGGAAACTGCGTCGTGGTCCAGGAAGCATTAACGAAGAGCTGCAAGACCGGCTCAACGAAAGCGAGAACGACTTCTTCCGACCTAGAGCGAAAGGTGGTCCTGGATGCGCGTGCGACGGTGCGTAGGCGTCCTGGACTAATACGTTGAGTGTAGTCTGATGGTTCTTTCTTTACTAGCAGGGAACACGAGCTGCTCGAGTCATGAAGAGAGCCTGGGAGGATTGGACGTATTAAGATGGGTTTAAGCCCACGATACCTCATAATGAGGTCAACGACAGGATAATTCTGGACGCTACGCACCTAGACCAGTGACGACAGCTTGACGTAGTACCCCTTTACTGTAGCCTATATAACGATGAGAGGTTCTAGTGCGATACACGAGTGTGAGGACGAGTCGCCATTGGGAGGTCGCGACGACAACATCACGGTCGTGGTCAAAGTCCGGTGTGAAGACGCGCTCGCGCTCGCGCTTTGCAGCTGCTTGACTTCTTTCCCCTTCGACGGCCTCAGCATGCCCGAGCTGGGGCGTTGCTCCCAGGCGCCCCAGCTTATAAAACCACACAGAAAATGGACATAGTGGTCGTCTTTTGACCTTGTCCTCGACAGAGACTTGTGAGTAGGGAATATCTACAGGACGATTCGTCTTAATTTCGTTATTTTCAGTGAGATACTGTAACGACAATATGTCTAGGTACAATCTGCCGGAGGACATCAAGTCCAACACATACCGCATCCGAGATCTGGACATACATGTCCTCGAGGCAGGGTTACCGTGTAACCCCCTGATCCTGCTTCTGCACGGCTTTCCGGAGCTGGCTTACTCCTGGAGGAGTATTATCCTACCCTTGTCGGCTGCTGGGTACCGTGTGGTCGCACCTGACCAGCGGGGTTCGGGACAAACGACAAGCACCACAGCTGGAGATGCTCCCATCAGCTACGAGGATGATATCTCTCCGTCTGGCATGTTGAACATGGCTCACGATGCCGTTGCCCTCGTGTACGGCCTTGGGCATACGGAAGCCGCTGCTGTGATCGGGCACGACTTTGGCTCCATCGTCGCCGCACACTGCGCGCTCATACGCCCAGACCTCTTCAGAACAGCCGTGTGCATGAGCGCACCATTCACTGGAGTCCCTCTCCTGCCCTTCGATGTCGCGAAGCTTGCGGTTCAATCCCAGACATCGGGGACCGGCCCTTGGGCTAATCTCAACACGTACCTTGCGTCATTGACACCCCCCATGAAGCATTACACAGCCTACTTCTCCGGCCCGACTGCCAATGCTGACATGCTAAATGCACCGCAGGGCCTCCACGGCTTTCTTCGCACATACTTTCATGTCAAGAGCGGCGATTGGGCCGTGAACGACCCGCACCCGCTTGCAGGGCCGCATGAGCTCATTCACATGCCTCACTACTATATCATGCCTCATGATGCAACCATGCCAGAAGCTTTGCGGGACTACGCGCCTTCGCAGAAGGAGGTTGCCGAGAACCAGTGGCTTCCTGACGAAGACCTCGACGTCTACGTGCAGGAGTTTGGCCGCACGGGCTTCCAAGGTGCCCTGAACAGGTATAGAGCAGCCTTAGACGATCGGCTCGCCGAGGGGCTCCGGCTATTCAGTGGGAAGAAGATCGAGGTGCCATTCATGTTCTTGAGCGGGCGCAAGGATTGGGGGGTCTATCAAAGGCCCGGTGGGATTGAACTTTTACGATCACTCTGCACGCAGTGGAAGGAGGAGAATTTTGTTCTCGTTGACGGGGCCGGCCATTGGGTTCAACAAGAACGGCCTGACGAAGTAGTATCCAATATTGAGCGCTTCCTCATGAAATCGCAGGTCTGAGTACTAAGGTGCGCATTGCCGTCAAATATGCGTTACGATGACTTACTGTGACTTTCAGCTTCTAAGACCACAAATGAAACCCCTTTCGCTCTCATGAATCACGCAATGTATGTAGGACCTTGACTGCTATATTGATACCGAATTTGTGGATACAGTCACCAAAGCAATAGCCCGTCCGTGCGGTCTGCAATGGCTAACCTCGACCGTTTTGAACATTTACATCACCATTTCCTCCTCCTCGTGGAAGACACGAGCCATGCGAGCCATACGCGAACCCTACACGGAACACGAAGAGTCAGCCTTTGGTGCGTATTTACAAGGGATCGAAAATCCTTACCCAAGCACGCGCCGCACTCTGGGCCTTAACCTTAGCCTTAGCCTGCTGAGCAGCAGCAGCGGCGGCGGCGGGGTTCTTGTGGTGGTGCTTCTTGCCCGTAGTCGTACCGGTGGTGGTGCCAGTGGTGGTACCGTTGGTAGCGGTAGTAGCTGCGCCGGTGTCAGTACCGTTGGCAGCAGTAGCCCCAGTTGCAGTGGTAGTGCCGTTGGTGGCGGTAGCCCCAGTTGCAGCGGTAGTACCGTTCGTGGCGGCAGCAGCAGCAGCATTCTGCGAGACAGCGATGCAGTTACCAAAGCCGCCGGCCGTGACGAAGCTGACAAGGCAGAGGTCCTGGTTTGTACCGCCCGTGCACTGAGTGCCGGAGGGCAGCTGCACAGTGAGCTGAGCAGAACCTACAGTAGTGGGTGCCTGAATAAAGGTGAGTATCGTTGATTGTGGCGTTTTCCCAGATCAAATCTGATTAGCTTACAAGGACACCGTTCTGCGTCACGTCCGCATCGACGAAGCTGGAGCCGGTACCGGTTGCGTCAACCTGTGCAGTGACTTGCGTCGAACCGTCCTTGCCACTAAGGACGACTATGAGCAAATGTTCGGTAAGGCAATCACGTATTTGGACAACGTACCCGTTAAAGTTCGTGATGTTCGTGCTGAACGATCCATCTGCAGCCGCAGCTACAGGCGTGACGGTGTCGATCGTCTGAGCAATGTTAACATTGCCGCAAGGCTTCGCGGTGGATGGACGCTGAACATCGTTTCGAACAGGCGTTCCTGTCACACCAAGGGCCGGGGAGATGATGGCGTGGGCGGACGCCTGGAGAGAAAGACCAAGGACGAAGGGAATGACGACAAAGAACTTGGAGAACATGATGAAATGATAACAGGTGTGTGTTCAAATGATAAGAATCGAGACCAGCGAATGATAGACGTCAACCAGGACGTAGGACGGTAGGTGAATGACCAGCAAATTCAGTAAAGCGATGCAGTCAAGGGATCCAGCCTCGTCAAGAGGGTTGTGAATGTCTTTAGTGGCCCACTCTCTCGGGTTCTTATACCTTTCCACTCCCTCGGGGTCCCCGTCGTGTTGGTCGTCGTCGCTATGCCTCACTGTGTTGGTTGCGTCCTTCCTGGCAGGATCAATCCATTGTCATGGTTGCCGTCTAGGACACTGAACTTCGGGTCGCTCTCATTGGTTGACGCGTGATAGCACGAGGCATTTTTTGTGTTGGCTCCAAACATTTCCCTCTCCCATTGGAGCACGCTTATTCGCCAGAGATGCTGACCTGGATATGATCAATGTTCAGATAGATGTGGGTCGCATCAATTGGCCGCAGCCAATGGAGATGTCAGGATGTTGTGGGTGATAATAATCGTCGATAGCGCCCATTTAGCGCCTTTGCAACTGACTACGTAAAACACAGCGATATCCTAGTCAACATCTCGCACAACACTTGTCTACATTCTCTATTCACTGTGGACTCTCGCGATGGTCGTTGCTACAGCTTTTCTCGAAAAAAGTGCTCGCGATGCGACCTGTCGATAATAATAGCTGAACGCTTTGGACGAATGCTTAGGCTTAAGGCTGCGTTTCGTAGCCTCTTACGACACAGATCCACCGTGACTGCTGACCATGTCCTGGTACTTTACCCAACTGCTCGCAGTCATAGACCGTTGAAGACCAGTCTGTCCGGTGCAATATTCCTCAGGATGCCCTCGAAGTAGCCCTTCTGCCCGCTCGGGAGCGCACCGACTGATTACCGATGGGATGGGTGGTAATGTGACACGCCTTATATAGGAATCTCTTTCTGGTCGCTCGCTCAGCCCCGCTCAGAGGCGGTCTGTACGAATGTCTATTAAATAGCGCTATCGCTGCCACGGTGGGTGCTAGGACCTGTCTCAGTCGCACACCCAGCCTGTGCGCGAGTGTTCATCAAGCTACGTCAACGACGACCAAAGAAACAATGTCCCAGCCTCTCCCCAACTTGGCAGAGTCCAACGGGCTGCGGCCACCTCCATTTGACTTACCTGTATGTATCAGGCAACCAGAATTCGTCTTGGCTGATATGCTCATTGTTGATGTCGTTATAGTTTCCCGATAAGCCAGAGAGGATAACAGAGAACCTCCTAAAGCTCATTGATCTTACGGAGGATGAGTACGTGCAGCGTGTTGTCTAGACCAAGAGCGATGTTGAGCGATAGCACACTATAGGAGGCTCAGGTTCATCTTCAGGAATATGATCACTCATATGCACCAGTTCGTGATGGAAACGAGGTATGTGTCTTACACATGTCCGTATGTTCGCTCGACTGAGCATACGTCAGCATCACGACAGAGGAATGGATGAAAGCCATCGAATTCCTTACCGCGGTTGGCCAGAAGTGTACGCCTATTCGGCAGGAGTTTATTCTGCTGTCAGATACACTGGGTGTCTCGGCCTTGGTCGATGCAATCAACAACCCCACGGTCAAGGGTGCTACGGAGAACAGTGTACTTGGTCCCTTCTTTACGGAAGACGCACCGGATGGTATGATTTCGTGACTTCCAGCCAAGAATTCGACATCATTGACCGATTACGAGTGTAGTTGCCCTCGGTGATTCCATAGCCTCGGAAGGTGCTGGGGACTACATGTATGTGGAAGGCAAAGTGTTGTCCACGGATGGCTCCCCGATATCCGGTGCTATAATTGAGACTTGGGAAACGAACGGCAACGGTGCGTATTCCGACGTGCTTGTAGTCAGCACAAGAACTGACGGGCGTGAAATGCACTCTCAGGGTACTACGATACGCAGTTGGCTGTGCGTGAGAAGCCGGACTGCAGGGGTCGCCTCCGCACTGGTCCAGATGGCAGTTATGGCTATCGCGCGGTTGTACCTATCCCGTATCCCATTCCTGGTGATGTAAGAGCTCCGATATTGCTGCGAGATGAGTTCTATTCAATACTGATCTCATTTACACCCGTACAGGGGCCTGTTGGCGATATGCTGGTCGCTCTAGGTCGTCACAACATGAGGCCAAACCACTTACACATCATGATCACGGCTCCTGGTTTCCGCAAGCTGGTCACCGCGTTTTATCCTGAAGGCGATATGTATCTTGCAAGTGATGCAGTCTTCGGGGTGAAGAAGTCTCTCATTGTAGTAAGTCATGATCTGCATTGAGTTGTGCTATCGTCACAGATCATATCTGACCCCATCGAATAGAAACTCGAGGAGGTCAATGACGATGGCGAGGCGCGCAAGCGCGGCTTCCCGTTGGGCGGGTCATTCAAATTATTAAAGTTCGATATCGTCCTTGTTCCCGAGGAAGAGTCCAAAGCCACCTTTGAGAAAGCAAAGCAAGAACGTGCTAGGAATGCCCCTGCTTGAGGGCCTTGAGGACGAACGATGAACCGAGGACGGGAACGGGAGAAACGATACCTTGATCATACCACCAGCTGCTGTATCAACACTTTGCCCACTATGGTGCACCGCTCTCACCGGGTCTGGAAATTGTAACATGTACTCTTCTTCTGGCAAGTCTTGTCGACTCGCCCAGACTTGGATCTGATAACAACCAAGGATTTGCAATATACTTCAGTTAATCCATCAAGTGGGGAAAGGCCAAGGAGGCGCAAGTGATTTGTGTGGGAGTCGGAGACGGTCCCGGATCCGTTGAGATCGCTCGTGATAATCTGGAAAGTGGCTGGAGAAAACGTATGGGTGCTTCAAGCTGTGTGCGACACTATTTCGTCAGCCCCGCGCCACAGGAAAGCAGATGGCAGGCGGACTGCCACAACTTCCGAGACGCGACTAGAATGAGCTCTGACGCGGCGATAGCGCAGAAGCTCACGGAACGGTGGTTGTTGTCAAGCACGCGTCAGGCTAGTAGGATGCTTAAGTAGTGTTGGATGGATGACGCGATTATGCGAGGCTGCAGTGAGGCAGCCGACCCGCTGGCTATGACGCACCGTGAGTGAGATACCGGGAAGGCATCCTCCGAGGTCGACAATTCGGCAACTTTCGTCCAAGCAGCCCTCGGGTGACGATTTAGCTTCGCAGCGTCGTCACCAGTCGCACAGATTCCGCTGCGAGATGCTGCTTTTGTTCGGAGATGTCCCTGACAACGTGTGCAGGGCACATCGCAATCTGGACGATCCTCAGTTTATGGGCATGGCATCGGGTGAGCCGAGGGCATCTGTAAATACGTATGGATCTTCCGGTAAAAGGGTCTCGCATCGAATAGTTAATCACTTGCCCGCCAATCCTGCGCCCGTGCCTGCGTCAATGACCCTGGGATTTTGGCGATACATCTTGCGCTGTGGGGCGGAGACGCGACGGAGCGCCAAAACAGACCCGATGAGTTGGGTAGTTTGTGGGCTTTGTACTTGCAAAAATTCTATGCACAGTAGCTGGATAGATGAAAGCGATTGACGTTGTTAAATTGAAGGGAGACAAGACGTAGAAAATCATATCCGCCACGTTTCGCTCAACGCGACGCGACGCGCTTGTTTACGCTTATGTACGCAGGGCGCGTGATGGCAATGAGACGCCGCCTCTCACGCGCACGTCCGCGGCGACGAGCGCGACTTTGTCTTTTCCTTCTTGTGTTTCTCTTCTTCATATTCTGTACTGATCTATAGCTGTATTCTTCTCTTCTACTATATACCACATAATATGGGCATTACAGGATTATTACCTCTCCTCAAGGATATACAACGCAGCAGACATCTCTCAGAATACGCCGGTCAAACCATCGCGGTCGACGCCTATGTCTGGTTGCATAGAGGCACATATGCATGTGCAACGGAAATTGCTACGGGTAGAAAGACGACTAAGTACGTGCCAAATTGCCCTTCAAAAGTTTCGCTTTCTCTTCCCATCTGGATACCCCCTTCTTTTCCGTGGACACGGTACTTGCTTGGATCGTCCGTTCTTTGTTCAAATGCTGGATCTGCGGCTGCAACATACGCGTCCAGATTATACGCCACTTCTCTTTATCTGCGCCTGTAATGCTATAGGAGAACTCATCATCATTTCGCACCAGATATGTCGACTATGCAATGCACAGAGTCCGGCTATTACGCCATTTCAAGATAGAGCCGTATGTCGTATTCGACGGCGGGCCTTTACCAGCAAAGAAAGGCACGGAAGTGGAGCGGAAGAAGAGGCGTGATGAGAATTTGTCACGGGCGAACGCACTCGCAGCGCAAGGGAAACATTCGCAGGCACGAGAATACTACGTGAAATGCGTGGACGTGACACCCCAGATGGCCTATCAGCTCATTAAGGTGCGCAGCCCCACAAGTCCGTGTTTGATGTCCGTCTGACTGGGGCGTGCAGGCCCTCAAAGCCGAGGGCGTGCCCTATGTCGTCGCCCCTTACGAAGCGGACGCACAGATGGCCTACATGGAGCGCATCTCCCTTGTCAGCGGCATTCTCACCGAAGACTCCGACATGCTCGTGTTTGGCTGCAAACACGTCCTTTTCAAGCTGGACGCGACGGAGAACACCGTTATCTCGATATCGCGCGCGGATTTCGCGTCGCTTCAGTCGCCTACGAACGGCTTTTCGCTGCTGGGCTGGTCAGATGTCCAGTTTCGCGCGATGGCGATTCTGAGCGGGTGCGATTACCTGCCCAGTATCCCTGGTATTGGGTTGAAGACCGCCTGGACTCTGCTTCGGAAACACAAGACCGCGGAGAACGTTATTCGTGCTATACGAATGGAGGGCAAGAAGGACGTGCCGGCGGGCTATCTTAAGGCGTTTAAGCTAGCAGAGACGGTGTTTCTGCATCAACGAGTCTACGATCCTGTGTTTGGCACTTTGGTGCACCTTACTGACATCGCTGATGGAGAGGAATGGGACGAAGAGAAAGAAGCGCACGTGGGAATGTACGTGCGCATTAACCTGTGTATGTTTGCGCGTGACTGACATGCTTCTCTGCATGCGCTCAGGTACCTCGAACCAGCATTAGCTAAACAAGTGGCGGAGGGAGATGTCTGTCCCATCTCGCTGCTACCGATGGAGGACATCAACCCGACATTTGTCCCACGTACCCTGAGACCGCTTCGCATGAACGCCGCGACCCCTATGCGCGAGCCGGCAGGCAAGGGGAAAGGCAAAGGCAAGGCGGGGGCGGTGGCGGAGAACCCAAAGAGCAATAATTTATTAGCCTTCTTCAGTGTGTATCTAATTCTACTGCTATCGATATTCTTCTGGGTCGTGTCGTGCTGACCCTGTGCTCCCCTATCAGCGCCGCGCTCGAAAACAGAGAGCGCATCTAGGGGCACGGCGCAACGTGCCAACGTCCAGACCGACCTCAGGAAAACCGGGACGGTCGCAGGCCGCAGCAGCGGGAAACGAACGTTGGCAGAACTCATGGACGAAGACGTCCAGGCGAAGAGGAAGAAGCGCGATGAGGAGGCATCGCGGTGTACGCCTTCTCGTGCCCCAATTTCAAGTTCAAAGTTCTTCAGGGCCCATCCTACGACCGCAGAGAAGAAGGGGAAGGGCGTGGCGAATGACGTGTCAGATACAGAGTCCGTGGCAGGCCCTTCCACGCTGATGTTAATGAGGCGGGGCAAGGAAAACGTCCCGTGCGCGGAGGACGATTGCGGGGAGATATCTGAAGAGGACCCGGACCCTGTAACCCAGGAAGACGGATACATGTCGCCTTCGCCGTCTTTCTCGAAATGGGATTCGCCCGAGCTGTCCTCGCCCGCGCGGCCCAGGATTTACAGGGCTGGCGATAGCCTTTCGGATGACGACGACTTCGATGCGGAGATTTTGTCGAGCCCGCCGTCGGCGGCCCGCCACCCGACGTCACGACACTCGCCCAGGCAGCGTTCGCCTGGACGAATACTTGTCCATGGGACCCCGCCAACCCTCGAACGCAAGCGCAAGGTTGGGCGGGATTGCGCGCCGGGTCCCGACCTCCGAGACATGTTCGAGGTTTGGGATGACGGAACGAGCGATATCGATGAAGGCGGTGACGACTCAATAGGCACAATGGCGTCGTCTAGTGGCCCTGTGACACCCGCGGAGACGGCTCAGCCTGCTGGACAGTGCGTGGACGACATCTTTGATGAGGTCACTGGCGATGATGAAGAGATAGAGAGACGAGCCGTCACGGCGAGGAACGAACGGGTGGCGAACGGCTGGTGGGAGAAGTGGGCGTGCAACGCTAGCACGCCTCCCAACCGACCATCGGTGCGTCGGACGCTTGGTTGATTTTCCAGGATGGTGATTAATGCAGGGTGTTTGACACAGAAAGTAGGAAGCCTCAGACGAACAGAAACTACGATCACAACCGATGGACGTCACAGGTCGATAGCGCACCAACAATCGAAGGCGGGCGACTTGCCTCAACGACGGGATCTTCGTTCGGCAGGACGGAGGAGCCTGCCTTACCTTCACGAGGCGACAGCAAGCCCAGAGAACGCGCATAAACGCGAAATTAATGCGCGGGCCGGTACCTCGACTTCTGCGACCGAGAGGCCAGAGGAGAGACTGGAGAGTGCGAAGGCGAGGCTGGCAGCGTTTCGGTAAGTGCCCGGATGTGATCAGAGGTCAGGACATTATCTCATCGCAAGAACAGATGCGTAGCTTAAGCAGCAGCGGCCACGGACGCGCTGCCTCAACGTTCTGGAGGACCTGCGTCGTTCGTCATTGGTATGGGGGGTTGCTATCGACAACCCAATCGTGAGATGAGGGACTTGCACACATCAGGCCAATCGGCGGGCAAAATCGATCGCCTTTGGTCATTCAGGTATCTGGCTGGGGGCTGCGAATATTATGGTGGTTTGCCCGAGATTCAGGCTGTGGTGAGAAGGGGCCTACGTATGAGATATGCAGCGCGGACTGTATGGGAAAGTCTCCAAACTCTCGAGCCGTGTACACCATCTGAGGACGGCTGGCTCACAGAAACCGGCAGGGCCAGATCGGCCGCTGGGTTTGAAAGACTGCGTCTATGTTGGATGAAATCTGACAACATGATGCAGCGTCCGGCAACTTTCGTAGGAGGAGACGCCGTGCAGGGTCGCCGCCCGCTGTCAACGACGCACACGACGTACGGTGGGGCGGGGGTGTTGGGTATGGACGTGCGGGGGATGTGGGCCGCTGTGGTGGCCCAGGGCTGCGGGAAAGAGGGACGGACGGGGGATGCTCGTCGGGATGTCGTGTGGTGGGATGGCAGGACGATGATGTGTTTGGTGATTGGACCGCAGAAGGGCACTGTGATTGTTTCGGACATGAGCTGGCGATGGATTCTGGCAAGGAAGCAATGTTCTGGTTGGACTGAATCCGAGCAAGGTTTGAGCAAGGTCCTGCAGGGTCTGTGGACATATCTCGTATCTCGACAGCGTCTCCCACGAATCGAAACTCCGGCTTGGGCAGCAAGGCACACGCAGGCAAGTCAACAGTTGCGAATACCCTGCGTTAATATCCCTTATATTCGCTATATACGCTATAAACTTATCGCACCTTCCTTTCGCGTCCCGCTCATCTTCCTCATACCACCATGCCGTCCCTCTAGTATTTTAGCCTCCAGTCCTCCCTCCGCTCCTTCAGCCTGCCTCCCCAGCCTCTCGCAGTGTTCCACTCAGCTACTGCAGCCACTACAGCCACAGGTAAGCGTCAACTAACAACACCCGGAACGGTCTCCCATCTCACCCCGCCCCGCTATAACCCTCAGTTTTCGCTGTCCGGCCCCGTCCCAGCCGTCTGCAGCACGTCCCCCGACCGTCTGCACACCATGCCCTCGCAAGCCTTCTACGACGACCAGTACTACCAGCCTTACACCCTCGCCAACCAGCGGTACCACCAGGGCACATACCCCACGGCGCCTACCCAGCCCACGCCCGCCCTCCTCGCGGGGTCCACAGAGACCCTCGCCACATTCGGCACGCGTCAAGCCTGGACCGCAGACTCACAGCACAACGGCTCAGAGTACGGCTCGCCCTCGGGCACCCCGTACTCCGAGTATGGTCCTTCTTCAGAGCAGGATTACTATGCGAGCTCGGCAGCTGGTACCGTAGCATACCCAGAGTCTTCACAGCGCACGCACGTATCGGGCGCGACATACCCTAATATGTACAACACACGATATGCTAACACGGCCTCGAGAATCGACACTCCCGAGGACGAGCAGGTATCCTTCCGCTACGCAGAGACCTCCCACAACACCTACTCGCCCCACCACCACACTACCTCTCCCAATCCAAGCGAAACCAACCGCCGAACCGACCATGGCTCGTGGCGTGATGTTTCCGACTCCTCGTCGGCGTTCGACCGCCTGCCCTCGCAAATTGCCGCGTCTTACCCCAGGACAGACGCGGTATCCCAGCTAGGTGGTCAAACCGTCCCCTACCTGATGGCGCGTTCTCCCCCGACCCCCGTGTCGCCCCAGAACGATGCACGCGCAGACTACGTCTCCCGCTCCATGGGCCGCGTCTCGCCACGACTCTCCGCCTACGCCTTCGCGTCGCGCCTTCCGGGTATTTCGCGACTCGGCGAGCCAGGAAACCCCTCGGTCGTCCCTCCTCTGATCTTCGACGAGGAGTACGACGACGAGTCCGAATGCAGCCTTCCTTCCGCCGCGTCAGACGTCTACCGCTCCGCGTACCAGCCCGTGCAGTCCCCCGCACAGTTTTCCTCGTCCACCTCCGAGTCCGGACTGTCGTATTCCGCGTCAATTCCTCAGAGCGGACGCAGCGACGCACGAAGCCTGCGCGAATCCGCCACCCCGCCCCCGGACTCGGCAGCTTCTTCGCCCCGCATGGCCGCTGAACGGCCCGCCGCAGAGCGCTCGAAGTCGTCGCACAAAAAGTCTAAAATGCACCAGTGCAACGTCTGCAACAAGTGGTTCCCTCGCCCAAGCGGCCTCGCGACGCACATGAACTCGCACTCAGGGGCGAAACGTGAGTATTATCTTCGATAGCGATTATCCTAGCCGTTCACACGATTTTCCGTTTAGCGTACAAGTGCCCGATTCCAAGCTGCACGAAGAGCTTTGCAGTCCGCTCCAACGCCAAGCGGCACCTGCGCACCCATGGCATCTTCCCGACGTCGGAACACAGTGCCGCGCCGACCCAGTTCACGGTGGGCTTCGATGCGCCTATCGTGTCGGAGGTGCACGAGGTCGGGAAACTCCCGGCCAAGCTGCGCTGGGTGCCCCAGAGCCTCGCGACGCGCACCAACGTGGACTTCCTGCGGGACGCGCCGTCCGACTCCGAGGACGAGTACCCGCCCTCGTGCCCGGTGCTGTCGGTGCCGCTCCCCGCCGTCGTGCCCTCGTCGCCAAAGTGGGAGGGCGGCGACTTCGAGGAGCGGAACTCGTACGAGGACATGGGGCCCAGCCCTTATCTCCACTCGCAGCAGGTACGCGTCGTGTCCGTTATCCCATGTGCGGGGCACTCATGTTCGCCTCGCGTTTTGCAGTGGCGCGGACTCCCTGGCCCTGCGATCGTAACCCCAGCCTCGCTTTGATGTATCCGGACTGGACATTTTTGGGATGATGTTTTGCATCGTTTTTAGATTATGTGTCTATATTAATGTATCTCCCCTCTTGCTACATCATATTTCCTGATATTTTGATTGTATCCTACTACCCCTCGGACGCTGACGGCACGGCATACGGTTTTTAATCCCACTCCTTTGACGATGTAGATGCTTGAAGTATCATGACGTCCCTTAGTACCATAGTTGCGTTCCTTGTAATAACCCTGCAACTGCACAGCTCTGTGTATATACGCTCCGGGAGCCGTAGGGCTGTATCAATTGATTTATGCGGATGCTGCGGTACGAACGGTCGTACATACACATGTCATTCAGAACCCGGCAGCAGCCCTCAGGAACTCTCGTCACCGTCCGAGCGTTCTGCGTGGAAGGCCAGGTAGCGCGTCATACACCGGAAGAACGTATCGCGAATGCAATCACGGGAATCTTCCTGGCACTGGGACCCTGCGGGTCGTGCGTCGTGCGTTATCTGCGCGTCATAGGCTGCTACCCCAGATGCAAGAATAATCCGCCCTTCGACTGTGGGGATTAGGTGTCAGTCGCAGCGGCAGGGCGCGCACGGGCACTGGCACTGGCACTGGTGCGGCGGCCATACAGGACGCGGTTCACGAGTCCGATCGGCATATCGTACATGACTGGAATCGCGTCTGGGCGTGCGTATGCAATATATGGGTTGGGGCCCCCATCAGCATCAGGAAGATGTGCCTTCGAATCTGTGGCGTATTCCAACTGTCGTGAGCGGGCATTGTTGGGAAAGGAAACCGGCAGGGGCGTACCCGTTACCGTGCTAATGTCGGCGAAACTGGGTGTCCTGGCGAGCGCGAGCGCGAAGTAGGTGAAGTAGGTGAGGAGGGCGAGCACGACGGTGTACGCGGGGACGAGCAGCGCCCATTCGCTGGGCGGCGCGGTAAGCCAGCCAGACATGCAACAATCACAAATCAGAGGGCGGAGATGAATGGTCAGAAGAAGATCCAGGACGGACAGGAGGGCGGGCCACGTGCGAGGCACTTACCGGTTGGGATACCAAGTGATACCGAGCCAGATGATGTATTCGTCAGGGAGGAGAGCCCAGAGGAGGTACAAGCAGAAGAGGAGATAGGTCGACGTCCACGCGACGAAGCCGTAGAATTCTGGGGCGCGGCTGCGGACTTCCGTCGGGGGTAGCGGCGGATAGGGTGCGAGCGGGCTGACTGGCGAAGTCGGGCTGGTGGGGGCGTCTTCCATGGTATACGACGGTGTGGCTGCACGACCTGGCTGAGCTGCGCTGCGCGAGAGGCGACTTTGTCAGATTCAGATTCCAGCCAGATAGGCCCATCACGGGTGCATGCTCTTGAGAAATACGCACGGGTCGACCTCTGCCCGCGAATCCGACTGGGGCCGTCCACGCGGGAACCGAGGGCGGAGGCGATTGGACGAAAGCTTAACAACACCCCGGATGGCGGGAGCGTATGTGGGAACCTGCAGAACCAGTGGGATGCAGCCAGTCAGATTTGGCTTGGTCTTGTACCGCAGTGCGGCCTCGGTGGATGTCATAAGATAACGCACCTGCTGGCGAAGATAGCTGCACAGATAGCTTTGTCGCTAAGATACAGGTAAGCTTTGCAGCCTAAGGCGTCGACGATAGACAGGGCGAGTTGAGGCTCTTGCTTTGCTGCTTGCGAGAAAGCCTCTGCCGCCAAATGTCACGGTTACTTGCGAACTTACTTGTTCTAGCGCCCGGTGATCGGCGGGCCCGTATGTGCGGGCGCCACATGCCAAGCGCGCTGCCCTAGAATTACAGGTTGACTCCGACAAGCAAGCTACAGCGGTCCACTCGAAATTTCGACCCCAAAGTACAGCGATAATCGAATGTCCGTGCTAAAAACGCTGCAGAACAACAAAAAAGCGGTCCGCAAGGCCATCACTAGTATTTTGCGCAACCTGCCGCAATCTGATATCAACGCCCAGTGTGAGGCCTGAGTCATCCACTGGCCCGCATCGTGTTGCTGAATATATGGGCAGCAGAGCATGTTGTCAAGCGTGTCATTAATTCAGCCATATTCAAACAGAGCCGAAACATCAGCTGCTATCTGAGCATGCCATCTGGAGAGCTCAATACTTCCTCTCTTGTCACCGAGATCCTCCGCTCTGGTTAGCCTTTGATGTCTCGTCCTTAAGCCCAACTGACCCTGTGAGAAGGGAAAAATCTGTTCGTCCCAAGAATCGATCCCACTGCCGAGGGCCGGATGGACTTTGTGAAAGTGTACGGAGAGGACGACTTGGGCTCGTTCCCCGAAGGCCTGTGGGGGATCAAGGAGCCGACCTCCCACTGGAACGGACAACCCCGAACAAGCAGTGAGTGTCGTCCAGCGTCGGCGCAAATCTTTGCTTTCTGATACTTGCATCCCACAGTACTCAGCGATCCAGGCCAATCCTTGGATCTCATCATCGTGCCTGGTGAGTTCTCCCGCCGCGACACATCGCGTGTGCTCATACCGCTAGCGGCAGGTGTGGCTTTCGACCCCTCTTTATCACGTTTGGGACATGGAAAAGGCTACTACGATCGATTTATCACTGCGTACACCGCTTCGCATGGAGCGCAGAAACCGCTTTTAGGTATATTCTATGGTATCATCTTCTGGCTCCAGCTGACCGCCACCCTAGTCGCACTGGCTTTGCGCGAACAGATACTGGAGCCCGGTGCGGTTCCCATGACAGATCATGACTGGAAGATGGATGCGGTTGTGGGACCAGACGAAATCCTGGGGGAAGAATTGTCAGGAATTCTATAGCGGTCTATCTAGAAAACAGGCCGCGGCGTGCCGCTGTCATCTTATGACACCATCAATCTGGTGTGTCGTCAGTTTCACTGGGATACACTGAGTTGCTCCTTTCTTACCAACTCATAAGGTTCTTCGCGAGTGAAAATCGGAATTTTCTCCTCTCGAGTACTTGAAATCAGCCGAAAGACACTGGATTGCGAGCACGTGGTGCATCAGTGATAGTTTTGGAAGCAAGAGCATATTTGTCAAGAACATGAGAAGGAGATCATACTGACCCCGTCGTACGTGTTTGCGGTACAATCATGACCCTGCATGACCTTCCTGCAGGGAGATAATCTGGCGCTAGAAAAACGGTGTAGCAATGCCATCAAAGATAGTACATAGAACAAGGAGGAAAAGGGAGGGACATACCTAGTCTCGGGACCATGATGCCTCTGCCGCCATCGCGAATTGAGTCAAAGTTTGCGGGGCGACCGTTCTGATCGAGCATCGTAACCGCAAGCTGCGAGGTTATCACAACCTGGACAAAAGTGTAAGAGCGAGACCGGTCGCGCTGTCAGTAAGACGTTGCGGCCCGACGGATGTAGGCTCACGGAAAGACCCGTGGACGCGCAGGCCCTCGCGAGCGCATCCTTTAGTTTTTCGTTGATAGCTCTTTTAGCACGGTAGTCTTGCGCATCCACACTATTGACGAGGAACCAAACAGAGTTCAGAACTAATAGCTCTACCTGCTGACGGAATACAATGAGGCCAAAAGTCTCCATACGTTAGGTGCATTACTCACCTCGGAATTTTGTTGCAGGAGCGACGATAGACTATGAAGGAAAACAAGCAGTTCAGACAGCGTGTGCAGACTCATGTGCATCACGAGCTGCCTGAAGTCAGGTGGCAATGTGGCATCCGCTGTGGAATTTTGTTTTCATCGATCGATCGGTGGCATCAGCTCAACAATCCTTACACGATAACGCATTCAGCAATTGAGTCGCGGTGGTCATATTCTGCATGTCTGGAGGCAGATAAGCCGATAGGATACGGATTTGAAAAATGAGGAGGAACATACCGACAAACAGTATGCGCTGTTTCCTCTTGAGAACGCTCTTCGTGAAGTTCACGGCGAGTGCCTCTTTACAGCTTCCTGGAGGGCCAGAAATCTCTAAGACCGACCCTCGTTTTAGGCCGCCATCAAGAAGGGTGTCCAAAGACTTGCACAAAGCCGAGGATTTTTCAGACATTAGTCCTGCTAACATAGACGCGGATTGAGTTAGAGCGGGCACTTTAGGAGGCTGAGTTGCTGAGAACACGGCTTGTGAAGAGCTGAGGGATATATGTGCATCTAAGATTAATGAGACAGGACTCTGTACGTGTGATCAATATGATATTACCTTTTGCTAGCGTTTCAGGTGTCGTAGACTCCAGGTCCTCGACAGTTGAAAATCCAGCACGCGTCAACGCGGAAAGTGTTGCAGCAGGCAATGTTGATAGGCTTATCAGCGGCCTCTTGGACATGTTGGAAGTAATTTCTGTGAGAATATTAAAGATTCACAAGTCAGAGAACAATCTCGCTATCGCGTTTCGCGCCACGGATGTCGAATGGTACGCTGATAATTGCTATTGATAAGCTGCAGCCACCGCGGGAACACAGAAGTCGCGAATGTGGCGTGGGAGTGTTCGGACTTCATGCTTGAAGCGGAGTTTGAAGCGCGAACCTACTTGCGACGTCGAGCCGTTCGTCCTCCCCGTCTTTCTTGTCCGTTTCTTGCTAGGACCATTGGATTGTCGCAGAACCTTTACATTCCTTCTCACCGTTCATTTACTTCTGTTGTTGTTCTCTACCGCATCATTAGCTATGACTGTTTCTCCGAACCCATTGTTCAAGTTTCATGGCGGCGTGTATACAGTTCGTGTCGAGAATGTGCCCCAGTCAGGTTAGTTCGAATTCCATGACACATATACGCCCCAGGATCCATTGTACTAATAGCTGAATTAGTCAACCGTCAAGAGATTGTGAACCTCTTCACCACCCTGATCGGTGCCTCCACATTCTCTATTCACCGGCACCGCAAAGACACTGATCGTAGCGAATTTGATAGGTGAAGTACGTAAATGCGACGAGTACTTTGAAGAAGGGAAGAGACGCGTATTCGACGTAGGATTCGCGAATCCTGATACAGCGAAGTTCGTTCAAGCGTTTTCATTTGTGTATTCTACCGCTAATAGTCCGAGGTTCAACAGAAAAGCACTCTGTATGACAGGATATACTGTGGCGGGTGTACCGATGTAAGTATTTTCCATGGAGAATCAAGAAACATTGTTTGATTGTATGCGCAACATCTGACCACAACACATTTGCTTAGGCACGTTTCCGCTTGTCGCGCTGAAGGGCAGCGTCCTATCAAGCACAACAAGCAGGGGGATGAGCGACGTAACCTCTACGTTCTTGGCCTTCCCTTCGATCTCACGAAGTAAGCTGAGTTTAACCGCCCCAATCCAAGCCTAATAGTCTTAACCAACGGCATAGGTCTGAGTTTGTGGAGGTGTTTTCACGTTATGGTGGAGTTGCGCATGCCGTGATTCTCGCTACAGTCGATAACGCTTCTCGCCGGCGTGGTTTTGTTGTCATGAACAGTCACAGAGAAGCCAGAGTGGCTATGGAGGCTCTAGGTCGCACCGAGATCAAGTTTGTCTCTCTTCCTCTGGTTTCGTAGATATACTAAGTTCATCCTAGGGGTCACACTATCGATGTATCCTGGGCTGTCGTGCAGCGTTCTCAAGGTGAGTTTCGGTCCTTATCTCCGTAGTCACAAATGACGATCCTTTCCATACTAGGCTTCTTGGACGGTGGAGACCGAACAATGATATTGTCAAACTCTAGCTCTTCTGGGTCTTCTGGCTTCGACTCTGACTCCTGGGATGTCTCGCCTCCAAGCTCTGCTGGTCTTGTCACGCCCCCTCTAGGATCTCAGACGCCGCCTCCGCCTCCCTCGAGCTGCTCTACTACTTTGCTTGTGACGAACCTGCCTAGCGTGCTTTTCTCTCAGCCTGCTGATCTTCAACCGCTGCTGTGTCCCTTTGGCGAAATCAAGAACTTGCAAATTGTTAACAACGGCCCAGGTGCCGAGCAAGGCAACATCTCTGTCGTTGTGGAATACAAGACGCTCACCCAGGCAATGGAGGCCCGCGACTCTCTGTCTGGTCAGGTCTACACTAACCAGCCTGTGCAAGCAGACTTCATGGTCCCGAAAACAGCCCCCTCCGCAGAGGTCGATGCTTACGCCTGGCCCTCCGCGAAAGCTGAACCCAAGATCGGCCTCAATCCCTATGCTCCGCCGTTCCTTGCGCAAAACGCCCCGAGCCAAGACGTGCCAATGATGCCTTTCGCTTCTCACTACGCCAATCCCGTCGTCAAGATCTCTGAAGAAAGCGTGAGCCCCATGTCACCCGCAGGCAGCCCCTCCGACCTGTGTCTACCTGCTTCGTACTCGCCTGCTCCCTGGAACCTGGGACTGCGTGCGCCTCAAGGAGACCTGCTGAGGCCGCGCTCGGCGCCTTCTCGGTATGTATGCCCGTTGACGTATCCCTGTGAAGTCTATTAACACGTTGGTTAGTCCGGGCAACGGGATCCACGACGCACGCCCCGGATGGTGGACCTGCTCGACCTCGCAAGCGCTGCCCGACCTCTCCTCAGCATCCCTGCGCTCTCCCTTCATTGCTTAGACCTGCTAGGCTGCTCGTAACTACTGCATGCTTCTTCGCGTTCTGGCCTCTCTCACATCTGCGACCCCTTCCTCACCCTGCAACAAAAGCTCTGAACACCGAACACTGGCATCGTACGCCTTCTTCAAGTGAGTGTCCCATCAATTCAATCATTCGTATCCATCGAACGCATCTCCAGTTCTCTGTCACTAGTTGCACAAGTCCGATCATTCTCCAAGCTCTTTTATCGTACTCTACATCCGCTCCCTTCCGCTCTTTCTATGTGTAATGACCGCTTGTAATAGTCCTGTGACGAGTTCTTAATGTGATACTTCTCGATATTGTACACTTGATCAAAATCCAACAAACGGGAGTCCGAGGTATGTACGATGCAACGGTGAGACAAGCCTCCTCATTGAATGTCTTGCGAATCTACCAAGTATTCTGAAGATTACTGAAGTATCAAATGCTACGAACTCAAAGCCGCTTTATTCACAAAAATCTATCACGTTCGTCTCCTTGCACTGCATGTCGTCATGACCAGCCTTTGTCAGGGAATGATGAAGTGTATTTTTGCGAATTTGACTGCGAAGTGAATGAGGCGACCGAGTCGACGCATCGAATCATGTCTGTCCCCCTCCCCCACGTCCACGCACGCCGCTCGTCCCACTCACCAGCATTTTCACTGACAACATAAGAAAAACCATATAGGACCGGGCACTCAGGCTACAAGAGCCTGATAGCAAACAAACACACAAACTCGGGTTAGCCATCGATCCCGAGTACTATTGTAGTAGGCCATGTCCGAGTCAACATCGAGCACGGCGAGCGAGCCCTTCTCCGCAGAGTCGTATTTCGCGACGCAGCCGCCGCCGCCGACGCTCGAGGAGGACGTCCGCGCGGTAAAGGAGTTCGTGCAGCGGCAGCGTGAGGCCAAGCGCAAGGTCGTCCTTGTCACGGTGCGTCTCATCCTCTGCTCTGCACGACCCAAAGCCGACTTATGCTCTCCCTTCGCAGAGCGGCGGTACCACCGTCCCGCTGGAGCTCAATGTGTGAGCCTCCCGATCTCCGTGTGCGTTCTTGGGCTTACACGACCCCGCAGCGTGCGCTTCCTCGACAACTTCAGTGCCGGTGTGTCCCCCGCCTTCCTCGTCCTGTACGTATATTTACACTCATATGTGTTCGTAGGTACCCGTGGCGCGACCTCCGCCGAGTACTTCCTCAAGGCGGGGTACGCCGTCATTTTCATGCACCGCCAGTTCAGCCTGCAGCCCTTCAGCCGGCACTACTCGCACACGACGCACCCCTTCCTCGACTTCCTCGACATCCCCCCGCACGCGGACGCCGATGGGGACGCGAGCGCACATCCACGCGCGAACGCGAACCCGGACACAGACATCTCCGTGAAGCCCGCCGAGCGCGCGCAGCTGCTCGAGGTCCTCACGGCGTACAAGGACGTGCACCGCCGCGGGCTGCTGCACACGCTGCACTTCGTCACCGTGAACGACTACCTGTGGCTCCTGCGCGCGATCAGCCAGGAGCTGTACACGCTCGGGCGCGACGCGATGTTCTACCTCGCCGCGGCCGTGAGCGACTTCTTCCTGCCCCGCCAGAAAATGGTGCGTCCCCAGCTCCTGCTTTGAAATAAATTGCCCTTATCCCCACCCACGATATCGATATGGCCTGACCTATGACTGACGTCCCCGTCTCTCTATCTCCGTCGCACAGTCCGAGCACAAGATCCAATCGGGCAAGGGCAGCCTGCACATTGAGATGGACCAGGTGCCCAAGATCCTCAAGCCCCTCGTCAGCGAATGGACGCGCGAGGGGTACATCGTCTCGTTCAAGGTGCGCCACCCCTCTCTTTTCCCACTTTCACCGCTCTGACCCTAACCCGTCCTCGCTCTTCAGCTCGAAACCGACCCGCGCATCCTCGTCCCGAAGGCCCGCGGCGCGCTCGCGCGGTACGGCCACCAGGTCGTCATCGGCAACGACCTCCACCGGCGCAAGTTCGAGGTCGTCTTCGTCTCCCCCGCGGACGGCGCGCCCGCGCATGAGGGCGCGGAGCCGGACCCCGCGCGCTTCACCGAGTCGTGGGTGCGCATCGACCTGGAGAAGGAGCCGAAGAAGGAGATCGAGGAGGACATCGTCGCGGAGCTCGTGAGGCGGCACCGGGTGTGGACGGGCCAGCATTAGGCGAGGGCGAAGGGCACTGCGTACCGAGCTTCGCGCAAACCGCTGTGCTTGAGGAGATCGCAATTCATTACTGAGCATGAAACCAGAGACGCACTGCTCGCATTAATATCTAGCCACAATCTAGAAGTATACACAACATGGGAGGGGATCCGCCGCTATTCATACAGTATCCAAGAAACGAGATAATTATACATGCGTGCGCGAGACCAGATATGACAGCGGCAGAAAGCATGAGAGATGACGAATGAGACCGTGAAATGACAAGAAATGACTAGTCCAGAAAGTGTCGGCAGATACGTGTCTGCGTGAGGCCTGAGGCCGCGCGAAAGTCGAAAGAGGCGAACAGAGTCCAAAGTCCCGTTGAGCAAACACAAGCACAGTCAACCAGTGACTTCCCGTGGCATCACCACCCCCGACGTACGCTCACGTCCTTGCCACCACCCCGACCCAGTCCTCCACATCCGCCCACACCTTATCCCTAACCCGCTCGTCCCACCAACCCATCATCAGCACGTCGTGCGGCGCGTCCGGCACCCACACCGTCCGCACCGGCACCGCATCGTGCTCCATCGCGCCGACGAGCTTCACCACCTCGCGCTCGAGCCGCTCCGCGTCGCCGAGCACGATGCACGTCTGCGGGAACTCGCTGAACAGGCTCAGCCCGCGCGGCGCGGCGATCACCGGCGCGGCCAGCGACGCGGGGTTCGCAAGCCCGGGCGTCGCAGGCGTCGTCAGCCCCGGGGCGAGCGCGGGCGCGAGGACGGAGGGCGGGACGGGCGTGTCGAAGGTGCGGATGCGCTGGATGGCCGCGGCGTCGAGGCACGCGATCGTGAGCGCCTCGACGTCCGCGAGGAAGAGGTCGCCGTAGAAGGTGCGCATGACCTTGTGCGACGCGGGCGAGACGTACGGGGAGTGCATCGTCTCGAGCGGGTTGTGTCCCAGGAAGGTGCGCTGCAGGAGCGCGCGCGGCTCGGGCGTGTCGACGAGGTAGTCTGTGCTCGCGTGCGGGCGCGGGACGTATGAGGAGGGGCTCTCGGGGAAGGCGTGTGCTGCGTGGGCCGGTCAGCGCCATGTCATCATACAGACTGTGGGGAGCTTACCTGGGTCGCAGGAGGGAGAGAGCAGGAGCAGGCCGTCCGGCGGCGGGAGCACGTTCTCGTCCCGGATCCACCGGGCGAGCGCGAGCACGAGGTTGCCGCCGGCGCTGTCGCCGATGAGCACGATCTTGCAGCCCTTACTAGACGGGAACGGAAACGCGCCCGCGGACGCGGCGCACGGCTTTTCGTGCACTTTGCTCGGGTGTTTATTATGGTATCCTATCGAGGCGTGGGTATCGTCTTCGTCGTCTTTGTCTACGGTCACCACACTTTCTGTAGAATGGCTAGGATCGGAGTGCGAGTAGCGGCGCAGGACTTCTGCGTAGACCGTCGCGGCGTCCTGCACGGCGGCCGGGAATGGGGCGTGTTGCAGCAGTCGGTATTCGACAGCTGTGCACCAATGGTCAGCAAGCACCCGCAAGAAGACCTGCAAAGAAGCGCACCGTATATTTCATCAAACGCCTGATCCTGGAGCACAGTTTGAGTAATCAGCAGCTGCCCGACAACGCAACAACGCACCTTGATCAGTCGTCTGGGAATCTTGGACGTCCCGCACGTCTCGTGCGCGGACATGTGGCAGTAGCCGCCGCCGTGGAGGAAGATCCCCACGACGGGGACCCGGCCCTCCTCTGGGTCGCGGTCGTGGTCCTGTATGTGCTCATTCGAGTCGGAGTCGGGCATCTTGCCCAGCTTGTGCACATCGGCATCATGGTACGGTTTCACTAAAGATTGCCAAAGCGCATCAGCATCACCCGCCCTCGCAACACCGGCCGAAGCCTGAGGCTGAAACGCACCGGGAAGAGGCACCTTCGGCCACACAAACATACCCACGCGCTTGAACGGCACATGCTCGTCGACCAGCACGCCCGTCCTCAGCTCCTCCGGCAGCGCCGCCGCCCACTCAAACCGCGTCTCCTTCAGCTTCCGCCCATCGCACGCCGCATCGGGGTCGCGCGTGTACCAGGTCACGCCCGCGAGCTCGGTGACCTTGTACACGCGGCGGGTGAAGTTGACCGAGATGATCTGTTTGAGCGACCACGACTCGCGCGGCCGGCGCGCGCGCGGCGCGAGGGCGTAGTAGAGGGCCCACCAGGGGACGAGCGCGAGGGTGGTGGCGAGGCGTTGGGCGACGTAGAGCGACTTGAGCGGCTCCTTCGCGAAGGGCATGTGCTCCTGGTGCGGGTACTGGCATTTTCCCCAGCTCATCGTCGTCGCGGACGGCGTGCGAGCGGTGTAGTACGGAAATAAGGATGTGGGGAGGGGAGAGGGGAGGAAAGAGAGATAGGGAGAAAGAAAGAGGAGGAGGATGGGAGAGATAGGTGGAGGTGGGAACGGAGGAGAGGTCGCGCTTAATGAATAGTAAGGCAGCGGAGCGCGAGCGATGGAGAAGGAGGGGACGCCCCACGCGAGTATATGATGGAAGACATGCGCCTGTGGAAAATCAGGCCAGTGCGAGCCGGTGGCGGTGCGAGCCTCAGGCCCACCCACGACACAGCGAATCACTGCCGAGAGAAAGCCTCGAAAGGGCCTGAAAGGGCGCAGACAATGAGCCGATCGGGCGCGCAAAAACATTTTCTCCGAAAACATACCCGGCGCTGGAAAACATATCATAGGTGTACTACGTACTCGATTGACTACTAGGACATGCGGGCGTAGCGTAGACTGGCACAGACATATAAAATAAATACCGCACAGACGACCGAAGACCAGAAGAGAAGAAACCATGGCGAAAAAGTAGAGCTAGGAAGCCAGAGGAACCCGAAAGCATGCAGTGTCCGTACGGGAAGGGGGATACAGCGTCCGTGCGGGTATGTGTGGTAGTGGTATGTGATGTACAGACACGATAGATGTACGCGGCAACGCTTCCGTCGCGGTCATGTGTGCAGCGTCCTGCCCCGCGCAGAACCACAGATGAAAGATGTCGATGAGCAACAACTCGACAGATGCAGCCTTCTTGCTTCGTGCTGCGGGGGACGCACCCAGGAGAGCAGAAGCACCAACGCGGCGACTTCGCTCACAGCGACAGCGCAATCAGCAGCAGCGCACTCCCCCAGCCCATCCAGCGCCACGCGCCGCCTCTCAGCAGACTCGTCGCCCTACTCACACTCGCAATCTGCACATACCCCGCGCCGCACGCCCCATTCGCGACCGTCGCCGCGCCGTCATACACCGTCCCCAGCGCGCTCAAATTCCTTGCGTCCGCCGCATACAGCGCCATCACGCTCTGCGTGCACGCCGAGCAGCTCGGCGTCGCGGACGCGGGGAGCGCGGTCCCGAGCGCGAGGTTGTAGAAGTACAGGTCGGACGGGTTCGCGTTGTGCACGGCCTCGACGTAGCAGTACGCGCCCGTGCTCTGGTCGGGCTCGCACGCGACGTGGCGCATCAGCGCGTATGCCTGGAGGCCTGCGATTAAATAAGCGCATTGCGATCAGTAAGGCGGGAACTCGAAGCGTGCGATGCGACGCGATGCGAAGCGCGATCGCCACTCACCCGTCAGCGTCTTCTGCACGATCGCGTTCCCCGCCTTCAGGTCGACCGCGCACGCCGTCTGGATGTTCTGCGTGAACCAGTCCATGTTCGACGCGCAGGCCGTTGTGTCCGTGTTCGTGTTGCATGTTCCCCACACGATCGCGTTCAGCACCGTCAGGTTGTTCTGCGCCTGCTTGTAGGGTGTCAGAACAGACAGCCAAACCAAGCAGGGATGGAGGAAGGGATTGTTAGATGCAGATTCGGTGCGACTGAGACCAGATATCCAGTACGATGCGATGCAAAACGAATCGGCACGATGGTGCGAAACGTTGTGGCATTCCGTGTGCGTTCAGACTGATGCTAGACCGACATGGAACAGCCATCCGACAGATGCGGCGCCAGACATACGCAAAACAGACGTGCGTGCGACCGTTCTATCAACACCAAACAGCCGCACGCCCGTCCCCACCCAGCTCAAGGAACACAAAACAGGCAACTCACCTCGATAAACGCGTCCGAGTTCTGCAGCAGCAGCGAGAACGGGCGGCACGTCCGGAACGCAGACGCCTGCGTCATGTTCGTCATGAAGTCCTGGCAGCCGACCGTCGAGTAGTTGTTCGCCATCGTCTGGTCGAACGGCTGGGGGAACGGCGTCGGGAGCGCCGCGGGCGTGCCGGTGGGGATCGGCGGGATCGTCTGCGATGCCACCGGCACGGTGGACGGACTGCTCGATCCCGTCCCAGAGCTCGCTGGGGAACCCGAGGCGAAGGAGACAGCGGCAGAGGACGCGGAGAGGGGGCTCTGCGCCGGTGGGGAACTTGCGGCGACGGACAAGGTCGCAGACTGCAGAATGAGCGAGGACGCGGTGTCCGTCGCGCCCGCCGCGGTGCTCGCGCCGTCGGGGCTGGGATTGGGGTCCGGGCTCGCATGCCGCTTGTGCGGCCTCAAATCCGTGAGCGCCGCGGCCCACGACTCCGGGCGGCGGTCCCTCGAAAAGAAGTCGAGCACGGCCGGGTGCGAGAGGTAGTGCGTCGAGAGCGTGATGAATATGAGCACGGCGGGCACGAGGAGGACCGTCCAGCGCGTGTGCCGCGCGGCGCGGCGTTTCGCGGCGTCGTGCGCTGCCTGGGAACGCTCCCGGGCCTGGTTCTGGTTTCGGGTCGGCCGCGGCTGGGAGTGCGAGTGCGCGGTCAGCGAGGAGCTGCGTTTCGGTAGCGGGGTCGGCGAGGACGAGCGCGGGCGGGGGACGGCGAGGTATTGCGAATGCGGGGTCAGGTCGTCGTCTTCTGATGCGCTATGGTGCGAGCTGGACGGCGAGGGGCCGCGGAGCGTCCTGGGTGGAGCGGGCGAGGCGGGTGGAGTGAACATCCCTGCAGGTCTCGGAGATAAACAGCGTTAGCCCCAGCTGCGCGCGAGTGGCTGGTCAAGCACTAGGCTGGCAGAGTCCGTGCGCTGCAGGCGTTGGGCTCCGACCCGTTAAGGAGCGTGTGGTCGTAAGGAGCGTCGGGGTCGAGCAAAGGAGCGGTGGTGGGCGAGCGAGGGAGAGCCGCAGGCTGGCTGGCACGGCTGTGGGCGGGCGGGAGCCAGGGGCAAGCAGTGCACTCCGTCGTGTCGCGTATCAATCTGCAAGCGCACTGGTGATGAGTATCATGACGTTTAGCACAGGCAGGCACCGTCGCCGTCTCGTACCTCGGGCGGCGTCGTGGTCGTCGTACAGTGTGAGGATGCAGAGGAGGAAAAACAGCGGAAAGGCGGTCGTGGGCGTCGTGGGCCGCGGTGTGCTGGAGGGTTCTGGACGGGAGAGGGCAGCCTGACAGACGGGGCCCGCCACATTTCAAGAATTATTCCGGGAACACAAAACACAAGACAAGAAAGAGAGCGTTCAGGCACGCGTCCATATCGGGTGTCAAAGCGGTCTGGGCTGCTTACGTACACAGGGCACACACGGCGCCAATCGCCCCGCGCGCGTGCTCGGCGTGCCAAGTTTGGCTCAGCGGAACGAAAGCGCGACATGTCCGACGGCGCGCGGCACACCCCTGCCGCACTGGCTCACGAACGCACATCCCGAAGACGATGGGCTCGGGATGGACGCGATGGACGACGATGTGCAGCCCTTCTGCGGTGCTGCTCCCACCCGCGCTCGGGACTGCGTGAGACCCATGTCCTCACACCGACGGGCGCGCGGCTCATAAAGCGCACACGGACATTGCGTGCAGGCTTCCAACAGATGCAGCCGAAGCCACCCCCCTCGCCTTGAACACCGGAAGCACGACACGGCCCTGTCGCCCAATGCCAATGCCACCCGTTCAACAAACTTTAGGCAGCGCCCCAGTGCGACCGCTGCACACGCGACCAGCCAGACGCACTCGAGTGCATGCTAACGGTGCACCCGTGCCCCGAGTCTCGTATGTAACGACAAACCGTATCGTGCACGGGGTGCTCACCAATGCCCTCGCAGGGACGACTGCAAATAGGAAGCACGGACGTGTGTCCTCACCCTCAAAATTCGTCGCAGGTCCCACGATTCATCTCAGCGCGGCAGGCCTAGTCCCATAGGTCAATACGACGTCCCTCACTACGACCGCGACGTCTCGTCCAGTCTAAACGACGCCGACACAATGAGCTGCCTTGGTGCCCGTTGTTCCCGAATTGCCCGTGGCTGGCACTGGCAGGTGACCGCCGTCCATCGACATCAGCTGTGAGTGTTCAGTATCATGGATAGCAATGACCGCGCTATATCAATACTTACTGACCATCAAACCCGTCTTGCAGAGCTTTTGTGACGCAGCTGCATATTCGAATTCGCCGCCCAATGGCAGCCTACTGCGGGACGTGACACGCCCACCATTCCCGCGACGCTTTTGTGGATTTCTCTCAATTCCGAGGGACGAGCACCGCCGCCACCGAAGTCAATTATCCAGTGCGCAGTCTCTGGATTGACCACCCGCGCGATCTCTGCCTCGATCGCGAGGCATGGCGGCACTCCGTCTTTCCTGGCCCCAGCGATGACAATTGAAGACGGCTCGCACAGTGCACAGTCCATCGGGGGAAGCAATCTGACCAAATGCTGTCCTGCGACACTCGAGAGTGGGCTCATCTGCCCCGAAGCGGTCGCCCACTTCAGTACCCTGTAGGCGACTGTCAGCTATTCTAGCTATACGTCTCTAGCACAGTGATATCAACAACA
Source organism: Pleurotus ostreatoroseus (assembly GCA_005298045.1). Lineage (NCBI taxonomy): Eukaryota > Fungi > Basidiomycota > Agaricomycetes > Agaricales > Pleurotaceae > Pleurotus > Pleurotus ostreatoroseus. Next base: position 17,286 of record SWBT01000070.1, on the reverse strand, counting down.
TCCAACTATCACCATCAAGTCTTCCTGAGGCCTCAGGGTGCGTATCGCAATAGCACATCGACATCTCAACACCCTATCATCTCATCTCACTATCTCAATACCTAGACATCTCAATCTCTCGATTTCTCGATCCCTCGATGTCCACCACCTGCTGCGCACCCTGACACCTCCTCGCCAGTGTCAGCAGCCACGCCCCACAGCCTCCCACACACAAACACTTCGCGCAGCCCGAGGACGCCTCATCCGACGCATCCCGCACACAATTCCCACGTCGCAGGCCATCTGATTCCTGCTCGGGGGGCACGCTGGCTGCGCAGCTTGGGCACGCAGAGAACGGATCGCCCGAAAAGGCAACGAGCGCGCGTGCGGGAGTTGCCGTGCGCGGGGGGCACCACCGTTGTGCGCGGGGGTGGCTTTGCAACCGCCTCCACACACTCGTTCCAGTCCGCTCATTACCCCGGGAAGCTGGCCTGCCCGGATATTTCTATTCTGTCGCCCATTTCTCTCGAATTCAGTCTCGTCCTCGTTCTCGTTCTCTCGTCCCGTCCTCGTCTGCTGTCTCCGTCTGCTCTCTTCCGTCGGCGAAGGCATAAATATCCGCGCGTACAGCACAGCACATATAGCACTTTGGATCCTGGACGTACCCGGGCACGCGATCGCGACCGTCACACACACCGCACCACGCACGATGCCCCGTCTGCGTATCCTGGCTGGCCCGTCGCTCACGGACCTCACCCCCCTCGAGGCGAACTCGGACGTGCCGGTGCACATCAGGTCGGACGGGTTCGAGGGGCAGGTCGCGGTGTACATCAAGGGCTTCGACGCTGGGGGCGAGGGCGCGGGCCGCAGCCACAGTTCGTACTTTGACCACGAGAAGCGCAAGGGGATCACGTGGAGTATCCAGCTGCAGGGTGCGTCTGCACGTCCGTTCGCTTGTGCGAGTGTCTGACTGTCGTTTGGATCGGACCAGGCCGCTTCCTCGACACGCATTGTGCGGATGATATCCTGTTCGGCAACATCTTCGACCGCCCGCTGAAGCTCCCGTGGGGCTTTGGAGCCGTGCTCAAATTCATGAGGTACGTACGAAAGCACGTCCTATGTGCCCCCGCCCCCCCCCCCCCCCCCCCCCCGCCTCGCGATGTGGCGATGTGGCGTCTTGACGACGTCATCATGCACAACGAACGCCGCTGACGCCGCACGCAGATACGTCGACCCGACGCTCACCGAAAACTTCATGTCGCGCACGCGCCCGTGGGCGTTCTCGCCGTTCGTCGCGACGATGCCGCACATCCACCACACGCGCACCGACGAGCCCGGGGCGCGCCACCGGCCGCACTTCCCCAGGGCGGCGGAGCCGATCGCGGAGGACACGTCGCGGCTGCGGTATCAGGCGCACTCTGGGCATGAGCGGAGCGGACATGGGCAGGGGAAGGTCGCGTGGCACAGGGACCGCAAGCAGCGGAAGGCGCACTTTGCGAACGAGGCGCGGCGGAAGGAGGTCGTGTTCGGGCCTGATGTGAGTCCCCCATCTGTTCTGCGATGCTGTCTGTACCGCCCTCGGGCACCTCGCATCCCAATGGTCTTACCTCACCTCACCCCATCTCACTGATCATCTCCCTCCGCCTTCTCCAGGACCTCATCACCGCGGACTTCTGCCACCACTACCTGCACTTCGGGTCGGAGAGCATCGTGCTCAAGCTGCCGTGCGGCGTGTCGCTCGACCTGCTGCGCTACTGGGACGGGCAGCCCGTGCGCTTCGTGTGCTGCGAGCGCGCGCGGCCGGGCGAGCGGCGGGACGGGCTGCCGTGGGGGCGGGTGTTCTTCTGCGTCGTGCTCGAGTGCGAGGACGAGGACGACGTGTCGGATGCGTCGAGCGGCGTGGAGAAGGTGTATTGATCTTGTCTTGTGATGGTGTCGGGGGTGCGACGACGGATGAAAAGAAATCGAATGAGGCGGACGCTGGACTTCTTGGATACCTGGACTTGTCTCATCATTGTATGGTGTGCATTGTATGTACTGTAGCATATACCTCTCGCTGTCGCTCATCGCATTAGATAGGACGTCTGTACTGTGCTGTCGTCATATATCATCGAGCCAATCGACCTCGAGTTCGGTTCGCTTGCGTGGATCAGCTCTTAGCTTCAGTAAGCGCTAGTTTTCGAGTCGACGTCAGACTTTCATTCAGGCTTTGCGTACGGTCCTACACCGACTACACATCGCTTATTTCGCGTCGTTACTCGCTGTATAGCATCCTAACGCGAATGATCAGACGCTAACATACTTACCAACTCTCTAGACCTTCGTCCAGGCTACCGATCCTTGCGCAGACGCGGCAGAGGCAACCGAGACCATGCCCCGCCTCCGCATCCTCGCCGGCCCGTCCACGACCGACCTCAAGCCCATCCGTGCCGACACAGGCGAGGCCGTAGACGTCTCCTCAGATCTCTTCGAAGGAAAGGTCGCAGTGTACGTCAAGAACTTCGCGGACCCGGAGGGGAAAGTGCAGGACAGCGCGTACTTCGCGCACGAGAGCAGGAAGGACGTGACCTGGAGCATTCAGGTGCAGGGTGAGTCTTCCGGGCGTGTGCGGCTGTGTGTGTACTCAGTATGTGTCGTTCAGGGCGGTTCTTGCAGGAGCATAGCGCGGACGACGTCTTGTTTGGCAACGTCTTCGACCGGCCGCTCCCCATCCCCTGGGGGTTCAGCACGATCCTCGGGTTCATGCAGTGCGCACAAGCGTTCCCTCCCACATTTATTTCTGCTTATACGTTATTGAATACCACCAGGTACATCGACCCCACGCTGCAGCACGACCTCACGTCGAAGACGAGGCCGTGGGCCCTCTCCCCGCTCATCTCGACCATGCCGTACCTCGCGCACCACAGCGCGCGCACACGGGCCGACGCGCCGCCGTTCCCCCCGAACCCGCCCCTCCGCGAGGACACCGCGCAGCTGAAGCTGCAGGACGGCAGCGCGCCGGACGAGTTGCAGGAAAATGCGCCCGGGAAAAGGAGGGCGTTCTTCCGGCAGGCGGAGGCAAGGAAGAAGGTCGTGTTCGGTCCCGAGGTGCGCTTCGTGCTTTGTACCTCCATATATGCGCGTGTATTGATACTCGAGTATGTCGGATTAGGACGTACTCACCACGGACTTCTGCTACGGGTACCTCTCCTTCAGCCCGTCCGGCGTCGCGCTGTCGCTCCCTGGGGGGTTCGGCCTGGATCTGTTGAGGTACTGGGACGGCCAGCCGATTTATTTCGTGTGTTGCGAGCGTGCGGGGCCGCAGACTGGGCCGGGGGCTGGGCAGCCGCTCGGGAAGGTGTTTTGGTGCGTAGCGGTCGAGGTTTTGGACGGCGAAGAGGAAGACGCGGATGGAAAGGATGAAGATGAGGATGAAGAACCACAGGAGGATACCAAGGAAGACGTCGACGACGGCGTGGATTGATGCATTGTACTTTTACACGGAAATTTCGCTTCATCTCGCCGTATTCGTACGTCCCAGAATTGACTGTATCGATAGTATTGATCTCTCGTACTCTAGAAGCTGTACAAATGGAACATTTATACCTCCTCTTTTTTTCTGAACTTGTGATAGTACGAAGCTCCGACCCAGGAATCCGGTGTATGGACATAGATACCAAGCCTGGCTCGCTCATTTGTTATCGCTGCACGCTACTTTCTGTGGATCATGGAAAACTGTACATGAAAAAAATTCAAGTGTGTCAATACACAGTTAGAAAGACTTGCGCTGAACGCTCTGCTCCGCGCCATCTCCTAGGTGTTGCAAAGCCCTTCCATCTCAGCTGCCAGGCTCTCCCAAACAGGATTGTGAGGGACAGCGGACGTTCCTAGTCTTTCGTAAACCCGAGCCTCCGACGCTCCACGACTCTCTTCTCGTTCTTGTTCGTCGCGGATGTCGATCGTTGAGCCTATATTACCGAGCAACCAGCTTCCCGTACGACAGCCGGATGTGACGTTAGGGAAGTCGGCAGGGTTGAGCTCACGTGGGCTTGCCGCTCTGTGTGTTTCTCGGAGACGGAACAGGGAGCGTGAGACGCAGATGGACATGAGCCTGTACTTCGTGGTTAGTCAACAATCATATGTTCGTATTCTAGAACGTGTCCATACATGGGGGTGAATGCAGGGACATTGTGGAAGCTCTGCGGTCCAAAGTTAACTTGAATGAAAGGGTAGGGTGAAGTTGATACTCACGTCATAACGTAGGGCAAGTGCGTCGAGGGCAGTTAAAATACAAAGCGTCCTTCGTCAAGACATGAACGACACTATATGGTACGGAGGAATTCAAGCACTGACACGAAGTACAAAGTCCCTATGGGACAGAGTCAGCGCATTGATCACTACGAAGTTAGTGATTGACCGACCGTCTCGCGCAATGAGAGAAGTCAGAGGCGTCTTGATACTCGCCTTGCGCAAATAACGTCGAACCCCGAGGGTTCGGATCCATGTGCACACCAGGACATATGCCTCAAATAGGAGAATACAAGCCAGGCCAAACACGACTGAGACGAAGTTTCATTCAGGTCCTAGAGATGGCTTTTATGGTTTAACACGTACAACTAAGATCCGTACATCAGCACAATCATGCAGCATTTATGAGGAAGACCCACAAAGAATTGTCCACGGTGCGACTTCCGAACATGCTGAACTCTGTGCATCCCCTGAAAAACGGTGGTGGCAACGCTTGGAAAACAACTTTGGTGTCGTAGAACTGGCGTTCGATCAGCGGCGGATGTGAGTCCACCATAAATGATACTTACCAACAAAATAGACGGGTAAATCATTCCAAAACACAGTGTCACGATTGACAATCTTCTGTCACCGCTCCAGATTGCGTACAATCGAATCGTGGAGAGAACTGAAGAGACAGTTAGACAAGAACAGGCAGTCAAGTCCGCAAAGATAAGATCTAACCGGCTATGACCATATAGACCAGGATGGTCGATGCCTCGTTGAGACGCCATATGATGTTACAGCTGTAGATCGGTGTTGAACATCGTAGTTACACAAGTACAAGTTGCCGAGTACTTACAGCTGCGAAAAGACGAGTGAACTTTGTCCGCACCAGAAAATTCACCTCGCACCTTGTCAGCATGCGCCTCAGTGCTCTCCGCCCACGACACAACTTGTATTAAGGTTACCCCTGCACTAAAGGAAGAAATATACCGATTCATGAAGAATCCAACAGACACCAAAGAAAACCTTCGCTTCCAGATGAACTGGATTTCTTGAGAGAATGTTATGATGTACTCGTAGAATACTAGTACTGACAGATACGAAGACTTGAGTGACGATTTCAAGAAGACCTGCTCTGCTCACCAGCGATAGCAGTCTGAATATACCGGGCAGTGTTTCTATCAACTAGTCATTAATACGTGAGGTGTAACGATGAGGTAAAGCGTCAGTGACTCACACGGCCTCGATATGAACTTCGAATGTAGCTAAGTCGACGACTTGTGACGAGCGCATAGTGATGACGACGCTGACACCACTAGGGAGAAATATAGCGACTAGAGGAGTTTATTCAAGCTTCTTCGGCCAAGTCCACGATGGGACTTAGGTTCTACGAGGAACGTCACAGCCGGACGATTGAACAGCACGTGGTATCAACTCACCATCTAGCAAAGATACCAACCATCTTCTAACGGTAGACTCGGAGTTGTATCCAAAACGACAGATACCCGTGCATGGGATGTGCACCAGAAGTCGATCGTGGGCGAGGGTCAGCCTATTTGCGATGATCAATCGCTTTGGCATCCTAGCGTACAGATTCCAAATCTTGATCTGCCGCTCTTTTATCTCACTTCACCCAATCACAGTCTGCAAGGTGCATAATTTCGTTGAACAGTCCCAGGTCCATCGGTGATACCTTCTCTTCGTTGTGCCCCTGTTATCCGGTCCTGAAGTAATTATATCCCTTACGAGTCCAGCGAGTCAGTACAAAATGCATTGCAGGAACATATCCCACGAATGAGTCAAAAGGTGGCTATACTCTCATTGTAGAGTACTGCTCCTCCCGGCCGCCGTACGTGAAGTCCCAATTTGTGTCGTACTCCTGACTGTGAAAGCATTCGAGACCCAAGTGGGATGTGATAACTCACGTACAAGCTGCATAGCCTCTTGGTCTATATGTTCGCGAACGACAAGGCTGAGTCCTGTGGAAACAAGCTGCCTCTTCTCGACAGGCCCCCGGCATATACCTATATATGTCCGATTTGAGAACCCGGATTTTGTGCCAATACGTCCTCGGGTTTTTGGGTCCAGGACGTCCTCCATCAAATCGGACCCCAAATTTTTGCTGCCAAAACGTCCTTGGCGCTTATCGGAGCTCCCAAAAAGGTAAAAATATAATTAAAAATCCCAAAAAAATCTCCAGAAATCGCATTAATGTCCCAAAATCCGCCACGGCCTGCGGGGGTGTTACAACGACCGATTCTTTCAATCCGCGCATGAATTGTGTTGAAAAATAACAGAAATAGAGCGGATCATTGCAGAATGTCCTGGAAATTAATTGAGATTGCATACTATCAGATACCTCACGCTGCAAAGTCATTCCATGCTTTCGAAGCTAGACAGACATACAATGCGGTGGTCAGAGACGTTGAGAATACTTGTTGAGTTCAGTGCGGGCGATGCTCTTGTGTACATTCGCGTTACGCGCATCACTGGTTGTTTCGCACGCGCTTTGGGCTCCAACAGTCCGATAAACGGAGCAGAAACGCATGAGGATTGTTGGGGCCTTATTGAGCACGATATACGAAGCAAAATGGGAAGAGAAAGCCTCAATTTGGGTCACCAACGTGGAAGATTTGGCGCTTGTATGGTCCGCCGACTGGTGCTGATACGTCCTTGATCCAATCGAACCTCAGCTCAAGGAGGTCTATTAGGTCCTCCATCAGAATCGAACCTTGGGCCAAAAACTGGCAATACCTCCTCCAAAAAATCGGAGGTCGCGCCTCCGGCGGGGTCCAATACGTCCGGCGCCTAATCGGACCTCTGAGCGCATATGCCGGGGGCCTTTCTCGACACGTTCGGTAGCAAATCAATCGCTAATTTCCGAGCGCCCATCTGCATCGTTCCCGTCTCACTGAGGGTGTGAAGCGTTCAACAAAAGAAAACATAACGACTGCTCTCATGGCGAGTGCTACTTATCGTACATCGAGCTGTGTGGAAACCATTCCACGCCTGCGTCTTCTCCTGCACACGAAAGTTATTGTCGACCCGAGAAAGTACAATTCCAGTCTAAATGACCACTGGCACTGCACTCGCTCATTGCGGCGCTCGTCATTGGCAACTATCTGGAGTATAGGTCCCTCGATCTTGCTATGAAGGGCGTGGATATAATCTTGTGTGCCGGAAGGAGAGCCCAATTTCAGCTCGCAGGAGGCTTTGAAGAGCACAGCTATCATGGAGACTGACGCGAAGCACTTCGTTTATTGCAGCGTCCTGTTTCGCTGCTAAGGCAAGCTTCTTCCGCCGGCGCGACGCATGAATCTGACGAATCAATTCAAGTCCAAAAACATAGTCCATACATTCTTCTCCGTTGCACGTTATTTAGTGTCCATCATGCATCGCGCTCCTATTTGAGCGTATCAGTCGTGTGTCGAAGATACAGCACGAAAGACTTACGCTGAAGACTCTGATCCGGGTCATCTCATACACCAGGGGGAAGTCTTTCCATCTCGGCTGCCAGGCCATCCCAGAGAGGATTATGAGACAGAATGGGTGTTTCCAGTCTTTCGTAAGTCACGTCCCACTCTTGAACCTTCGACGGTCCATCGCCCTCCCGTTCTCGTTCATCGCTGAAGTCGAGTGCCGCACCTAAATTACCGACCACCCAACTTCTCGAATGACGGAAAGATGTGACGTTGAGGAAGTCGGTAGTGTTGAGCTCAGATGAGCTTGCCGTCATGTATGTTTCTCGGAGACGAAACATGAAGCGCGAGACACAGATGGACATGATCCTGTACTTAGTGGTCAGTCAATGCACATATTTTGTATTCTACCATGTGACCTTACATCGGGGTGAATGCAGAGACATTGCTGAAGCTCTGCCGTCGGAGGTTAACTTGAGTGAAAGGGCGGAGTGCCGAAGCTGTCACGTACGGCATAATGTAGAGAAAGCCCGTCCAGGACAGTCAGAATTGAAAGTGCCCTTCATCAGGACATGAGCGACGTTCGATTGGGTACGAAGGAGCTGGATCACGAACACGAAGTATATGGTCCCTGTGGGACTAGTTCAGCACATCGACTACAATGTAGTTGGCGAACGACTTGCCGTCTCTCACAATGAGTGAAGTCAAAGGCGTCTTGATACTCGCCTTATACAGATACCGTCGAAAACCGAGGGTACGAATCGATGTACACACTATGACGTACGCCTCGAATAAAAGGACGGAAACCTGACCAAACACGACTGGGGCGATGTTGAAATCGAGTTCTGGAAACACTTTGCATGATTTGACACTTACAGCTAAAATTCGAACATTAGCACAAAAAGATGGCACTATAATATGATGAAGACGCACAAAGTTAGGTCTATAGTGGGATTAAGAAATACGCTACCCTCCAGACATCCCCTAAAAAACGGTGACCGCAAAGCGATATAAACAAGTTTTGTGTTGTAGTACTGGTTTCTAATGAGTAGCATATGCGAGTCTACTGAAAACGCTACTCACTAGTAAGGTGGCTGGCCATATCATCCCAAAACACAATGTCAGGATCGCTAGTCTCCTACTACCGTTCCAAATCGCGTACAATCGAATGGACGAGAGCACTGGATGAAACTGTTAGGCAAGGACGGATGATTCAATTTGATGGTAACAAGATCTGACCAGCTATGACTATATAAAACAGGATAGTCGACGCTTCACTGAGGTGCCACATGACACTGCATCTGTGCATTGGTCTTTAACATCGTAGCGACGTGACAAGACATAGGCCGCTTACAACTGCGACAGAACTAGTCAATGTTGTTTACATCAAGAAAGCCAGACCATACTACCTCATCTGCTTGCGTTTCCGTGAAGTTTTCGAACGACACGAGTTGTATCAATTGTCCTCCGGCGTTCAACAATGAAGCATATCGATTCACGAAGAATACGATAGATCCCAAAGAGAATCGACGCTTCCAGATGAATTGGACTTCCTGAGAGAACGTTATGATGTACTCATAGAACACTAGCGCTGACAAATATGGACTTAGTCTCAATTTCGGAAGTGCACACTCTACTCACCAGCGACAGCAACTTGGATAAAGTAAGCATCGTTCCTATACAATGTAGATCAATACGTTGGGTGTACCAATGAGATTTAGGCACTAATGGCTCACATAATTTGGGCAATGAAATCGAGCGAGACTATCCGGACCTGCGACAAGATCAACAAACTCATTGTGACGAGGGACCTGCCACCACAAGGAACGTAACGAACGAGGGGGAGGCTCCGAGTCCCAGCTTTATTGGCCCCCAAAATCCACAACAGAACTTAGGATTTTTCGATATCGTCAAAGCCGAACGACAAGTCGAACAGTACGTTGTATCAGCTCACCATGTAGCAAAGATGCCATCCTCCAACGGCGGAGACATACCCAGACGACAGACCGATGGAGAAAACGTGCGTCATGAATCCATTGTAGTTGCGTGCGAGTGTATCCGCCTACAAGGCGATGCATTATGCTTGACCGCTTTGACTTCCCAAGCTACCAACTCTGGGCTTCGGGCTCTCTGATCATATACTATAATACCGCGGGTGCATTCCTAGCTTGTGAAGTGATGTGTTGATACGACAGATGCATTAATCAGTGTGAGAGAGTCACGACAAGCATACTGTGCAACCACTCACGAACGTGCTGGCCATGGACTTTCATCGTGGTTTGACTGAAGTTCAAACGACATCGACGCTGAGAGCAAAGAGGCCCGGACCGGTGAACAGGCATGGAGATCAGCACACGGCCAAATCCGAGGGCGCTTGGACCACGGACCACCCGTGCCGAGCACCGAACTGCGACAGTACTCAAGCCACTCACCGTGAACGGCTTACCACTAACCACAGCCCGGCGTCCAAGGATCGACGACCAAGCCACGGAATGAGGATAAATGGGTATGTGAATGCGGTGCGAGAGCCTAGTGTACAATTGCCTGTGCAGAGCCAGAGTCTGAGATGCGAGCGAGCGAGCGGACGAGCAAGCGTAAAGAAGGGTGAAAGTGAAGGATAAACTCAACGAGCATAATGGGATGGGAGGGTTGGGGTGCCCTGGCTCTCTCGTTGTGAGTATTGCATACTTACTTACTCCGCATGACCAAATCAAATCGTGAGTCGCACAAACCACAAGTATGGAACGCATCGTTGCACACCGCGTCCAAAAACAGTTTCCGAGTCAATCGAAGTATATTGAGAGTAAGTTGGAGGAGACTCCGAGGAGTTCGAGCAGCTGTCGACTTTATCCGGCGCGCCCGGATATTAACAGATCCGGACGGGTTCGGAGTGCTGTAAAGACACATCCAAGTGCGAAGGCTCTATGCAGATGTGGCACAAAGCACTGAGGAGATCCAACGTCGAATGTCCATGCCAACGAAAATGGTCATGCAAACCGAGCCCGACGCGGCAAGGTCGACGGGGGCATAACATGCGCACCATCATGCAAGCGTCCTACCTGTTCGTTGTCCGACGGAGATGAGAGCGAACGGGCGGTCGATTATGGAAAATAATGAGCGTATAACAGCCAAGAGCCATACGCCAGGCAGTGATAGTGGCTGGGACCGGCATTGTTCGTAGATGCCGATCTGAACGCTGGATTAACTGTATCGTAGTAGGGGCCACACACCACACTTCGACACCCAGTGTCCTGGGCCATGCATATAACAGAAGCCCCAATGATACTGCATGGATGCATGGGAGCGAGCAGCATCATTGCCAGCATAGAAACGAGGAGAAGAGGGTGCGCACCAAGTGTCGCCGTCCGTCATGTCCACTCGCCAGAGAAGAGAACACAAGGAAGGTCCTCAGGACTTCTCGCAGACGTCTGCCAAGAGGACCAAGAACCCGCAGTACTGCGAGGAGTTAGGACGCCGGGATCACGAATGCTTCGTTGTGCGTTCTTGATCCAATCTGTCCGCGTCCGCGTCCGCGTCAGGAGTTAAGACGCTGCAGCGAGCATATTGTAAGATCTGAGGGTGCCTTCCGCTTCGCATCGACGGTCGCACGGTGTGATTTGTGGCTCGCTGGCATCTTCTGCGTCTTCGGGGGATGTGAAAGTGGGGTGATCGAGCGCGCGGAGAGCGAGCGATGACGGTGCAGAGGTGGGCTGTCGACTTGCGGGTAGTAGATTCATGGAGGCGACCGCCGCGGAGTCCGACACGGCGTCCGTAATTCGGATTCGAACTTTCCACCAGTCAGCTTGGATGCTGAGGATGGCACCCTTGGGAGCGAGAAGCGAAGGCACGAAGGCACGAAGAGACGAAACACAGAACCCCGAGTCGCAGTGGCAGCTCGTGTGCGTCGACCAGACGCGCGGCAAAACCGACGTTCAACATTCAAGTCCGAAACGGCCAGCTGCAGGCTGCAGCTCGCCATTTACTAGGGAAGTCGAAGCAGGAATAGGAAGGCTTTGTAGATGCCAAGGCCAAGAAGACCAAGAGAGGGAGCGTGCGGGGGCTGCGGGGCCGCCGGGGGGGCCGAGTGAGGATGTCGGGGTTCGCAGTGGTTGTCCAGATCAGAGCTGCATGGAGGGCGAAGATGGCGCGGTGCATACATCAATATGTACGTGCTTCTGTTGCGCCAAAGCGTGGATGCGCTTCTTGTATTCAAAGTGGGCCGCATCGCGCCCGTCCGTGTAGGATGTCTGGATGAGCAGTGGCGCCCCTAGGTCTACTGCGTCCCCGCGGGACATCGATACGGATATCGACATTTGAAGAGCCGCGCGCGGTGCTTGATCGAGAACGCACGGGACGAGTTGTCGATATCACCTTGAGAATGGGCACCCCAGGCGCGTCGATGTCGACGACGAGGCGAAGGTCGACAGCGACTCGTCGACTTGCCATGCTCGTAAGAAGACCGAAGAGGCAGACGCCGCGGAGTCCGAGACGGTGCCCGCATTGAGGAAATCCTGGATCCCAGTACAGTACGGAATCCTTGGGAGCGAGCAGCGAGGAAACCAAGGGGGACAAGCAGAGAGCCCCCGAGTCGCAGCGCGCACACGGACTACAAACGGACGTGCGTCATCCACGTCCGAGACGGCACGCTGCAACTCGGTATCTGCCAGGGAATTCGAGCTTCGAGCTGACAAGGCCAAGGGGACCAAGAGCCAAAGCGTGTGAGGACGCCAGGATGTATGCGTGGCGATACCAAAGCTTATATGCCATGAAGAGCCCTTGGTTCTTCTATCTCCTCGTAGGATGCCGCACGCGATGTGGGAATACGAGAAGACAATCATGAGGTATTAGAGCATCGAAGAACGGCGAGGGCGCGGGGCGAATAGTCGATATCGCTGCGGCGATCTGGACTCGGTGCCAACGGCGCTGCAGAGGACTGGCAGAGGTCGTAGACTTGGATAGGGAGACCAAAGCGACCCCCACGGTCGAGCGGTCGCCGGCGAGCGCGGCGCGCCTGCCAGACGATGAGCGCGAGGATTCCCCGCCGCGTAGGCCTCGACGCAGCCGAGCCCGCCGCCCATAGGCTACAGGCTACAGCTTGGGTACGGGCCATTGGACGTCGGAAGCGGGAAGTGGGAACGAGGACGCAGTGGCGTGATCGCGACTGGACCTCGGATTGGGCGTCGCACGTCGTACGTCGCTGTTCGCGTTGCTACAGCCTACAGTGTCATTTGTTTGACGCGCCGGGCGCCGACGCACTCGGATGTCGCTGTGCGACGTCGTGCACACTGCACAGCGTCTGGAGGGACGCGAGGACGGGTTCCGCGGTGTGCTTGGGTCTATGCTTCAGTTCATGATGCATGAACGTTCTCTGCTTGAGCTTCGAGCTTGAGATACGCATACGCGACGAGGGCGATCGATATCGATAGCCCGCTCCGTTCGTCCGTGCACGGTGTCTTCTAGTCTCAAAGGATTAGCAGCGCCTCTAGCAGCACGCTGGAAAATTGCAGTTCGTGCTAGTGAAAACGCGAAGGCGATTCAGAAGGCGGCGCGAAAGTGAGATAAGGATGCGCTTAGCGGGAGCGTGCCAAGTTCGATGCAGTGAAGCGAGGTAGGCACAGTGGTTGATTTTGATGTCGTCCCGCAAATGAATCAAGTGCGGGATGGAGGCGAGGGTCCCTGGAGAGGGCCCCGACGTCGGGCGGTGCGAAGGCTAGCGCTGTCGGTGGCCTTGATCGGGGTCTACTAGGGTCCGGTGGGGTAATTGACGGATTGACGGGCGTCACGAATGTGGCGACAAACTTCTGAACTTGGACACAATCTTCAAACATTCAAATCGCGCACGTTGGATACTGCGGGCTGCCGAACGCACATTGAACGAGGTGCTGCGCAGGAGCTCGGACATAGAGATAGGTAAATTAGAGAGGCACTGAGAAGACGAGAACCAGGCGTGTGGGGTCGTGCACGCGGCAGGGCGTGCGCGGAGGCGATATTCTTAGCGGGGCCGTGGGCTCGGGACGCGATGCGGTGGGTGGCAGGATCCCACACCGCGCAGGGAATCCGAACACGCACAGGCCACGGCTGGGTGTGATGGCGGGAGGTGGGTTGGGCTTGGTATGTTCTGGGCGGGCGGCCATGTCAGATTCAGATGCGTAGATGCATGGTCATTGATGTGGTGTGGGCGGTCTCGGGGAGTCGCGATGAGGACGGCGTGTGATGCGTGCGGGACGCCTTGGACCCAGCGCGGAGGAGAGTGTTGGCAAGCAAGTCGTCAGCTGCTGGTTCAGCTGCTACGAGCTTCGACTGCTGCGAACGTGTCAGTGAGAAAGACATCCGCTGGCGGGGCGGTGGATTATGCGTATGCGAGAGCAGTAGGCGAGCACGGCTGTGTTGAGTTGGGAAGATGTCAGTGTGTTGTATGTTTCGCATCGGCGCTCGGCCGTGTATTTCGGTATGGGATATGACGACAGGTCGCAGTGCTGCCGTGCAACGGCTCGCGCACGCCGCGGCTGGCTTTTTCGCCTCAGCCTAGAAGTAAATCCATACTGCTCTCTCTCTCCCTCCTCCACGTCCTCCCCGTCCTCGTCCCTGTCCATGGCATCGACCAGCAGGCGCACCCTCTCCGCGCCGCAGCGGCCTCGCCCGCGCACGGACGTCTTCAAGCCAAAATTCCCCATCGACCCCTTCGCTGCCGCCCCCGTCCGCGAGCCCTGGTTTCTAAGGCCCGACGCCCTCTCCGCCCTCGCCTTCCACCCCCGCCGCGACGTCCTGCTCGTCCTCGGAGGTGTGTTCCTGACTGTGTTCATCACGGGCTAACTGACCGCATTCCGTAGCGCCGTCGATCCCTGACCTGGATGCGCTGCTATCATCGAAGCTGCTCGCCAACTCCCTTCTCATCATCGCTACACACCAGTCGCTGTCCATCCCGCACACCGCCCTCCCCACCGTACGCATCCTCAAGCTCGCCCAGCCGCTCGCCGTCGAGCACGAGGGCGCCGTCCGCCTCGCCGTCGTCCTCGAGTGGGCCCAGCGCGTCGCCCGTGTCTGGCGCACCCACGGCGGATACGGTGCCGTCGAGCTCCAGGACGACCAGGATGGCGCCGAGCACCTCCCGCCGCCGTCTCTCTTCCGCTTCCGCGGCTCCCATAGTACGCCGCCCTCCCCCCGCGCGTCCGCGACGAGCCTGGCCGCGGACGACCCCCGCGCGTCCCTCCAGTCCGTCTCTCACCTCTCCGCAGATGGCCCCGCCCCCGCACGTCCACCGTTGTCGCCGCTGCCCCGCCCGCAGTCGCTCTCCGCGCGCCTCTGGAGCCGCCCCCGCGTGCACTCGAGCGCGCACCCGCACGACGACGCGCGCCCGCTCGACGGCCTCATCAACTTCCTCCCGCCCGGCGTCGCGGACAAGGCACTCCTCAAGCAGGCGATCCTCGTCACGACGATCTCGACCGCCTTCCTCGCCGCGCCCCCGCGCTACAGCCCGCGCAACCCGCGCAAACCACGTTCGAGCCTCAGCTTCGGCGCGCTCGGCGCGGGCTTCGGCGCACACAGCACCGCGTCCGTCAACCTGCCCCCCACGCCGCCCTTCCAGAGCGGTGAGTCCGTCACCAGCGATATGTCCAGTGTCGCAGTGCGCACGCGCGCGCACATCGTGCACGTTCTCCCGGGCGACCCACGCACGCACGCGTCGCCCGCGCGCACGAAGCTCGTGCAGAGCATCGAGGCGTTCCTCCTCTCGTACGCGTACCCCGCCGGGCTCCAGCACGACAAACATGACAGCGCAAAGAAACTGTCAGGCTCGAACTTTATGATGGACGCCCCGGACGCCCGGGCGGACCGCGCGCTGCCGTTCATCATGTCTGCGTCGACGCTCAACGAGCGGGTCGGGCCCGACTCCAACTCTCCCATTCCTGCACCGAATAACTCATCGACCGTGCCGACGTCGCCCTACAACACCTGGCCCGCGCCCGCCTCCCTCCTCGAGCTCGTCCTCTGCGGCACGCTCGACGCGCCCTCCGACCCCTTCTCGCCCTCCCCCGACGCCCACGGCTACGGACCCGGCTACGCACACGCGCTCCCGCGCACGACGCCGCGCGCGCTGCTCACGGGCGCGGCGGACGTCGTGCTGCTCGCGGAGGACACGCCGGCGGTGCCCGCGGTCGTCGTGAGCGCGTCCGAGCCGGCGCCGCTGCCGCTGAGCGGGTATTCGAGCGCCAGCACCTCGCCGTCTATGTCGGGGTACGTTTCTGCCTCGGACTCGAGCCCGCCGTCGTCGGCCGCGTCGAGCCCGCCAAGGACGCCGCCCACGGCCTGTGTGCGCGGGAGCCCGCTCGCGAAGAGTATGGGTGGAGGAGGGGGCGTGCCGTGCGTGAGCCTCGGCGGGCTGCCCACGCCGCCGGACTCGGAGGACTCGGAGTCGGGAGAGGAGGGCGCGGAGGGTGCGAGGAAGCGGACGAGTGGGGATTCGGGGGTGGATGTGGGGATGGGGAGTGTCGCGGGAAGATTGGATGGAGGAAAGGAGGGAGGAGTGACGGTGGGAGACGACGCGAGTGCGAAGGGGAGGCGGATGCGATGGCGGTTTTGGAAGCGGGCGGCGCGGGGGTCGCGGTGAGCGCTGCATCGTTGCTTTCCTGCTCATAGAACACAGATGATCCATGCAATCGACACTCTTCACGCCATTGGACTACTCTATATATGCTACTGCTATACGCTCTTCTTTTCCTCTCTCTTTCCTTCTTCAAAGCTTCACTTTCGCATACTGCATTTTGCACTTCGCACCCATGCACGCACCCACCCCTTGCTCGACCTCGGTCCCGGAACCCTGCACTTCCCCGCGCACCACATCACGCAAAACCACGCATACAACCACCCTCGCGCCACCCCAACCCTCCCATCCCATAATACGCACGGCGTATCACCATCGCACCCACAGACGGACTGCCCCACCCTCTCAGCCCACTGCTTTCCCATCCACGACACCCACTATCCCAACTACTATTTAATGGCTCCTAGTCGCATACGCTCGTTTAGTTCCCCTTCCTTTCTCCTTCTCTTTTCTCCTTCCCTTCGATTCTTTTCGTTTGCTTGTTCCGCTTGCTCGTCCGCTCGCTCGCTCGCATCTCAGACTCTGGCTCTGCACAGGCAATTGTACACTAGGCTCTCGCACCGCATTGCATTCACATTCACATTCACGTGCATCCTCGTTCCGTTTCTTCGTTCTCGATCCTTGGACGCTGGGCCGTGATTAGTGGTCAGCCGTAGACGGTGAGTGGGCTCGCTGACGTTGAACGTTGAAGCGTCGGCTTATGGCTGCCAGTCTTGATGCCGGGCTTGGTCTGCAATCATGAATGGGTCTCCAGGCGTACACTTTGAGCTCTCGCCGGGCTTGTATCCTTGCGCATGAACGACTTCACCAGTTCACGAATATGAGGCTTAGGTTGGGCTTGGGTACTGTCGCAGTTCGGGGCTCGGCACGGGTGGTCCAAGCGCCTTCGGATTCGGCCGTATGCTGATCTCCGTGCCGACAGTGCCGAGCGGTGGTTTGTCTGGGTCTGTCCTTCTGTTACTGTCATGTAACACCTTTTGCAAACGATTCAGGTGAAAATTAGTTAGTATATTGTGTGTTTCACAAGTAAATATCAGAAATTCTCGCCTTGAAAGTGAATGGTCTTCGTTAGCAAAG
>SWBT01000225.1:0-161810 GCA_005298045.1 Pleurotus ostreatoroseus | reverse complement strand
TGTGCGCGTCGAGTCGGAGGTAGCAGTAATAGTGAGTGACGGGTGTCGCGACTTGAGTGGGATGCGTCCGAGGGTCGAAAGGGATGGTGTACGCGTGCCGCGCGAAGAGGGACTCATCACCGCGATTGGTGAAAGTGAACAAGGAAATTGGTGAAAGTCACTTTTCACCAAGTTATATGGTTATTAGTTGGTGACTGGTGAAACTCGAGATGAACCGGTGAATTTCACGCTCACCAGCTACACTGGTGACTTTCACAGGACCGACTTGCGCGCTAGTTTACACATCCCAGAACGAGCACCCGAACACTTTTTTCTCACGCTCAAGCCTCTCTCAAAGCGTTGCCAGCGTCGTTCCGTAGCCCGCCGCGTCACTTGTCACCGACTGCCATCCTCACCGCCTGCCGCACATACCTACTATATTCTCGACTCAATCGCGTTTACTGGCGGTGACTTCTCTATACTTTACGACATGTATTCTAACGCTGTTGACTTTTCTACTAGTCCGACGACGGCGCTGCGACGAAAAATGCTCGCGCGTATCGCTATCGCTTGACGAGCCACGATGCTCAAGTCTGGGAGGTGCCATGGGTTCAAATGTACAATTGTGAGAGTGGACAGACCGTTACACAATACTCGTTAGGCGTCTGGTCCACCTGTGGACGTGTATGCTTACCATCTCCACGCTCACAGGACATGTCTCCCCGCGACTGATCGCTGTTTGTACGGGCTTGCTGCTCGGCCTTGCGACCGACCCTCGATAGCCACTCCCATAGAGCGTTGGACGAAGGCGCTTGACCATAGCTTTTGTAAGTTGCATCAGGTACAAGTCAGTTGCCCTTACTGATATCATGTAGGTCCTTCAGGGTCAACAGAGCGGGAACTGGAGCGAGCCCCGGGCAACATCTTGCTAACGGTAAGTGGTAAATGTTGAAGAGCCGTGCACTGCTGATGCTCGGGCTTGACAGGCTTGTTGCAAGGCTTCGCGTACACTAGCAGAGGACACGGAAGGTCGCATGGAAGACCGACTATAAGTAAGGCCAGTATATATTTACTTTACAGGGACGTATATATCTAGTGTAGCTACATGTACATAACACAATAGGATACCCAGTATAGCATTTCGTGCAGCAGATTTCGATTTTGAGTGAACAATTTCGATGGTGAATCTCACCAATTCGTCACCAATTTACATGTTGAAAGCTGCATGAGGTGACTGGGGTCACGTATTCGTAATTGGTGAAATGGGACAGTAAGTTGGTGAAAGGCACCAATTTACGGTACCATCCAGGCTGGTGACTTTCACCAGCGGCATTTTGGCTATATGGTGAATTTCCCCAGTTGAATTGGTGAATCTAACCTAGCTATATGGTGATTTGATTGGTGAATTTCACCATTTCTCAGGCACACAGTGGTCTAGCGCTCGAGTGTCGAGGTCGCCTGTCGCGTCTGTACTCTGTAGCTCGACCACCGTGTTCTCGTGGCGCAGTAGCTATCGACACGTCCTTATGCAGTGACCAGTGACCATCGCGATTGACTCGAAGCGTTCGAGCGTGCTCTTATGCCGAGGTCATCGATTGCAGCGTGGCAAGGCAGGTCTGAACCGAGTTGAAGCAGTCAGCAAAAGCGCGTCAGCAACTGGGGACCAGCCGCGGCATGTGTGATGACGCGGGGGACGGTGCGTTAGCATCTGGGCTGGCAATACAGTCCAGGAGGCTGACAGGACCGGTACACAAGGGCTAACATGGTCAGCTAAGTGGCGGTGTAGATGTGTGTGGTGGTGGTGGCGGTAGGAGCAGGAGACGTGGAGGTTTGTCTGATGTGATCTGCATCGCTTGGATGGAAGCATCGAGCTCATCCGTTTTGGGGATAAGTCCGGCCTCTGGATCTAACATGTACAAACAGAGGCAATTGACTTCAAGTTCTTTGACTTGCCCGTGTATCGTAGGATATTTGTACATCGTATGACCGGGTGCAGCACAGTGTCATTTCATGCTGGAGAACCTACCCGAGAGCACAGAGCCGTCGGTGCCCACGATCGCCTGCGGTCGCCGGTGCGAGGTCGGCCTGGCGTTCGAATCGTGACCACTTACCGTTAACTGGGGCACAATTATCGTTAATACAGCAAATCTTCAGCCTCTTCCGCGACACAAGCGACCGACAGTCTCCAGCCTTTAAGCCCGCCCCTCACCGCCTTCGATCCCCAGGCCGGTCTTCGATGAATCCCGCTAAGGGAGGGACGTTGTGGGAGGCGTGGAGTGGGTCGCTGGGCGTAGTACTAGGAGAGGAAGAGGGGGGACGGATGCGCGCCGGAGGGGCCATGGAGCCGGTGGTGGACGCAACTTCAGGCTGAAGCCAGGACAGAGAATCGAGACGTGTTCGTGTAGCTATTCCGCAGCCTCCTTCTTATCAAGAAGCGATCTGTACACTTGAACATCGTGCGCGTCAGGCCCATGTCGGCCGCGTCCCTGTCCGTCTTCACCGCGTTGCGTGGCATCGTGAGCATTCGCTGGTAAGGGACGAGACGGGTGAGCTTGAGAACGTACTTAGATGCAGCAATGTCCGCGGAGAGCCTCATGCCAGTCAGCGTTCCGCCTCCGGGCGCCTGGACGCCCGATATTGAATTTGGTCCTCAAATTCGACGGAACGCGGCGGACAGTCCTGAGAAAGAACGTTATCACTTGCGGGGACAGTGGAAAGAGTGTTGAGCGCGTCGACGCAGGGAATGACGGCGTACGTGGAACAAGAAGACAAAGATGAGAGTCAGCACGCCACGGAAAACGAGCAGGAGGCAAGTTTGTACGTCATGTATCGAGGATATAATTATACAGAAACCTCTGCGGGGTCGTGCGATCATGATCTGTCGGACCTCGGACCTGCTTCGACAAGCGTCCGCGGAGCTTCATCTTCGACAAACTTATGCTCGCGCTGCGACGTCTGCGAGGCCAGTGACGTCGGTCGGATTTGTGCAGGAACCCTGGGCTGTCGTCAGCCATCTGCGGAATGCAGGGCGCGAGGCAGGAACGCACCGTTGGCTCAGAAAATAGCGTGTCAAGGTCGCCGCGGCAGGTTTGCAAAGTCCGCAGGCCAATGGAGGGCGACCTCGAGAGAGACGGGCGGGCAGCTGACCCTGACCGCACCCGGGTACCGTGTCGCAGACTGCTGGAGCTTGAACGGGGCAACGGTGCCTCCGCAGTAAGGGCGCACGACCGCGAGTGAGAGACGCGACCGCGACACGCGATGTCGTGTCCCGCAGCGAGCTGCAGGGCGTGCTCGTCGCGGTCGACGACGAGCAGCGATGCGCCAATGAGCTCGCGCACAGCTCACGAATAAATCAGACGGGAGTGGACGCGTCCGGGAGCGCCGGTCGTGCGGGGAGAGAGCGGGCAAGCGAGCGCCGCCGGGGCTGCAGCCAATCAGCGGCGCCGCAGACTCGGCCGGCGGGTCGGACGTTGTCGGCGAGCCGGAGGGTGTCTAAAAGCAGGCGTGTGATTGGCTTCGGCGGGCAGGTCCGAAGCCCGCCACGCGCTCTTTATATTCGTGCGCCCCTCCGGAGTGTGCCGGCACGTCTTGATCCTCCTCCCCATCCTCCACCAAGCTCGTCGGCCTCGACGTCGTCCACGACGATGTTCAACCTCGCGGGCAAGACCAACGCCGCATGGCGGGGCATCCAGCGCATGGCCGCTGGCATGGCCACCGTCGCAGAACCCATCGGCGCGACCAAGGTCCCCATGTCTCTCCTCGAGCCAAAAGCGTACATCAACTACCAGCGCATCGAGGACAACCTCGCTGTTATTCGTGACCGGTCAGTCTCTCGTCGGGCGTCGATAAGCCGGATCGTGTGCGGAGGGGGCTAAATGCGACGTGTTCTGCAGCCTGAAGCGTCCCCTGACGCTATCAGAAAAAATTCTCTACGGTCACCTCGACGACCCTGTCAACCAGGACATCGTCCGTGGTACCAGCTACCTCAAGCTTCGCCCAGACGTACGTCTGCGCACTCGTTACTGCCCCATATATGCGCATTAAATGTTCAATTTTACCCCGCATTGTACAGCGCGTCGCTTGCCAGGATGCCACCGCCCAGGTCAGTTCGAGGCCCCCCTGACAAGCGCCTGCCATACTGACGTCACGCCCAGATGGCTATTCTCCAATTCATGTCCGCGGGCATGGACACTGCAGCAGTCCCGACGACGGTGCACTGCGATCACCTTATCGAGGCGCAGGTGGGCGGTGTGAAGGATTTGGCGCGCGCAAAGGCGATCAACAAGGAGGTCTACGATTTCTTGGCTACCGCAACTGCCAAGGTGCGTTCTAGTCTGTGCCTGGTGCGCGCAGCCAGTTAACGCGTCGGTTTTAGTACGGTCTCGGTTTCTGGCGGCCTGGCTCTGGTATCATTCACCAAATTATTCTCGAGAACTACGCATTCCCCGGTGGTCTTATGATCGGTACTGACTCGCACACGCCCAACGCTGGTGGTCTCGGAATGATTGCGTGCGGTGTTGGTGGTGCTGACGCTGTCGACGTCATGGCTGGTATTCCATGGGAGCTTAAGTGCCCCAAGGTGATCGGTGTCAACCTGACTGGTAAACTCTCTGGCTGGACTGCTCCCAAGGGTACGTGACGCGTTCCTGAGTGCAAATTACGCTTTGATTGACGTACCGCCTGCAGATGTTATTCTCAAGGTTGCTGGTATCCTCACTGTCAAGGGCGGAACCGGTGCTATTGTCGAGTACACTGGACCTGGTGTCGAGTCGCTCTCTTGCACGGGTATGGCTACTATTTGCAACATGGGTGCTGAAATCGGCGCAACGACCTCTCTGTTCCCCTTCAACCACCGTATGGCGGACTACCTCAACGCGACCAAGCGCGGTTCGATCGCCGAGTACGCCAAGCGCTTCCAGCACAACCTGAAGCCGGATGAGGGTGCCGACTACGACCAGGTCATCGACATCGTAAGTCTCCTCGCTAACGGCTTCGAGCGAGATAATTTACATTATATCGCAGAACCTCTCTGAGCTCGAGCCCCACATCAACGGTCCATTCACCCCCGATCTGGCTACCCCGATCTCCAAGTTCAAGGAGGCTGTCGAGAAGAACAACTGGCCCGCTGAGCTCAAGGTTGGACTGATTGGCTCCTGCACGAACTCCTCGTACGAGGACATGTCCCGCGCTGCGTCCATCGCCAAGCAGGCTAAGCAACACGGTCTCGATGCTAAGAGCAAGTTCACGATCACCCCCGGTTCCGAGCAAGTCCGTGCGACCATCCAGCGCGACGGCCAGATGGCTGCATTCGAGGAGGTCGGCGGGATTGTCCTCGCCAACGCTTGCGGCCCGTGCATTGGTCAATGGGATCGTCGCGATGTCAAGAAGGGTGTCGCCAACTCGAGTGAGTCATCATGTCCATTGCTCACCTCACATCTCTGACCGCGCTTCGTGCAGTCATCACCTCGTACAACCGTAACTTCACCGGCCGTAACGACGCGAACCCCGCCACGCACGCCTTCGTCGCCTCCCCCGATCTCGTCACCGCCATGGTCTTCGCCGGCGACCTCCGCTTCAACCCACTCACGGACTCTATCACCGGCGCTGATGGCAAGCCCTTCAAGTTCGAGGACCCCTCCGGCAACGAGCTCCCCCCACGCGGCTACGACCCCGGCGAGAACACCTTCCAGGCGCCCCCCGCTGACCGTGCTAGCGTCCAGGTTGCGATCGACCCCAAGTCCGAGCGTCTCCAGCGTCTGACTCCCTTCAAGCCATGGGACGGCAAGACACCCGAGGGTCTCCCCATTCTCATCAAGGTCAAGGGCAAGTGCAGTAAGTGTCAAAGTTTGTTCTCGGTTCGGAGCGAACGACTGACGGCGTGATCAGCTACGGATCACATCTCTGCTGGCGGCCCCTGGCTCAAGTACCGCGGCCACCTCGAGAACATCTCCCAGAACTGCCTGATCGGCGCGATCAACGCCGAGAACGGCGAGGCGAACAAGGTCAAGAACCAGGTGAACGGCGAGTGGGACGGCGTCCCGCAGACCGCCGCGTGGTACCGCGACAACGGCATCAAGTGGGTCGTCGTCGGCGACCACAACTACGGCGAGGGCTCCTCGCGCGAGCACGCCGCGCTCGAGCCGCGCTTCCTCGGCGGCCTCGCGGTCATCACCCGGTCGTTTGCGCGCATCCACGAGACGAACCTGAAGAAGCAGGGCATGCTCGCGCTGACGTTCGTCGACCCCGCGGACTACGACAAGGTGCGCCCGAGCGACAAGGTCGACATCCTCGGCCTCGAGAGCTTCGCGCCGGGGAAGAACTTGACGCTGCGCCTCCACCACGAGGACGGCGCGACGGAGGAGATCCCGCTCGCGCACTCGTTCAACGAGGGCCAGATCGAGTGGTTCAAGGCGGGCTCTGCGCTCAACTTGGTATGTGGTTTGAGTTGGTTGTGATGATGTATGGTGTGCTGACTTGGGTGGATAGATGGCCGCGAAGGCGAAGTCCGCATAAACGCGTCGCGCCCTCCCTGCGCCATGTAAATTGGATAGCCTGGACAGACGTGCAGGAACATGAGACCGGCCTTGGGCAGGGTCGGCCGTGGACTTGCACTTGCACGGACCCCGATTCCCCCTCGTATCCTTACCCTTTCTGCCCACACGTCGTCGTCGTCGTCGAGCGGCGTGCGTGAAGTACTTTCCACCGCGATAGCTAGTTGTATGATAGATCGTGTCCGTCTTGCACCGCTAGTTTTCTCCTTTATCCTCCCTGATGATAGCTATAGCTACGATCCCAGTTTTTGTCTGTTTTCGCTGTGTAATGAGTCAAGGAATGCAATGGAAATCAAAAGCAAGGCGTTTGCCCCGCAGCGTGTTGTGCATTTATACAGAAAGAGAATGAACGGTCTTCTCTCTGATTACGGCCAGCAAGAGAGACTGCATTGTTGTGTTTCGGGGGTTCTAGAGAAAATTCGCGATCGTCGGGATGCGGGCGCTACGCTTCTTAGGTTCGAACAACCACGTTTGAAATTTGAAAAGGCATCATCTGTGAAATCGGTAACTTCTCTAGGTCGGTACCGATATGTGCTATCGCCATGTCCATGCCGCTGATACGATGTTCGTAGGTGGCGGCAAGGTGGCGGTTAGAGTCCACTTGCGTGGCCAAGAACGGCAATCCACCCTGAAGTCCGCAAGGTTCGTCTTACAAATCCTCTCAGCTTCAGTTGCTCAGCCGTCGATTGCGCCTTCAGACATACGAAACCCTAGATAAAGTTTTTACAAGGTCTCCAGGATGGATCGACGCGCAAACGTGCAGAGAAGTCCGCGTTTCAGAGCGTTCTCGGACGCGCAGATGAGGTCATCCTCGGTCTTGGTCAGCGAGAGCTTGCGGCTTTAGGTAACTCTGTCGCCATACCTGGTGCGTGTTTCGATTAGGTGAGATGCAGTGAAATATGGCTTGGCTTGTATGTTTGTCAACGGCGGACGGTGTGGGCCAGGGCGTTGGTGGGCGAGTCACTGTCCCGTATCTCCCGCCGAGCTTCGGGAGCGAGGAGGTTTCGATATGTTTCACGAAGCATGAGAAATGGGGATTCTGGTGGAGAGTATATAATACATGGCTGAGGGTTCGAGATGGACACAGATCTCTCGTTCTCTATTCTGCTCCGTCGTCCTCGTCCACCTTATACCCCTAGACTAATGCCTGTTCCAGATATCGTCCGCGACTCTTTCGTCGGCCAGCTCATATACTACGCTTCTGGAAAACGCCTCTTCCAATACCCAGAAGAGAGACCAGGCTTCGTACTTCCCGCAAGGTTTGCCGCGACGCGTCCACGATCGTCGGCGGAGGGCGTCATACCATCGGATGCGTCGTCTGAGATCACTGCCGTCTGCAAGACCAAACCTGACGGGACGCCTGATTCCAAAAGTCGCGTCTCGGTAGCGGAGCGTAGAGTGTCGGAAAACGGGTTGGAGGAACCACCGCAAGAAAACATCCCAACGCGGGAGGAGCCACCGCAGGAAAGCGCACTGGCCCAGGAATACCTCCATCATCATCCTAGTGCAGATATCGAAAAGGCGGCGTTCGCCATCGCCTCGAAAGAGCCTGCACATCATGACCCTAATCTCGTAGACTGGTATGGACCAGACGATCCGGAAGCACCGATGAACGTAGGTTGTCCCGCCTCTAACACCAGGGTCTCGAGCTAACGACCGTTATCTAGTGGTCCTTCTTCAAACGGTGCCTAGTCACCTTCGACATCTGTCTCATCACGTTCACCATCTACATCGGCTCCGCGCTCTACGCGCCCGGCATCCCCTCCATGGCCGCAGACTTTTCCATCTCCCAAGTCGCCGCCTCGCTCGGCCTGACGATGTTCGTCATCGGGTACGGCATCGGTCCGATGGTCCTCTCGCCCATCTCAGAGCTCCCCCAGCTCGGCCGCGCGCCCGTGTACATGGTCACCCTCCTCATCTTCGTCGCCCTGCAGGTGCCCACAGCGCTCGCACACAACATAGGGTCGATCGTCGTCCTGCGGTTCCTCGCGGGTATCTTCGGCTCGCCGCCCCTCGCGACGGGCGGCGCGTCGCTGGCGGATGTGTGGGCACCGGAGGACCGCGCTGTGGTGATTGGGCTGTGGGGGCTGGCGGCCATGGCGGGACCGGCGGTGGGCCCGATCCTGGGTGGGTTCGTCGCGCAGAGCGAGAATTGGAGATGGACGATATGGATTCTGTTGTGGCTGGGAGGAGGGTCGACGGTGTTCCTGGCTTTGTTTATGCCGGAGACGTCTGCACAGACGTAAGTTCTCTATGTGATATATCTGCGGTTTTGAGAACTTACCATTCTGCGATGCAGCATCTTATATCGGCGTGCCGTGCGTCTGAGGCGGCTTACTGGCAACCTTAACTTGCGATCTCAGGGCGAGATCGACGGGCACAGCGTGTCGGTGCGGGAAATGGCGATGACGACCCTCGTACGCCCTTTCATCCTCGGCTTCTGCGAACCAATCATCGCCTTCTGGAACATATACATCTCACTCGTGTACGGTTGGTACTTCCCATAATATTCAGCAGGCAAGTTTCTCATGGGTATTTGTTTGATCTTTAGGCATTCTATACTGCTTCATCTCGTCCTTCGACGTTGTCTTCATTGGGAACCACCACTTCAACCTCGGACAGAACGGACTCGCCTTCATCGGCATCATCGTAGGAGTCGCTATATGCTATGTCTG
The DNA here is from genome assembly GCA_005298045.1 of Pleurotus ostreatoroseus. Taxonomy (NCBI): domain Eukaryota; kingdom Fungi; phylum Basidiomycota; class Agaricomycetes; order Agaricales; family Pleurotaceae; genus Pleurotus; species Pleurotus ostreatoroseus. Next base: position 152,605 of record SWBT01000225.1, on the reverse strand, counting down.
CTTCCTCCCGTGGGCGGTCTTCAGCCTCAAGCCGCGGTTCAGTCGTGGTAGTGAGTATTCAGATTCACCGCTGTGGTATACCAATTCCTGATCGTGGATGTAGCGTTTAAGCCGGAAGACCGTCTCCCGTTGGCGATGTGGGGAGCAGTATTTCTGCCCGTATGTCGTCCTACTTCCAATCGAGGTCGCTGATAGCTAACCATTCTGTTTGTGTCACTGCACTCTAGGTCTCCATGTTCTGGTTTGGCTGGACGAGCTCTGGGAGCATCCACTGGATATCCCCCATCCTTGCCTCCGCACTCTGGGCGGCGTCGGCGTTCCTCCTCTTCCAGGCTGGTCTCAAGTACGTCTGTTCTATCGTGTTTCCCGATGACTCATACTAAAGATATTCTCTCTCCCATCTACTGTACAGCTATCTCGCGGACTGCTACCCACGCTACGCCGCCTCCGTTTTCGCGGGTAACGACTTCTTCCGGTCGATGCTCGGTGCGGCGTTCCCGCTGTTCAGCACTGGTGCGTTGCTACTTCGTCTTTCTCGTCGTACGCGAGATACTCATTTTTCTCCGCAAACAGCGTTCTTCCACAATCTCGGTGTTGGGCCGGCATGTAGCATACTGGGTGCTGTCGGCGTTGCGATGCTCCCCATCCCGTTCGTGCTGTACAGATATGGCGCGAAGATTCGCTCGTGGAGCAAATATGCGGACTGAGAGCGAGATGTGGACTGTGAGGTTGTATTGTTTGAATTTCATGGATGCTTTTGGACTGTTCAGGCTGGATCATATTAGACATAGAGAATACGATATTGTAGCACTAGACTAGAGCCTTCGCATACGCGAAATGTAGACGTACCACATCGACACCAGACATCAGTTGTACATGCTCTGAGAATCTCCTCAAAGTTCCTCGCCAGCGTTCTCCAATGAATCCAATCCCTTCAGACACTCTACGCATACTGGCTACTTGAACATCCCGTCATGTAAATATCGCCGACTCGTTATCGAAGCTGGTTATTCAAAACCGCGGGGTATTCATAAAGACAAGGGAGGGCTGTCATCCAAGCCCTCAAAAATCTTTACCCAGTTTCTACCTCCATATGCCAGCAATTTTTCGTAGTCGACACTCAATGCCCCCGCTCTAGGTAGGTGTTGACCTATCACAACGCGGGCAGAGGTGTGAAAACCTGACCGGTAAGATGGAGGGACCCATAGCAGCAGTTCACCACCGTCCTTCACCCATCCGTCCTGCTTGTTCATTTCGGAGCAGCAAGCTAACCAACGCGCTTTTGTCTTTTCTTTGGACAGGTCGCGGTGTTTGCCAGGTGCATCATAGATGAGGATCCTTCCGTCGCTTCCACCGGTTGCCAGGAACAGGTCATCAGGGGAATAAGCCACGGTGAGCACGCTGGCACCCTTTTCATGGCCAAGCAATGGTTCGCCGAACGCTGAACCACTCTGTGAATTCCAGATTCGTGTGGTCCCGTCGTCCGAACTCGATGCAACGTAACGACCATCGGGCGAATAAGCTACCTGACGGATACGTGCTTTATGACCTGGAAGCGCCCTGCCCAATGCCATGCCTGCCCGTAGATCCCAGATCCGTACAGACGTGTCTTTGGACCCGGATGCTATGCGACCGTCTGGAGAGAAGGCTACGGATACGACGGCATCTGAATGGCCTTGCAACTTGGTGATAGCTGTAGCACTGTGGACATCCCAGATCCACATCGTGCCGTCACCATATCCACATACTAGACGTCCATCGGCGGAGAACGCAATGGACATGGCCCTTTTCGAGCCTACGACCGATAGTGGCTGGCCATTTGAAGATCCTGTTTGCGCATCCCAAAGACGGATTGTAGCATCATCCGACGCCGACGCGAGTAGATGGCCGTCTGGGGAATACACCACCGAGCGTACCCAGTCGGTATGTCCTTGGGAACGTTTGCCAACCGTACTCCCTGCTTCTGCATTCCAGATACGAACAGTACGATCGTCCGACCCAGATGCAATGAACCGACCGTCAGGAGAGTACGTGACTGAAAGTATTTCACCCGTGTGTCCTTGCAAAGGCCCACCGACGGCAGCACCGGTCTGGGCATCCCGTACGCGTATCAGCTTGTCGTCTGAGCCATAAGCAATATGGCGGGCATCGGGAGAATACGCAATAGTCAAGATTCTGTTAGGATGGCCTTGGAGTTGGTCGTCTACTGTGGAGCCTGACCTGACATCCCAAACACGTGCGGTACCGTCCTTCGAAGCAGAGGCAATGAAGAGCCCATCTGGTGAGTACGCCACAGATTTGACCGAGTTTGAATGACCTTCTAGGACTTCTCCAATGAATGCACCCGTGGCTGCGTCCCACATACGTATCGTAGCGTCATTTGAGCTAGAGAGAATGAAGCGGCCGTCAAACGAGTATTTCACGGACCGCACGCTAGCGGTATGTCCTCGGAGAGGCTGTCCAACAGTCTCACCTGTATGCGCGTTCCAAATAAGTATAGTGTAGTCATTGTAGCCACATGCAATGCTTCCACCGTCGGGAGAATACGCAATCGTATAGATTGCTCCTTGGTCGCCTTCGAGAGGTACTCGTGTTTCCAAGTGGGAAGTTGTATTCCAGGTATACATAAGGCCATCTTTGCAACCGGACGTGATGTATCGCCCATCCGGGGAATATGCCAGGGCCCATACTTCGCTTGTATGCCGTAGAATCCTCCCTACCAGTGGCTTTGTTTGCAGGTCCCAAATCCGTACAGTACGATCATCAGAACCCGAGGCAACAAAACGGCCATCTGGGGAGTAGGCTACACAATTGACCTCGTCACTGTGGCCTTCCAAACGTGCACAGACCGCGTGATTTGACTTCGTATCCCATATTGCGACAGTCTTGTCCCATGAACCGGATACGATGAATTGACCATCGGGAGAATATGCGAGAGAGTACACAATATTGCGATGATCGCGAGGCAGCTTTCGTTCGATCTCGCCTGTGTGCGCATCCAAGATGTATATTTGGTTGTCTTCTGCGCTACAAGCAATCGATCGACCATCTGGCGAGTATGCGATAGACCATAGTGGCTTGCCGATCGGTCGATCCCAGACAACCGTATCCCAACCTAGCTGTCTATTGCTAATCAAGTGACGGTGTTTCCACTTGGACAGTCCTAGATTTGCATATGTCAGGCTTTCTTCGGGAAGCCAACACAGTGCGGATATGTATATGTGGGAGACGCTGTCCATGGCGTCCAAGAAGAAGGCTATGAATCTCCGAATGTCGCTCGCTGTTGCTACGATGTCTGCGTCCTATGATGATTGTCGGAAGCAAATACTGTGCAAGAAAATGCTGACGTACCTTGAAGAACCTGATACAGAAATTGAGGGCGAGCGGGGCACGTCTCAAAGCATTCTGCAGGCTAAGAGCTTCAAGCCAGTATAGTAACTTCGTTGAGCACAGTAGTCCTGAAATTTCATAGCTTGCTTCAGCTTCGGCTAAATTTGACAGCCGTAGATGTGTGAACCAGAAACTAGAGCTATATTGCAGCTCTTCCGAGATGTGGGTCGCGATACGCTGGGTAAGATCGGGAATGTTTCTATTCAGGGCGGGAGTTTCGATTTTGCACATGTTGAAACGGAGGCCAGCATGTAGAATATTCATGCAGCGGTCGAACAGCCTTCTATGGACTATCTCCTGCGTTCTCCATCCTGGATCATTCGCCGCCTTCCATTGGAGGAAATCATAGAAAGAGGTATGATGAGCACGGACACTCGCGTTGCCTTCGTCCACATAGAGTACGCCGTGTAGTTGCCTGACATAGTCCGCTACGCGTGCATGCATCTCCCGCTCCGATATGCCACGATGCTGGTCGTTGTCGAGCAGAAAGGATCCTATAGCCTTCGAAGAGAGGGGACGGTAATTCGCAGTGACGTTTATAATCATCAGCACTTCGCGCACAAACGATACGTCGTCCGGAATCTTGAACGAAGAGTCGAGGATCTTGTCATACAGTTCATACATCTGGCTCCATGGTCCACCCTGTTGCAGCCCGGAAAGCAGCTTGTCCAACTGGCCCTTCGGCCACCGAGATTCGCCCAGCCATTTAAAGAGCGTGCTACACCAGATAAAGAGGCCTTCTGCTCGTGTCACAAGCTCGTGGATAGTCTCCTCAGAGAGCTCGAGGTTTCGCGTTTCTTTAGCTGCCCGCTCAATATACATGCGGATGTCGTCCTCAGTGCCTTCTTCGGTATTAATGTTGCGCTCTATACGCGTCGTGCCAGAGAAGATATTGTGGATGTCTACCTCATCGCGGCTCGTGACAAACACCTTGACCCACGGCGCGGCCTGGGACAAAGCGACGATACACTGGGCCAGTTTTCTCTGATCTCTCCACGATCCGCATTCATCCAACGCATCGATGATGACAACGTGCGGCTGACGAGGATCTACGGTTTGCGTGATTGGTCCCGCAAACAGTTTATCGAACTGTTCCTTGACATTGAGGGAATCGAGGACCCCGGCACCGCGCGTACCATCGCGGAGCAATTCGTAGACTGTGGTCCGGTAGCTCTTGTGCTCTTGGGAGAACCGATATGCTAGTGTAGGAAATAGCCTTTGTGGGTTGCCTAGACTGCTGTGGTCTCGTTTGCAGAAGAAACATGAAACAGGATGGCCGTTTTCCTGCGCCATGATTCTAACGGTGTTCGCGACAGTACTCTTCCCAGCGCCCGCTTTGCCGTGCAACCAGAACAAGTTGGGCTGATCCGCCGCGGTCGTGTCGAGCCAGTTTGCGATGCGTTGGCAGAGATATGTCCTTGTTCCCTCGAGGCAGGTATCTGTGTTACCGGACCTAAATTGGGGATCCTTTCCTTCGGCAAGAGTCGCGAGAATAAAATCAAGTTGTGTGTTCCGCTCTGTAGGGGGGTTTATGACAGTACGGGCTGAATCATAAGATACACTCACCGATGTCATTAATGTCACTGAAGACTTGCAATTGAAGGCTGCGATCAAAGGTCTCCTTTGCTCTCATGAAGTCCGCTTTTAGCTGGGCTATCTTCTGTGTGTCTTCATTGCCAAACAGATTGCCTACACAATGATGAGATCCCAGTCATGCAGCGTGGCTGTATTCACATACCGATGATCGTAGAGTTGGTCTTATTTCGAATGTAGTCAGAAGTTTCGGCAATAAATTTCAGCATATGCTCAAAGGCTCGGCGTAGGTCTTTTCGCTCAGTGAGTTCTTGCACATAATTCAGTACCGATATAAATGATCCAAGTTGTTCAATCAGTTCGAGGGCCTCATCACGATATGATTCTTGCTTCTCACAGGCCTTGACAACTATGTTAGTGCGTGGTAGAGCGCGCCTGGAGTTTGTCCACAGTACCTTGATTAAAAGACCGACAGCGGATACGGCAGCGCCGATGGCTGGGTGTATCTATACCTGCGTGTCAGCATCATTGGACTTCGCACAAGCTAATGCTCGCGGCGTACATCACTGAGACTTTCGCCAAGGGATTGGGCCGTGGTGATCACGTCCCATATTCTTCCAAGCTTATCGGTGACGACTTTCTGATTTTGGACATGCTCTTTCGCATCCTCCAATTTCCCTTCGACCTCCGAGATATCAGGATGCTCGTCTGTGGATAGCTTGTCCGGCATCTCCGACAGAGCCTGCAGAGACTCAACCAGACGTGCACCTTGTTGAGAAGACGGAATGATAGTCAGCATCACACATATCCGGTTCTCGGCATCTGTAGATAAACATTTAGAGCTTAGGAGACATCAGCATGCGGCGTATCGTACCGACTATGCACTGTAGCTTTTCGGTTAAAACACCGTCCACGGAAGCAAAAGTCTTCCAAGAGCCAAAGTGCTCGCGGTGTTGCACCTGGACGCAGATTTTGGTGCCTGCCATACAGCGACTGATGTTTGTTGCATGAGCCAGGTACCAGCTGCACGGTCCGAATATAAGAAACATACCTGACTTTCGTCCATTGCACGACCTTTCCGTTGTCGATCTCAGCCTCATTACCCCTGCCGTCAAGACTGACGATAAGCTTGAGTTTGTTCTTCGGTCTTTTGTCGGTGAAGGCTACCTTCACGGCTATGATGTCTGAGTACGAAGTATACAGGACTGGACATCATCACACATACCTGTCAGGCTTGTAGGTTATATAACAGTGAGCTCTTGAACACAATTATCGCAAGCTAATACAACACACCTGATTTCTGCTTGTAACGCAGCCCCACCGGGGTTTGAACCGTCAACTGTCGCCGACATCTCGCTTTACGCGTTCAGCCAGGTGGGGGGAGGGGGAACATATGAGAGGCGTATAACGCCAGACATGACAGCGCTACCATTATCAAACATGGCTATCGCCGCTACCAAGTAGCCTTCATGCGCATGAGCATGAGGTCTTGGGAGAACCTGCAGAAATTGGTCAACATTGTTTTGCGATCCCCCTCCTCGTTGATGAACTGCCAATTTCGGTAATTAGGCGCTCGTTTAGCGGAAGGCCGGCTCTCGGAGTCCGAGGCGACCATCATTCTCTACCAGAGACTTTCAGGGATCATCGCCTTCGCATCACTTAACTTTACTAATACTGCAAGTAGTATACAGACGTGGAGCCAAAAAGTATGGCTGGTGTCTCCGGATTGATATCGAGGAAAGGCCCACTGCGACTTCGGGAAAGTGCCAAAATTGCTTCCAACCTCAACTGACTCGGAAGATGACATTATTGACAACTCTCTGGAGTCTGTCCTTCGTATAACCACTCTAGGCATATCTAGAGTGCGTATGCGAAGAATATCATGACAAGAGCTTGCGCGTGCTGACGTTTAACATAGATTTTCTGACCTGGTTCGGGAACCAGCCTCATCGGATGTCAGCCAAGCGTATCTCACTTGAACACAATATGCGAGTTATGGATACTAATCACGGACGAGAAAGGATGAGGAGGCATCCCACCCCAGTGTTGCTTTTACGGGATCTGATGCCTCGACGATGTCGTCCGCTATCCCGCCTCCCGCCCCCACGTCTCGCTCACGTTCCCTCTCCGGACACCATCACTAGTATCTCGAATACCCGGCAGAGCCAGCTGGTGCGTGGCTTCGAATGGCTCCCACTTCACCCACCATATCCCACTCTGGCGACTCGGGCGCACAATCGGCACTGAGCACCGTTCAACCGTTCATCTCGCGCAACCCCGCCGTGTTCTACGCCGTCGTCGTGCTCTGCAGCCTGTCGCTGGCATGTGGCGCCGTCTACCTCTCTGGGGCGTGGCTCGGGGCGTGGAAGCTCAAGGCTTTGGGCAATCCTCGGAGGCTCACTACCTCTCGGGCTACCCAGATCAAACTGGACGGTGGTGCTGTGAATACAGATATACGATCACGGATCAAGTGTTTGTGGCTCAAACTAAACGGCCAAGACCCTAGGAAGGTGCGCAACCCAATAGCTCCACGCTAGCTCGTCTACTAACCCATCCTGCAGCACACGCGCCTACACAGTCCCCGAGCTGATGCGGATCCGTCAGCCACAGCCAACTGGGCGGCTCGGTACATCTCGCAGTGCAGGAACCTCGACGCCTACGCGGCGCCGATCCCGACCGTGCAAGTGGGAACGACGTCCGCTCCTGTTGCTGCTAGACGTGTCGTCAGCCCTTCGTGGATCGCCTCTCCGCCCCCCGTCGCTGTGCCCGGACATCTGGTCGGCCTCGGCTTCGGGACCATACCCTTCACGCCGTGCCATGTCCAGCCGGATGGCGACACTAAGGGTCAGACCGAAGCTTCGCTGCCTACTGAGAGCCCGCGCAAGACTGGAGAGGTCGATATCACCGAGAACTCGTACAGCATCTACTCTCAAAGCGACTCGGACCAGTTCTCGCCTTACGTCCCGATATACGACTCGGAGGACGTGCAGAACAACGACACCGTGCTGCCGATCTTCGTCATCGAGTCGCCCTCTGCCATGACGCCTTCTCCAGCCGTCGGGATGATCAGTACTAGTGAGGACTCAGACAGCTCTCTGGCGTACTTGAAGCAGGACACGATTGAAGATTTCCCGCCGCACTTTGCTCTTAACATCAAGCAGACCCTTGCGTACCACAACGTCCCCGATGTCAAAGTGGTCCCGCTGCAGGCTCATGCTGGGAAACAGGGCGTCGTCGTCCTCAGCCAGGCTGACAAAGAGAATTACATCTTACCCGTATAATAATCATGGCATAATAGCGCTCCGTGTGTAGCGATGTAGAGATCTCGGCAATAATAACGATAGACACTGTTCAATCCGTACGGCTACACAAAACTGTCAGCAACACACTAAAGACCTATAGAAGCAGAGGGGGCGGTCATGATGCAAATCCGTTAGGCTTTGATTCGACGTCTTCCATGTCGATGTCGTCGGCGGAAGGAACTGCAGCAGACATGGCCGCCCCCGCCGAGACAGACTGCCCGTTCCCGTTCTGTGGGAGAATATCCCTATAAAAGCGCCATAATATGCGTGTGAGGCCACAAGCCACAAATCCACGAAGCGGGACACGCACCACTTGATCTGGAACCTCGTAACCCTCGGTTTCGTGTTAATGTCCCTCACAAGCCTATCAAACCGGATCGTCGACGGCGGGCTCTCCTTCATCTCCTCGTTGTCGTACTCCGTATTTTGGTAGTACCCCACGCGCACGAACTCCTGATCCTTGTACGACCCGGTGAGGATCAGCGCGGCGACGCCGAGCACGTCTTCTGGCGGGATTTTGGAGGGGAGGGGCGCGGAGCCCTCAAATTCGAACGAGTTCACGCCCATGGGGACTGGTCCGACGAGGCAGTCGTCGAGTTCTTGGTCGAGCGAGTCGTCGCCCGGGGACGAGACGTAGATGAGGCGCCATTCGAGGTCTGAGACGCGTTCCGGGTGGGGCGCAATGAGCTATGGTGAATGTAAGGACAATGAAGCAGAGACGTACCCTCTTGTATGGGGGCTATACACTCGAATGTGACGCGGAAGTGGTATGGGTCGAGGAACCGCGCTGGGTTGTTGAGAAACTCCACGTTCTACGCGACGGGGTCGATCATTAGGGTCAGTACGCTGGATTCTACTGGTCGATTCTCACTCGGATCGTTACAATCGACATGGCACAAGAGAGATATGGGGTTAGTGAGGAGGAGGTCGCGAGCTAGGAGGAGATGGTGGGAGGAGGCAAAGTGTTGAATGGACGCGTTTGAATACGCACGCGGCACTTTGATCCACGCGCGACGCGTTCGACATACGGACCTTGTCCCGAGCCCCGACCCCTTGGCCCTACCTCGCGACAGCAGACAGTGATGCAATAGAATTACAATAATTAAATACTTGATGAGCATTCGCGCGCGTTCAATTAACAGCACCAGTACAACAATATAATTCAAGTGTGTTAGAAGTCCAGCAGACCAAGAATACTGACACGCGATCCCATGTACTTAGTAGGGCAGACAAAGGTATAACACAATGCATCCATCCAAACCGAGCATTGAAAAGATATCGTGATGACTTAGATGAGTTCTCAGTCCTTGCGCTTGTCCGAAACGTTGCCAGTCTTGGTGTTGAGTTCAGTAGCAAGCCTGTCGTACTCTTGGGCCTGCTGCTCAGCCTGCTTCCTCAGGATGTCTTCAAGAGATATTAGATGCAATTTACAGATAGGAGCATTGTTAACTCACCATAATCGCGGGTCTTGACCTCAAGCTTCTTCTTGAGTTCCTCGACCTGTTTCGTCTGATCTTCGGTTGCGATAGTGTTTTTGGACGACTTCGCAGTCTGTGTATTCTGTCTTCATCTGGACTGTGTAGAAATAAATGCGTACGTACGTTTTGTTTGAGTTTGGCGTATTCCTCCTGAGTATGGATTAGGTCCAGGATGATGTAAAATGTACGTGTCAAGACCAGAGAAAGGAAGAGGCAGAATCCAGTCAGATACGTGTTCCTCTGCGCACTGCGGACGTGTCAATGAATGATGCATATCCGAACGGCAACCGAATACGCACTAGAACTTGCGCGCAGCTATGCTACTCTCCGCGCGTACGTCAGGCATGCCGGTACCCGAGTTCCTCGCAACGTCTGCCTCTGCAGTGACCCTCCACATCCTCTGAAGCGCATCCACGAACAAGACTGCCACGAATCTATCGCAAAGGAGCATAGATGGTCATTCCTCACGTGACATGGAAAATGAACATAGACTACACGTACATGAAAGTAATTTTGAGACCATACGCAAGCTTTGCCACGAGAGGGCTTTCCGACAGGAAATGGAACAGCTTCTTGCGAATGGCATACGGTAGAGGTGCAACAAGCACACAGAAGGTTCCCATTTCTGCTGCGAGCAGCAAAAATGTCATGGTGTAGCTGAAAAACTGTTAAAAACTGGCATTCTTCTAGTGAAGAGATGGAAAAATAACATACTATACCGTCATTTTGAGGACGTTGTCGAAGTAAGTGTTAGCAGAAGTGTGATAATAGTTGTGGTTAGGGATGAACGGAGGAGAGCCGCGGGCAGTGTCCGTATTTCAGGGCCACGTCTCGCCGTACGTCATTGGCGAGCTCCGGACCCTCCGGCCGTCAGAAGGGGAGCGCCGGGATGAGAAGTGCGGAGCCGGCAATCTAGCGCCCATCTCGGCCGGAGCCCGGGCGCGTCATTTACAATATTGCTTTGGGCGACGCGTATGTTTCACGAAACGCTTTGCCTTTCTACCACCACATCCCGCCTCTCCTCTAGTATAGGATGGCGCCACTTGCAGTCAAGATTAAACATGCGGGGAAGACTCACGATGTCCAGCTCGATCCTGATCTCCCTGCAGCCGCGTTCAAGGACGCAATCTACCAAAAGACCGGCGTTCCTCCAGAGAGAATGAAGGTTATGATCAAGGGAGGGATGCTCAAGGTGTGTGGCATATTAAAGATATGCTTGAAAACTTCTTAACACCGTACAGGACGATACCGACTGGAAGAAAGTCGCCCCTAAAGCGGTGAGTCCTTCTGTCACTTCTTCGTTTGCGTTTACTAAAGTCACCAGGGTCAAACGTTCACGGTCATTGGTGCCGCAGGGGAACTGCCAAAACCGCCGTCTACGCCTGTCATGTTCTTGGAGGGTTCGTGTTCATTACGTGTACAACTCGCTGCTCAGTGGCATAATCACGCGAGGGGACTCCATTCCTTGGTCTCTCTAAGCGCACTGAAGATGCCACTAACAGTCGACGCGTCTACCGTATGCATCTTTTTACAATTGTACTCACATTTCATACCTATATAGATATGGACGACTCAGAACTCGCACAAGTGGTACGTCCGCTCGTTACACACGCGGCACGGAGCAAATGCGGGTCTTGCAACCTTCTGAGCTGCTTGCCTCGCACACGCAAAGTGATCGCTAATCGAACGTTTTCAGCTTGCACTTCCTGTAGGCCTCGTCAACTTGGGCAATACCTGCTACATGAACGCTACGATACAAGCTATGCGTGCAATTCCTGAACTACAGAACGCTCTTCAATCGTACGCCTGCTTTGTTCTAGCTTTCTGCCAGGAGATGAGAATCTGACACCACTGTTTGTAGGTCATCGACATCTGGCCTTTCCGGTTCCCTGAAAGATCTCTATAGCAACATGTCAAAGACTACGGAAGCTGTAACACCTGCCGTCTTCCTAAATTCACTCCGTCAGGCTTTCCCACAATTTGCGGAGAGGGCACGAACTGCCTCGAATATGATGCCGAAGGGTATGATGGGTGCTTACGCTCAACAAGGTTTGTTTATTCGCGTGATTGAAGAGTCAAAGTGCTGATATATCCGCGTTACAGATGCTGAGGAATGCTGGACGCAAATGACCAACGCTCTGAAGGACGTACCCGGACTACCCGGCCCTTCGGGCTCAAGTGAAGGAGCACCGAAGAAGTTCGTTGAACAGTACATGATGGGCGAGATGCGTAGAGAGTAGGCTCATTTCAGCTTGCAACCAGTGTATTTGCCCTGACATCATATACTGTTCAGATTGAAGTGCGACGAAGCTCCCGAAGAGCCTCCTTCGATTACCACTGAGAGGGTTCTCAAGGTTGCATGCAACATCTCGATTACCACGAACTATATGCACACGGGTATATTAGACGTCAGCGAATCTTTCATTCGTTCGCGAAGCGCGAATCTGACCTTCTCTTCTCTTCCCAGGCCCTGGATGAGAAGATTGAGAAGATTTCGCCTACCCTGGGCCGCGACGCCACCTACACCGCACACTCCCGGCTCTCCCGCCTGCCGTCCTACCTCACTGTGCACATGGTGCGCTTCGCCTGGCGCGCAGACATCGGCAAGAAGGCCAAGATCATGCGCAAGGTCAAGTTCCCCACCGAGTTCGACGCGATCGACCTCGTGACGGACGAGCTCAGGGAGAAGCTGCTGCCCGTCAGCAGGAAGCTGAAGGCGGTCGACAAGGAGCGCGCGGAGCGCCGGAAGGTGCGCAAGCGGACGAAGGTGGCGAAGGAGAAGAAGGACGGGGATGTCGAGATGGCGGACGCGTCTGCGCCTGCTGCGGGCAGCTCCAGTGGCGAAGATGCTCCGCCTGCGGCCTCTGATGAGGACAAAGGCAAGGAAGTTGCGGGAGGTGAACTCCTCGAAGAGTCTGTATACAGGGAGAAGGAGCAGAAGGAGTTGGAGGCTCTCGTTGACCCTTCGCTGAAGGCAGATATCGGAAGCAGCGTCAGCGGCCTGTACGATCTTGTCGGTGAGTCTCGCTCCTGATCTTCCAGAAACTGCGAAGTCCTCACAGAGTATCTAGCGATCGTCACTCACAAAGGCGCCGCGGCCGACGCCGGACACTACATGGCCTTCGTCAAGAAGAGTGTCTTTCACCCCATCTCCGTCGGAGGCTCCGAGGGCGGCGCAGAGTCCAGCGGGCTCAACGAAGACGACGAGGACTGGTACAAGTTCGACGACGCGAAGGTCTCGGTCTTCCCCAAGGAGAAGCTGGAGTCGATTGCAGGCGGAGGGGAGGACTCTGCCGCGTACGTCTTGCTCTACAAGGCTAAGCCGCTGGCGTAAGCGCAGCGAGCAGCTTCTGGAACTAGGCTCTCTTGAAGCTGGTTCACATTCTGCATCGAGTGTAAAGGCTGTATATATCACGAATGAAGTCATGTACAAAGCACTGATGAAGTCAAGATCATATCGATATGTCCTTCGAGAGTAAATCGTTTAAGTCTTGCTTAGTCACTGATCTGTAAAGCTGAAGGATCAATGGGACGGCGAATACCCTACCTTGCAGCAAATACCACCAGAGTCACGCTTTCTCATTGTTCACGACAGCATCAATTTCGCACACACGCGTTCGGCGCGCGACGCGTTCAAACTTCAAACCGCGCATCAGCCTCCAGCTCAAACTTCACATCTCCCTACACTTGCTCTACACCAAGTACTCTTCAGTCAAGAGTAGAATTATGAAAATCTGACTTTCATGTAAACTGCCGAAATGTTGATTTTGAAAACGAGGTAGTGTGCGCCGAGTGCTAAGTACGCTACGTACTGCCTCCTATCATATAGCCTGGATCCTCTTTCTCTTTCAATCGGATATGGTGTAGTGGCTAACATTATCGCCTCTCACGCGATAGCCCGCGGTTCGATTCCCCGTATCCGAATGTTTTTGCTGTTTTTACGACCGTCGAGGTCGTTTGAACTGTTTAGAAAAAGGTGGGGTACTGTTTTTGCGCGAAAAGAGCGGTGCGTATTTGCAATCCAGGTTGTCTCGCGAGATCTAACATTACCGGCCACTTTAACACGTCTAAAGTACGTTTCAAGCATCACTATAGATATTTGGGACTGTATATGTCTGTACTGGATGCCTTTTTCAACAGTCTCAGGCTGTGCCGTTCATCTTCAGGAGTTGACCGAACGTCAAAGTTATAACCCACTATCACCAAGTTTCTTCGCATTGCGTTCGCACAGCAGCCTTGTATATATTGTAGAATGTGAACATTGATTTGTATCGAAGAGAGAAACATGGTCTATGTTCCGCTTTGGTTTTTTGTTAGAGGCACATTGAAATCTCCTGCCGGCTGTGGAGGCTCCTAACCCTAAGTTGGGTTCGAATCTCACGGCCAAGGACATCGTAGCGATGTCATAACATAAACTCTTAGTGCAGGAGCGACCTTGCACCCCAGCCCCACCCGCTACCAGTCTCAGTCGAAGATAGTTCGTACAACCACCAATAACTTCTCTGGTTAACGTCCTGAGTACAGGGCGCTAGCAGACTGTAAGTGTGGGAAACAATTAGATAATCCCGGCAACTAAAGGCCAATGAAAGGCCAAGGGAAAATAGATCAGGCTAGCATGCAAAACGCTGCGAACAAAGTCCCTGTCGGTTCACCGCGAAAAGACCCTTACCAAATAAATTTGGTAGCGGGAATAATAAAGTACACTTTTTCTACATGTATAGAGATAAACCTGGGTTATGAGCCGTGATTATGCTTCCTGCTTTGTGAGCGAACTGATTTGATCTTGTATACTCCCCGATCCTTTCTCATTAGCGTCTACGGCGTCGTCTGCCCCCTGCATGCCCCACTTCTCGTCTACTTCGGTATGAAGTGGGAGCCCTTTCATTGCTAGGCTGGCAATGAGGCCGATACCTGCGATCCCTGTCATCACCTGCCAGATGACAGTGACGCTCTCGGCGAAAGCTTGTCGAACCTCGCTCCGTGCAGGTTCGGGGAGTTCACCAATAGCTGGAATGGCAGAGAACGCAATCGAGACACCGCCTGGTAGCTGCGAGAGGAAGGCAATTGGGAGCCGTTTCTTGAGCTGCGTCTGTAAAACAGCAGATCCTATGGTGACACCCCATACCTGTTTCGATACGATCCAGAATTAGACACGAAGTCATCACGAAAGAACGCTTACTCACCCCAGCGAAAGATCGTCCGAAAGAGAAAAACGCGAGAGCATGCGCGTTCTCAGACACCGGCAGAGGTGCTAGGACCGGGAAATACGCCGAAGCGTATATGATGCCGGAGCCAATGCCTAAGAGTATTGGAAGGCAGATGCTGTTCAGCAGAGGTGTGTCTGCATGCAGTGTCGTCAGGACACCCATCCCCAGCACTGTGAACACCCAGCCGATCCATAACTGAATCCGGTAGCGTTTTGTGATCTTGATTGATGCTCCGGCGACGATAACTGAAGGGCCGATAACTAGACTGAGGCCAAGAAAGTCGACGCCAGAACCTGTTGGAGAAGAACCCTTGCAGGCTTGATAATAGATGGGCATATAGTCTGCGGGCAGTTATTAGGTACGCAAATACTCGCGAATTTGAGACACTCACAAACTACGGAGATGATCACGATGGGGTTGATAAAATTCTGGACATAACTTCAAAGGACATCAGATAACGGGCAGAATGCAATTTGAAGGTATTCGACTTACCCACTAATACTTGTACGGCTCGATAGCAACATGAATGGGACCTTAGCAAGAATTTGTCATCGGCCGACACATCGCGCATCAAGCAACCAGACTTACAATGGGCTCCTTTGCGAAGCGGGCTTCATAGTACAAAAATATACCCATCCCAGCTAGACCAACGATAAGAGGCGTCAAAACGTGTGCTGAACTCCAGGGGTAGCGTACGCCTCCCCATGTCAGTGCAAGCACACAAGAACTCGAGCTCGAGATTATGAGCAGGTTGCCGCTGCGATGATGGTGTTAGATGATGCCTAGTCGGTGGCGGATGATGTGTCGCTTACAGCCAGTCGATCCGGGCAAATTTGTCTCTTAATAATCCCTCTGGCGTGTGGAGTCTCAGGAATACGAATACTAAGATGGCGGCGAGTCCACATATCGGCAGATTGAGGTCTATGTTTAAGCATATGTGATGGGGATAACGATACTGGGTTGACCCAAAGAACTCACAAAACAACCATCTCCATCGGTCATGGCTGGCGAGAGAACCGCCGATTAGCGGCCCCATGGAGCAGGCGCAGGCCCAAGTACTAAGGTGGTTGTTAGCTATGTACAATCCCTCGACAAGCCTGACAAAGGCTTACAGTCCTATCATGCCGTTGTAAGTCCCCCGTTCTTGCAGTGACACCAAGTCAGATAGAATTATGATCCCCAATGACAGGATCCCACCACCGCCTGTACCTTGTACGGCTGACAAATTGGTGAGCGATGTCTTGGTCGGTACAGCATCGTGTGGCTGGACTCACTGCGGCCAGCGATGAGCCAGTTCATGCTTCTAGCTGCGCCACACAACGCACTGCCTGTCGCAAAGAGTGCGAGTGAGCATAGCATGGTTATGCGTCGGCCGAAGATCTGTAGGTGTACATTCAACATGCCATCTACATTCTGACAGCTATAATTTCACCTCAGCAATGCCCCCACTTGCGGGCAAGAGAGCGGTGGAGGCAAGTGCATACGCCGATGCTACCCATACAAAGTCGTCACCGTTCAGATCATGAACGATAGTCGGCAGGGCTGTTGATACTGCAGTCTGGACCGATAAAATCAGTTAGAGCATCTGAGGAGGGGTGAACGGGACGTACAAACTCCAGCGCAGATAGAAAGACTGAGACACATAAAGCGACAAATACCATCCAGAAGCGAAGCCCCTTTGAAGGAGAAACCTGGGTACCATACGGCAAACCTGCGGCCTCAGCTACGACGACCTGTCCCGCGTCGCCGCTAGTCCCATTGGAGCCATCGTCAGATGCTGATTTCTTCAGGGACGACATGGAATAGGAGAATATGAGGGCAGCAGGAGGGTGGGGTGCTCTAGCACTCGACGCATGGGTACCGCTATGACTTATATACTAGGCCAGCCTGTGACCTGAGGTGGTCTGGTTTTAGCAGAGAACGATCCAGAAGTAGAGCAACGCTCACAGTCTCCGTCAAACGATCAACTATATAAACTTACAGCGGGCCAGAAGATACCCTGATTGGACACATCTTCAGGAATCATGACTGGATGTCAGATGTCGGGGAATGCGAACGTGGCAAGTGAGGCTTTATCACGTCGATCGCATGCAAGCGAGGAAAGATGTTCCGGTAGTTCGACACATCGCACCATCGTCGCGCTCTGTCGGCCAGTGTAATCGGTCGAAATATGTGGACAGCATCGATGGGACGCTGAGACCAACGCCGACCATGAATGGAAGCGGTCCGGATGCTCACCAACTTGAAGAACCTTGCTAGAGAGTAAGCTAATAAGAACATTTTCGGTACTTTCCCTGCTGACATTCCCAGGACCGGCAGTTCTTCGCTAGCCGTTTCAGGACGGCGCTGAGCTCGGTGAGCATGTGCTGCATGACAGGAACTGTCAACAAATACGTTAGCGCTGGGATGAAAAATCCTTAAAACACATACCGAAAAATCACTCAGATTATATGTAGAGGGACTCATCCGACCACCCTGACGCCAAGACCGGTTACAAGTAAGTACATGATAATCAACCATCGAGTGGGACCTATACAGCATGCTTCGGGGATGATGTAGTTCCAGGTGGATTGTTGAGAGACATAGCCCCAATGCATAACAGTTACTAGTGGCCGGCAGTTACTCCTGTCACACCGGAGCCCAAACTCAGTTCGGAGGATTCTGACTTCTTACAGATCAGCGGTCATTGATATCGTGCGTTCTGGTTCAGTTGTCTACACCAAAAAATAGCGCCCGCTCAATTAGGATTACAAGACCTAGCTGATAGATGGAAAATGTGTACGCGCTGTAAGCACATGCCAAAGTTCATCGCGGACAGACGGCACATACCAGTGGATGTCTATACACGTCATACGTGTCAGTGGCTGTGCATTGAATATGAGCCTTCACCGTAGTTTTCATCCTCCTCGTTGTGTTTGTGTATGAAAACTATGCGGTGCTATGCCTGCTATAGACGAGAACGTGATGGACGAGGATGTCTGGCGCCTAAACGAAGCTAGTTAGCGCTTCAACGCTTCCGAACAATGATTTGCTTAGGCACGTCTACATGAACCAGGGACATCCACAATGTAAAAATCAGTAGAGTGATGCCTATTTTACAAAATAAAATCACTCAAAAAAACTCCATATTCTTCCCCTTGACTTACTATTTACTTATCAGACTTCAGTAGTGCCGATCGCCGGGTGGCCCTGCCAGTGTTAAACACGTCGAGTTTGGCTCTTCAAACTTGTAACATAATCACGACAGTGTCTTTGAGTGATGGAAGGTGAGCAGAAGGTCTGCGCCGAACTAAGCAGGTATCGAAGTCGGCCTCACGGCCCTCGCCTATTCAGGAAGCTAATTAGCCTCGGAACCTAACAAGCGTAAACAAATACAAACCTCTGCAGAGCACAATGATTGTCGAATGCCCGGGGCGATGGAGATGAGAGGTACCCCTGGTGCATCCGGAATACAAACAAGGGAAGATGGAAGACTTGTTATCTCAACTAGATTTTCTGTTTGACGAGCGAGTCGTACCATTGTCGGGTACCTGAACTAAATCGGGACATCCATACAGTCTTCCTAAGGTCCGTAAGCTACGATCGCTATGGAAGCTCACTGTAGGCCTCAAAGTAGCGAGCTCGAAACGTACTATAGTACGTCTTCTGTGGCGGTCAATCTTCGATCCTCTCGTACGTAGTGTCTTCGGAGGATTGTTAGCCTCTATCGCAGAAAGAAGCCCACTGTGAGCGTCCAGGGGGAAATGAACATATAAACCCCCTTGCGTCGTTGCTTCTACTCATGCTGGCCTTCTCCTTCAACCACCATCAACTCCGCCCAGCAGGACTCGGTTACACTCGACGCTCACTCCCTCCTCCAATCATCCCGCCTATCCCTCCCTCCCTTCATCACGCCAGAGCATGAGTCCACGCTACACCCCCCTTCCGCGAGAGCCCCTGCCAGCCTCACTCTCGCATCCCCCCAGTGCCCCAAGGGTATGCCAGCTTTCAGTATCCTTGAAACATGTAACTTACAGTCTTTTAGCACCTACGCATCAAAATCGATCGCTTCGCTGTAAGACGTCGCCTCGTCTCGGCACCTCCCCTCCCTGGTCATGCATCTCTGGATACGACAGCCTTTGTCTCATTTCGAAGCAAGCCTATCTCTACAATCTCCAACGGGTATCCACATGTTGATACAATCTCGTGCACAGGACGTGCGTCACGGCCTTACAAGATTTCGAACCGCGGCGCAGAGCGGCGCGGTAATCTTCCCAAAGAGAAGGAATTACATGCATCTATGGATGCGGCGCCCTCTATCCCGTGTTCATGTACGTCGTCTAGATCGGATGAGCGCACATTGCACTGACCACATCCGTTCGCTGTCAAGCTCGCGATATGGTACTCAAGCTGTCGATTGCGTAGTATCGGCAAATAAGTACCCCAGGTAGAGGAAGAGAAGAGAGAGAGAGAAAAAAGGCAGAGAACCCTTGAAGACACAGTATTGTTGCGCGGTGCAAGGCGTCAAGCTGAAGTGGCGAACACGGCAGAAGCAGGATATAGTCGTTAGACAAATCTATGTCTTCGCGTTATATCCTAGCACCGAGGAGTTTCTGTCGCTTTACTCGAATGCATTGCGGCTCATACCCGATAGTCTTCGTCGTGAAGCTCCATTCGCTGTCTATAAGCCGAGGGTGAGTTGAAAGACAACACTAGAGTATAAGGGCGACTACCTGCCTACTAAGAAAGGCATGTTTTGCCCGTCTTGTCATGAACGCACTGCACATTATTAGGTCAGGTTCCGTGTCAGCGTTCTATCCACTATGTCATCTGAATCGTGAAATCAGGCAGGACGTTTCAGCCTGAGTTACCGGTATTCGGCGTCGGCGTATCTTGCGGGTGATGGCGTGTAGCGAGGGCGGTAGCCGAGAATTCTGAGCATAACTTCGATCGGGTCGAGCGAACTGCATTCCTGGAATCTGGGACGACCATGGTCGATCATTTGTCGTGCAGAGTCATAAGTGGATGTAGTAGTCATCGACGGCGATCCTGAAAAAGGCACTATCGTTTTTGTTTGAGTCCTTGTCGCACCCTTGGAGCTAAGTGATACGGACACTTGTTAATGGACCGCGCGACGTGTCAATGCTGGCGCTGCAGCCAAGAGCTGTGACAGCAGCGAGTCGACGATCACTTTCTCTGCAGTGTAAGCTGATGACTCTATGGCATGCCCAGCATATTTGTGCCCGTGGTTGATGCTCACTTGTGACCATCCATGTGAACTGAGCCCTTCTTCTTTATGACCAACCGAACTGTTCGAGAGGATATAACAATGCTTCACTATCCACATGCTAAGTTTGCAATCACAAGTATAAGGTAATCAGAACTCACATCGCGTTGAGGATGTTCATTACGATTGCAGAAGAAGGCGAGCATTCTTGTAAACAGTCTAAGATATCGATTGGACTACTGGGGGTCGTCCTGATTATCAAGAGGCACATACTCATCGCCACGACCGGAGTTACGACAGCAAACTGTTGAATCTCGTCAGTCGCGACGATTGAAACGACGAACCGGCCCACAACGCCTAGTATGGACAAATTCCCCATAAAGTAATTGATAAGCCGTAACTGAGATCTCGGTGTTTCAGCATCATAATGCTGGGACCTGAGCTGGGCCTGAATACACCTCTGTCAGACGTGCGCGTGAATGTCGAGAGATTCGACGCGGTCACTTCGGGTGCCTCAGTCGTCGGTCTTGGTCAGAAAGTGAAGTGGCATGGACCTGGGTGAAGGGCGGCGGTGACCGCGCGGGTGTGGTCATGTTTTGCTGCGACCCTCTTTGACCCTCTTTGACGGGAACATACGTCATGAAGATTAGAGAGCACCAGGTCCAAAGCCGAGTTTCCTTCTGCAAGGCCAGAGCATTCGCTCCCGATAGCTGGAACGGGAATGGACGATCAGCCAGGGGACAAAATACGATCCGCACGACTCACGGTCCATGTGGAGAAGTAAATCATCGCTTAGGATATACGTTCTCGTCTGCCCTAGCCTGGGCTGCCTGGCGACGACTCGGACCCCGCACTTCCGTGCCCACATGGAGGCTTTAGTGCGCTCGTGGTATAGATCCGGGGTTCGAGAGTCAGTTTCTGCTTGAGCAATGAGCAACTATCGCAGTCTACGAAAGGGACACTTTGATCAACGACACTGGCCGGAAACTAATTTCTCAGTTAGTCTGGTGGTTGTTGAGCGAGACTCAGCGAGTGCAAGCGCAACGCGACTGGTCGGGTCGACTGGTGAGATCATAATCGGGATCAGCGCTCAACGTGAGCGCGTCTCAGAAAGCGCGCGTGCACCGCCACCACTGCGTCCGTGGATGGTTCATTCAACGACCATATCCTAAATGACTGACATGAGACCTTGCATCGGCCTCTCAGTTGCATCTGAGGGTCCAGAAAACAGACAAAAAACAGGATATCAAAGTCGTCATTGGACCGAGACAAGCCCCAGCACTGGACGGCGATGAAATAGGATCTTTTTTTGTCCTCAGCTAGTACGCACAGCCTTCATTAGCTACCAGTACTCATGATATCCGTCTGAATTTGAGGTCATAAGATGTCACACTACAAGGTCGGATACAGAGGACCGTTCGGTATTACAGCCTGCTCGTGGTCATAGTATCCATTCAATATTAGCGTACTGCGACGATGAGCGGGCAGTCAGTCTAACTAAATTACGCTCCTAGCAAGGTACGTACTCACCGCTACTTATTGCATTCATAACTATCCGCCCGGTAACCAGCAGTCTCTCCTACAGCTTGAGCTCCAAAGGGGCGAAGGACCGAGGCACAACACCACAGTGGCCCATAGGAAGACTCCGCTAAGTTGTCTACCATCCTGCACAGCTCTCTTCGCAGTAACCTCTCTGTAATGTGGCCTTGAGATGCTATCGAGTGATGAGCCAGGAATTGATACTCACCTCAGCCACCTCGGCGTCCTGGAAAGCAGGCTAACGGTTTGAATATCTTATCGTCAAGACACAAAGTGGGCTAAACGCTTACGGCTACAGGGCGCGCGTTGACAAGGTGACTGGAGACGGCCACCAGAAGGCAAAGAACGATGGAATCGAACCTCATTCTTACGGTAAGCTCGCAGAAGCGTGTGTGCGGGGCTTAGCTGAGGAGCGATTTTCAGGGCGACTGGGGCTTTATATACGCGTGCCTAAAGCGTGCGTGCCTTAAAGTTTAGTGGAGAACACATGCTTCCCAACCGCCCATGAGCAGCCTTTCTGGTACGTTCCAACTTTGACACGCTGCCTATATCATTGACGGACCATGTGCAGTGCGGTCGTAGAACCACGATGATAGGATCATCCGCCTTCGCGCTCCAAAGCTCCTACAAGGTTCGCCCTGACCAATCGAAGCCCGGGTAACTTGCACGAGACTGAGTCAGGCTACAAGTCGCTGAGGGAACGGCGTCCTGATAATGGTAATATCTATAAGTCGGCATAATAAGTCCGTTCTTCTAGGAGATCACAAGGTAGAGACCCCTTCCCGCAGGTATCGACAGCGTTTTCATACCGAATGACATTATCCCGACGAATCTTCGAATCCCAGGGCGATGATGCAACGTGATTCTTATCTTTGCAATTAATCATTGTGCGCTTCTAACTCCCTCCATGTATAGCCCCTCATTCATTGTGCTACTTTGACCGTCACGCCCTCTTAACCTCGCCAGCCAAGCAGCAGGCACGAACTGCTATCGCATGCTACGCCTCCTTGTCGGCGAATCTCGACAACACGATCGCCGAAACCTCAATTTGGACGTTTGACCTGATCTTGGAGGACGGGTGTTTATTTTTATCAAGCTGGTCGTAGACGACGTCTACATAACTGTGTTTGATATTCCTCTACCACCTTTCCGTCGAGCATGCGCATCTTTGCATGACTAGAACACTCAGCGTGTTCTCTTGTTCATGGAACACTACGCTTGACATCAGTAGTTCCCCAAGCTACATCCATACAAAGCTGCTCTAACAGTGAAATATCCGACTGTTAGGCAAGCACCCGCTGTGCTAATGGTCGTGTACGATACTCGCTGTTAACTAGACCACTATTCTTCATCGTGATGATCATGTATGTTGCGGGAGTTTTACATTGTTATGTGCGCATGGAATGCCGTTTCGCGCACGCGGAACACCTAGATGAAGCTGGATTTACCGAGGTTCCATCATCCTCTAGCGATATAAATTGTGACAGTATGGTACTGAGTGGATATACTACATGAATGTTAAGTGATGGTAGCGTGGTTGCAGCCGTCCACTGATATGAATACAATATCCGATGGGGAAGGTAACGGTGGACCAGCGAGGTCAAATCAACGACAATCTATTGGCCTTGCGATTTTAATCTTCAGGATCGCAGACATAACTACATGCATGTGAAGGTATGAGTTATAGGGGCGAGACCTTTGAGATAAGGACATACCGACATGAACGCGCCACACGTGGTCTAGGCAATCACCAGTCTCCGCAGCTAGTACCGCAGTAACCTCGCTCATCCTACTCGACAACATCAGTCTCAGAGGGAATGACGCTTGGGAAGCTATATACGCACGACTTCACGAGCTACTTCCTGAAAGATGCATCACGAATGAGCACGGACAGTTCCGATCACGGAAAGATTACTGGACGAACCTCTATTGGCGCTGCCGCAACGAGGGAAGCAAAGACGACGACGCAGACGGCAGAAATCAGTTGAGCAAACTTCATGATGTTTAGTGTGGTGGATGGAGTTTCCTTGGTTTGGAGGGCTGAGGGTGTCAAACTCGTTGAGTGAGGATTAAGCACGGGGCTAATGGACCTGGGTCTTAAATACCTCGCATTACGCCCCAAGACAAATCTGTACTATCGTGCCTGAGGTACCGATCATCCGCTAAGCGACATTGACAACTAAACTCAAAATTCAGTCGGTCGAAACGACCCGTCAAGGCGTCCAGCGCCGAAACAGGTTCTTCTGCAAGATTGAATGTGGACCACTGACTTCTGATTGACGGCTTCTCCGAATGGCGAATATGTCGCTGAATATTGACTATCGTCGCGCCCCCGGAATGCCTAATCGATGGCTTTTTGCGCTTGAACTGCGACCGTCCCATGACGTAACCTGGCGGAACCTTTTGTTCGGGACTTGCAATGCATGCTCGTGCCAACAATAACGCTAGCAGAGACGCCACGGACGCTTTCCAATGGTCGACTCTGTCGAGGACCTAAAGAAAAAGGAGGAGAATGCTTGCCCTCGATCGGGATCGACGCGGCGGCCCGCTTCTGCGTGCCTCGGCGTCTGGCTGGACCTCGTCAGGGACCTCGCGGTAGAAATCTAATCCACAACGGTAGCCTCCGAAGCACGCCCGCCGCGATGTACTTTTCCATTGGGCCAACCTCGTCCCCGACCACGCCCTTAGCTCAGATCTGCACCATCCTCTACGGCTCTGACCCTCATTCCGAAGGCATATGTATCATCCGTAGTGAGACATCGAGCTGACCCGGTCTCCCCGAGAGACAGTATCCACCGACGCAAGCTAGTGAACCATGGTAACCGAATCGTACAATATGTTTATTCTTGCTATGTGGCGTACGGCTGCGAATCGCGATGACATCGCAATTTGTACGGATCAAGATTATTTTCCTCCCAGGTACAATAGTGAGTAGTCGCTTGGGCCGTGATGGTGCAACTTATCTCAACAGATTCCGAGAATCCGGATAGAGATAAGTTGTCAAGTCTAACAATAATTCGTCCCATGCACTCGACTGTGCTCTATTCGTCCATCGAAAAATAATCGTAAGTGGTATCACGATACACATGGATCAGGCCTGACCTCGAAAACAGTACTGAATGGGCGGCCCGTTGGTCGTAAGGTCTTGATAGTAAAAGCCTTGGTCACGTTAGCACCCTAGTTCACAGTGCTTTTGCCGATGGTAGTGACTAGATCACGCGGGCCACACGGCCGCAAATCTCGACCAGATAATCATGCAGATGCTACCACTGCGGTATGTCTTTTTTTGCAATTACCGACGGTGCTCTGATCTGCATTGTGCTCTTAGACAATAATAGCATGCACTAACAAGCCTCGAATAATACGTCGATCTCTCGACTGCACATCATCACAATTTCGGATCCAAATGGATGCAGCAGACAATCTCCGGACAGAACTACCCGGGCATGGACACACCCAGTACAACTAGCTAGCGAATACGGCCAAGAGATCGATAACGGCGTATTTGTGCTATGTAAGACCGTGCCCGAGCGAAGAAATCCGCTTTCGGACCAAGGCCCAATATATTGCTGAGGTAGTCCGGGCCAAGCGTTCGTGGTACCTTAACTCGCGAAGGTGACAATATATCCTCTTTGGGGTCTACAGCTGACCGCGTTCAATATACCGACTTCTTGCTCTCTGTGTAGAGTGACTATGCATATCGCAATGCCTCCACACCGAGGGCCCAGAGCGGGGTAACGTCCCTTGTCATCAAGGTTTTCTTCCGTATAGGACCCGCAACTTGTACCCCGTCGGTCGCAAAAATGTATCCGATACAGGAGACAATTTGGACGCTCATCCCGTTATTGTCTCTGGAAGCAGTACAAACCCCGTCAATGTTCCGAAGAGGTATAGCTGACCATCTTTCTGACCTTATCTTCCGCGCCCCCGCTTCTCGTCCGCCGGTGCCTTAAGGACGTAATCCAGGGACTGAAGGGTGCTGTATGTACACGCCACTGTCAATTGTGTACGTAGATTCAAGCTGTCACTGCAGAACTGATTTACTCCCGAAATCTGACCATGTTTAGGCTCGCTATTCATCCAGCTGTCCGCTATGAGCCTCTTCCGGGAGGACGATACAAAGCGGTGCGCGGACAATACGCGTCCGTTGATGTATGGGGAAGCTTATTTTCACTCACAATCCCCTTCGGTAGCAGCATGCAGTCCTCGAACTTGATATCCCTGCCACCTACGACTTGCCTGGATATACACTCGACATGAAGGAATCTGCCTTCGTACCGGATCGCGGCTGAGACATGAACTGCCCCGTATAGGCTCATAGGCGAAGATTACGAAAATACCATCCGGGGCAAGAGTTCGTCCAGAACTTGAGTATCTCTTCATGGTGTGGTGCGCGAATTCGCGAGTTGTTAAGAGAAACGACCTCCGTACTTCAGTGTAAGGTGCAAGCCGAACCGCCATATTGTGGTGCGCTTCAGTGAAATGATATATTTGACACGTTTTATGCTTCTACCTGCATTATTTTATTGCTAGCCTGCGAGGCACGGGGTAGAAGCTGTCGATGTAGATCCTGAGGCCCGAGTGTTCGGGGTCTTTACGAAAGATATTTATTTTATTTGGACAAGCACTACTCTTGCAGTTTATCTATAGAAATGCATTATGTATTATGTAACCATTGATGGGATCAACCCTGCTCAGAAAGTTGTCCGAGGCTTGCCTAAGTGCTCACCGTTGCTCACGACCTGCTCAACTGTGTACACAGTGCTTGCTCTCTCTCGCGGTCACGCCTGGGCTCAGTCACTTTGGTTGGTCTATGTCAGGGACTCGGCTTCCTCCTGGACTTATTGACCTTCTTCTCGCGCGGACATCTATACCTGTCTCTTCCGGTCGGGTATTCTCTGTATTCAACCAGGCTCTACAGAGACGACTCGCGCATTCGACAGCAGCAGCAGTACATGTCCGGGATGCACGCTCGCTAGAGTCTGCTATACATCCCGCTCAAGCGGATCGTTCGTTGTATGTAAGGTATGTACCGGCTCGCCGTGCTACACAAGTCATCTGCTGAACTTCAACATAGTGGTCGTAGTAGCCGCGTTCCAAAGGAGAGACGGGTTTCTCCACTGTTGGACCCATCTCCACGCCTTGGGCCAACAACGATATCGGAACGAGTGGAGGCTCTGAAAAATGCTATAGCTACGGAGGTACGTTTCATCGGTTGAAGCCAATTTTACGCATAACTCTTACAATGCGTTACCCGACAGGAGTCTGTTTTAGAGAAACCTTCATATAGCGAAGATGAGCTGATATCACTGTACGAAGACTTGCTCGCGCTACCGGCGGTGAACAAACCCGAAGCTGAGGAACATCCACAAAACGCGCTAGAAGAATGCACAACTATCGTACACTCTCTCGCTGACCGGTTACTCCAAAAAGAACCTCGAGACGTGGACACTTCTGCTGTTCGCTCATTTGCTCAGCAGCTGCTACAGCGTCGTCGAGAGTCCGGGCCAACCACGAGTATAGAAGCTCAAGAATCGTTCATTGACCTATCCTCTGCCCCTCTACACATCGCATTGATCTGCCGACTAGAAGAAATGCTACACTCTATGCAGGCGGTTCGAGCGTCTGTCACAGCTGAAGAGGCTGAGGTTCATGTAGATGCTGCAGGAGGCCTCATGGTGAATGCGGAATGGGATGCGCTTGTCCGATATTCTGTCTGTATAGCTTCTTTGTCATTGTATTCCGTCACTGACATCTATTGTAGCTTCTGGAGCGCGATCCACGTTCTGCAGAACGTGTAGCTGATCTCATGCTAGTGAGTGTCAGTACCAACAATGTTGTCAGCGACTGATTTCTTGCATCAGCGATCTCGAATTGAGGTATCAGAAGACTTGGTGAACTCTATCTTGGAGTATCACGTCGATGCTGTAGACATTGAAGAAGTTCAACGTGTCATGCAAAAATACATCATAGGTTTGTTGAATTGTTCCCTAATCTGAAGCAGTACTGACAACAGGATGTGGATAGAATCGCCGACTGAACGTCAGCGCGACCTTCATGTCAAGGTATTAATCAAAGCGACACCATTGACTGAGTTCCCAGCCCGCGCTCTCGAACTCCTGCACGACTACGAGACACGCGCACTCCCAGCGCCCCAGCGCAGCTACTCTCGAGTAATCACCCATCTCTTCTCAAACAACACCGCCGTCTCGCATGCCCATGCCTGGGACCTCTTCTCCCATATGCGCTATGTGGCGCACCCCAACCCCGACGCCGTGCTGTACACCAAGATGATCCGCGCCTGCGCGTCCCCCTCGCTGGCCTCGCGCGGCGAGCCTGAGCGCGCCCTGGACCTTTGGCATGAGATGACCGTGGACAAGCAGATGCTGCCTACGGCCGGCGCGTACAGCGCCGTGATCCTCGCGTGCGCACGGTCGGGGAGCGTGGACTACATCCACGAGGCGTTCCGGCTGGCAAAGCAGATGCTTGATGCGCACCGTGATGCACGCGGACGGTCGCTGTTCCGGCCGGACAGGCGGCTGTACAATGCGCTGTTGGAAGGTGCGAAGCGGCTCGGCGACCTTCCTCGTGTGCGGTGGCTGCTTGCGGAGATGGTCAAGGAGGCCTCATCAGGGGAGAACGACGAAGTCATCATCGACTCAGGCGTCATGATGCACATCTTCCATGCCTATGCAGCGTACAGGCCTCCCTTCAAGCGCTCCCAGACCGTGCTTGTGGACGGAGAGAAGATGCAGACTTCAGAGTCTCCACAGACTCCGGCATCACAAGATGGACCATCACAAGCACTAGGCGCTGAACAAACCACTGGGGATGTTACGGTGAAGCGACAAAGCTTCACGATCCTCCCCCCTCAAACTCACGCGGATGTCTTACGAGAAGCCGATGCTCTCCACGCGCGGATCATGCACGATGAGACCAGGTTCTTAGAAGAGAGCAGCGCACTGGATCAGAGCTTCCGACACGTACGGCCGACGACACGTCTAGTGAACGCCTACCTATCGGTCTACTACAGTCACGCGCCTCTGTCTAAGTGCATCGCGCTGTTCAAGACCTTGTTCTCGCAGCCTGATTCGGAAGTGACGCGCAACGCCTGGACATACGTCGATGCACTGGAGCGGTGCGCGCGTGCCCAGAAGCCGGACAGGAAGATGGCGCTGCAGTTTGCGCGGGAAGTGTGGGAAGCCTGGCAGCCGGTGGAGTCCGCCTGGAGACTGCACGGCGAGAATGCCGCCGCAGCCTCGGTCAGTGCCCGATTGGTCGAGCGGGCGTACGTGGCGATGATTCGGACCCTGTCTCTGTGCGTCCTTCCGCATTGTTTTTGTCCGTTTCCCGAGCCAAACTGACGCAGCGACATTGTACAGGTGCAGGGAGCTCGACTCTGCGATGGAGATCGCGCGGTCGTTCGTCAGGCAGTACCCGCCGTCTGTGGTTCGAGACTCGCCTCCAAAAAATCCCATGCGCTCAGCGCAAACCTCATTGCTTGGGACACGTCCGCTCATTCATCTGGTGAGCAATACGAGCGTACCTGACGACGCCGTGCCGCCGCTATTGTCATTCGAGGAGGTCGAAATACTCCATCAGAGGCTCGTCGTCGCCAACCGTAGAGAAGATATCGGCTTCGTTAAGTGGATGTGCAAGGCTTATGAGGGATCCCTACGCAAGCGTAGAGATGCATCGCTGAAGACGCCATCGTCCAGTACCACCGCTGTAGTATCCACGGCGGAGAATGCAACAGACGACGTCCAGCAAGGCTCGGCGAGCATCGGCAACAAGACAGATGACGCCGTAATCCTTCCTCCAGGCTCTGAAGAGTAGAATGGGTCGACGCTGTCGCTCACAGATGTGAGATGCTTTTTATATGTTTTTAGTTTATCACCTGGATCTACTAGGGCTGCACACGCTACATATCTCTTCGAGACACAGACCGGCATTTTACCTTCGGAATCACAACATTTGCGACGCAGTATGTTCTGTTCGTCGCCTGACGTGAACGGTGGCTTCGTGCTCGGAGCTTGACATCATGAGGGCTTCTTGTCTACGACCGTGCAGGTCACAGCCGTCTGATTGTCAGGGAAAGCGCAGCGGGAGGTCATGCATTGCATGCCCGGGTAAGAGCCCCACGGGGTAGTACTTTCTAGTGCCACTTCTAAATTACATTGTCGAGTGTCGAGCGTACATAACGATGAGGTTTTATTGTTCCCAGCGTGCTGTCTGTGTCTTGCAAGACGTTTGCGACTATGCATGGTGCTTGCGAAGCTCGGAAAGCAGTTGGAAAGCAGCTAGAGCCGATGAGCCCTGGGATAGCCGCGCCGAAGGCTGGTGATGGGGAGAACGCCGCGACTGTGCTTAGTCAGCAACGCCTTTCCTGTTTGGCCCAAATCGTCCAAGTTCTTGTCCCAAACGTCCAGCAGCTTTTCAGCAGCTCTGCAGCACATGCGCCCTCGAAGCTACAACTTGCTGCCTAATTCCAGCCCGAACTCTAAAAGATGCATCTAGTCGGCTGACCAGCTTATCCCCTTGACAGGTCCAGATGGTTGGCCTGCGGGATGCTCCATGGCCGCTCGCCTATGAAATACGGGGACCACTGAATGGTGTCTGATATACAGATCAAGCCCGTTGATAGAGCACGCCACAGCTCTCCCCAGCTTTCCCTCCCTATATAACTATCTCACGGGCTGGCCGTCTCCCTCTTGATCATGCAGCAGAACCACCATCATACCCCCTGCACGGAGACTATACCTAGTTTCGTACGCCATGGCACATCCGCAGGCGTCGAGATTGTGAGTTGAACGGTCATTGTGACACGGAGAGGCACTGACATCTAGCCCGTGAACAGAGGGACGTCTCGGTCTCCCATTCGCACCAGACTGTGTCCATAAACTCGATTCCTATGGAGGTCCTCGTCCAGGTCTTTTTATTTTTGATACCCATACCCGAAGCCTGGGTCGTCCCGGAACGCGTGATGGACGAGCTCGACGAGGGTATGCAGGACCTCATCTATGCTACACATGTTTGCAAGTTCTGGCGAGACGTCGCGCTAGACACCTCTCCACTATGGGCAACGTTCGCCGTCGGCACGAACTACGGACGAGAGCGGGCTTGTTTGCAGCGTTCTCGCGATCATCCACTCACCGTATACATGCCCTCTACCAACCACCCTTTCCTCGTGGAGCTGAGCTCCCACTTTCACCGACTCAAAGAGCTGCACACAGAGATCACGCTTCCACCGCCCACAGAGGCTGTCTGCTTCCATCTCGACGCGCTCTTCAACAGGTACCGCGCGCCTCTATTGGAGTCTCTCACGGTCCGGAACCGTATCCACTCCGACATCAAAACGCGCAACCCGCTGCAGAGCACGTTCAGCGCACTGTTCCTTGGGTTGAAACGATTGCATACGGTCGACCTCGCGATAACCCTGACTGACCAGTGCGCCATCACCGGCCTTACACATCTGAGACTCGATGGTAGTCTCATCGATGGCGCCCGCATGGATTTGGACGAGCTCCTGGATTTCCTCGAATTCAACCCCGAACTGGAGGAGTTGTATATCAGTGGCGCGCTTTTCACTGATGGCGTCTTCGATCTTGATTCTGTCGAGACCGTACGATCGCTTGTGCCCTTGCCCAACCTCCGCAAGCTCTCACTCCGTCAATTCGAGAGCTCGAAGGAAATTATACACCTTCTTTCCTACCTCGCCATACCACCGGGCTGTTGTATGGATTTGGGCTGTAACGACACCGACATGACTTCCGGGCGTCTTCTCTTCCCCCACGATATGGGCGCGCTTGGAAACATGCAGCGCTTCACACATCTCCGCATCGACTTCACATCACGTTATGCAGAGTCTATCGCCGCCGAGGACGACCTCACAGGCTCCTCCGTCGCCTGCGAAATCCTGCACAGGTCGTACAACAAGATGCATCGTACGAACCTCATCTCTGCGTTGTCGAACATGCTTCCGCTGGACGAAGTCCGGGAGCTGTGGATCAGCGGTCCGCGGAGCTACTGGATCATTCCCGAGATCCCTGCGGCAACCTGGCGCACGCTCTTTGCGCTCATGCCCAACTTGACAACCATTCATCTCGAGCAGACGAAGCACAACAACCAACTCATCGCCGCGTTGTGTCTGGACGACAATGAGCCGACTGCTGTGAGGTCAATACCCGCGCCCAACCTGAAGAACATCCATTTCATTGGGGACTGTGGGCTTGCGCTGGGCTCTCTCGGGCTACGCACATTGGCGGAGGAGCGCGCTAATATCTGCGGCGGGCTTCGTCAGGTCCTTATCGCCCCGGTGCAGAACGGAGAGAAGATGCGCGACTTGTGTTCGTATCTCAGTTCCTATGTCGAGGCCGTGACGGTCTGCGACACTGTCGGGGACACAGGGACGACACTTGCTTCGCAACATCAGAAGGCGTTCCGTAGGCGGTTTATCTCAGTTTGAGTGGCGAACTTTGTTGGTACCTAGTTCTCTATTATCGCGCTTTCTTGTCTCTTCTCATTTCTCGAACTCGCATTCGTAGTTAGTCCTGATACCCTACTGTATGAGTATAACATATGACCACGATAGTGGTCCGATTGGTCTTCGTAGCTTTCTTCGTTCTTGCACATCGATTCTCGTCATTCTTATCCCATGCAGCTGATTTTTGCATTCTCTATCTCAGACATCATTGATCATCGGTCGTGATATCGTGTAATATACATAGCGTAGGGGAAACATGATGGCGTCGACACTCTTACATTCTACTCTCCGGTCGTGCCCGCGACAACGCTGCCGTGGACGCCCCAGCTCACGCCCAGGCCAAACAGGATCCAACCAATGAAGATAATCCCAAGGGAGATCCCTATGTAGACCCAGTTGAGCACGGACGACGCATTGCGCGGCGACTTCATGATCTTTGACTTCTCCTTCGTCTGGTCGACCTCGTCGTCCGCCTCCGTTGGGAGCTTGACGTCCTGGATACCCACCCGACGAGCCAGACTCTCGACTTCGGCAGCGAGCGCGCGGGGCGCGACTTGTGAGAGGCGCGCGGCGGGGAGGAGCGTGGGCCAGAAATAGCACGAGGCGAGCATGAAGCCCGAGATCGCGACGCTGACGAAGGCGTAGGCGAGCCAGAGCGAGATCGCGGGGTCGAGCGAGTCGGAGGCGGAGTCGTCCTGCAGCTTGCCTGCGGCGGTGGTGATGATGACGATAGAGGCTTGCACAACGGATTCTGTGGGGGGTGAGTCAGGTCAGAAAGTCGATGCGGAACTCGGGTAAGTGATGCGCACTCTTGATGGCGAAACTGCAGACATGACGAGGAGTGAGTTCATGCTGGCAAGATGATGCGCGATGACACGTACGCTGTCGCGAAATATTGAGGATCGGGGATGATCGAACGGACGATCTCCACTTGGGGGGCGGGAGTGACACACTATGAAAGACGTGAGTCACGCGACCAACATGAGACAGGTAAACAAACCTGAGATAATGCGTAGAAGATGTAGGCCGCGACTGGGTTCACAACTGAGTACAGTGGTAGTACGAAGGGGATAAGGGCTTACTGAAGGTCGGTACAGTGTGCGAGAACTTCAACAACAGCATAGAAATCAAGAAGGTGAGGCCAGATACGAACACTAAGGCAATCGCGCTCAGTCAAAATCGACTCGGAGGTGATCTGAGATACTCACGGAATCCGACACGCTGGCCGAAGACATCAATGTAGATACCCAAGAACGGAGTCAAACACGCAGGGAGCAGCAAGTAAAAGCTTGACACCCAGCCTCCGATAACGGCGCCCTTCTTCAGCCTTTGTTGAGAAAATTGCCTGCATAATTCAGGCGTGGTGAGTCACTTGCACGAATGCAAAGGTCATGAGACGTACGTCGATATCGATACGAAGGACTGGACTCCGGCGTTCTCAAACACAGCAAAGAAGACCACAAGCCAGAAAGAGAGGGACAGATGTCGAATAGCACCAAAGTTGAACGAGCTGCCCTTGATCTGTCCAACATGACGCTTGCCATTGGTTTGGTCAGTCACATTGTAATGGCTCCTGAGGTACTTGTCTAAGAGGACTGCCGAGATAGCACAAGCCAAAGAGAACGCTGCAATGATAGCGCTAATCCAGAGAGCCCAGGCATAGGAACCAAGGTTCACGGCGATAACGTTCGCAGTAGACTGGCCGGCAAATTGGGCCAAGTTGGCAATACCCCTGGGAAGTTTCGCAGTAAGCGCAGGGTTCGCGAGCGAAAGGAACAGACGAACGTACCAGATAGTACCAATCGAGAAGGCGAAGCCCTTCCCAGGAGCAAAGTAGGTAGAGAAGATCCGATGTTGTGCGTTGTCCAAGGAGCCATCACCGATCGCGGCAAGAACCTTACCGAAAATTAGAAGAGGGTAGCTATTGAGGTTGTTCGTCGCAGCGCCAGCCATGACCATGGAACCACTGAGGTGGAAACTTGCTAGGATAACAGACATGATCGCACCGCCGAATTTGTCGATGGCGAAACCCAAGCCAATACATAGGAATGTGTTGATCTGGCAAAAGCTAGCTTGAGTAAATTCATTCGCCACCAAAGTAAACAAGTTACCAAATTCGTGATGGCCACCTTAGTAGTCTATCAGTCGGAGAACCTTAAGAATTAGACTTTTGGGGGACTCACCAAGGTTGCGAACTGTGAATTGTTGATTCGCGTCTCTTTGATAATAGTCGTTTTCAGTGACCTATGTTAAACATATTCAGTATCTGACCACGTCGTTATGTATACAGTTCATACGTACACAATAAGTGCCTACAGGACACCAGCGAATTTAATAAGACTGTATAACATACATTACAGTGAACGTACATTTGACCAGTGATTGCCAACTACGAAAGGTGTGAGCGCGCTGCGGACATAGTGCGGTCTTTAGACACTTACACGTGCAGAAGCAGGTCAGTAAGATCATAGCAAGCTGCCATCGGTAGGGCAGTCTGCGTTTCGCAGGAGCACCATCTGAGCTGTTGAGGGACCCGGAGGCGTGCAGGCGAGGTACGGCTACCTCCTGTAGGTCATAGGAAGTCTTCTCGTTGGCCGGGGACTTTTCACTACTGGTCTTGGTCGCGTCCATAGGGTATGCAGTCCCGTTCACTGGGATGGAAAAGAGGGGGGGTCGGCTGAGAGGAAATGGTCGAACTTGCTCATCTTATCAGATATGCCAGGCGTATCCAAATCAGCTCGGAAGGCCTTGTGGATGACCCGCTGTTCCACGGCGGTGGGAAGAAAAGGTACACTTCAAGCGCGTCGGAAGTGGCTGCGTGCGAGCTGTCAGCATGAGCGTGAGACGGGAAAAAGACGACCCTGAAACTCCAGACCTCCTTTGAGCGCAGGTCAATAGAAATTTAGGTGAAGGCGCTGGCGTGGCAAACAACGCACCTGTGGAAGCGGTCCAAATGAGATCCTTCAGGCGGCCCGAAATTCAATGCACATACAAAATGAAGCCCAAGTAATGGCATCCGGATCTCCATGTCTAATCGGATGGGATGAAAGTATATCTGATAATGTCGTGAGAGGATCAGCCACCACAGAGGTAGTTCTATATGTCGCGGTGGAAGCTAAGCAGTGCATGCCAGAGCTGCGTGCTGGATACAAGTTATACACATGTGAGCATGATATTCTTCAGGCACGAGAATACATAGATACTGAAACCATCGATCGATGTCCCACAAGGTGGAAGTTCGACAGGCATTCTGACAGGCCATTGACCACTTTCCAGCGGTTCCAGCGGCATGACAAAGGACGGGACTCGCCTAGGCTAAGTCGAGCTACTTTGGTCATTGAAGACAGTAGAAAATGAAGAGAGAACATGGTTCATTTCTTCAATAGTTCTCTGGACGATAGTTGTATATTATACAGCATAGTGAGATTAGCATAGAACTGAAGTGAACGTAACGCTTACTGAAGACGCAGTGGGATGTTAAGTAGATCAGTAAAAGTATGTAGGTCCTCTCTTCTGACAAAACAGTGCGATATGTAATTGAGGGTGTGCAAGAATCTAACCACTGATAATAGCACGCATACTATGCACTTTGAGAGACAGTCATGAAGTATCAGGATTCGGGGTAGCGGGTAGGCCTGCAAATCTGTCAAAGAGAGCCTGGTCGAGCAGAATATCAAGATGCAGCTTGCACCTTTGATATTGCCTGCGACAGACATGGAGGTTCGAGACGAAGGCATAATCGCGATCTACTGGACGACGGCGGCATTCTCCGGCGGTCGGGGTGCCGCGTGCGCCTACTAGTTCGTGCTACAATACTTGAAGTCGACTACCATTGCCATCGGCAAGTACAGTCTCTGCTACCTCTTGACGAAGTGCTTGGGCGCGACGTACTCTGACTCCCATGAATTTGACCGCTAACATTGGCTTTTGTTACCCTTCCATCGCCGGAACCTGATCGATCCTGGCGGCATCTGGTACAGGCGTATACACCCACGATACACGATCACGAATATGTGCAGAGCTCAGCTAATGATTAGCTGTATCATAACGTTGACAGGAAGGTGAGCAAAAATTGATTTCCTTACATATACGTGGCGAGAACAGAGTCGCAAACTAACCTGAGTCGTATACCCAATAACGCAGGGTTCGAAAATGCGTGCTAACCGATACCACCGCAAAACCATCCGTCCTTGCTTCCTACCTTGAAGATTGACTGGCTAATCGCATTGTTTTTATGCACACTCCTCTTGCGATCATCATCACGTTCCGCAGATTTCTCAGCAGCTTGTCTTTTTCATACGCGTGTAAAAATTGCGTGAGATTCGAGCTGCTCTGAGGTTTTCAACGAGAACCATCTCGCTTCGTCAGAGCAGCCGAGTCTAGCCAAGGCCGCTGCTCACTGCCCTTCGCGCCTGCTGCGCGCAGGGTTCCGTTGTCTCACGTACGTATCGTATAAACTAAAGGAAATCCAAGAACTCATATATCGGTATTGCTAGTCATCCCCTAGGGTTGCGCCACTCGTCCCGTTAGGATTATATCCTCCCGAATCAAGGGTCATTTCTCTAGCCCCCACCAGAAGGGCTGATTTGACCGTATAGCTTCCTAAATTCTCAGCCGACGAGGTTGTAGACAGCGGCAGTCATCTTGCAATTGCGGCAGGCACACTCTATACCGCACTCGCACACCCACCACTTTGCAACACAGTGGAGTGAGTTCCCGGACGCTTTCTCTTTCTTGACAGATAATCTCATCTTATCTTATCTTATCACGCGGTACCTTCCCACCTGCACTTTCGACTCCCTCGCCGTCGGGGTGGATCGACACAACGCATTCCCTCTTTGTCCTAACTTTCTCAAGCCATGTACGCACCATCACAACACAGCCTCACTCGCTCACGACCATCTTCACTTCTACTCCACAATGGACAGGACATACGCCGCACTATCAGCGGAAAACTTGGTTCCGACTGAAGACAAAGCTACATTCCGTTACGCGAGACACGGTAAGGTTGCTCTGCCTACCCGCCTAAAATACACTCTAATTCTTCACTAAACAGCTCACACGAGTCCATGTTTGCTAAAGCTCAACAGGCATCTTCGGAGTACGCCGGCGAAGAACATGAGAAGCATGATAATATAGACGTAGATCCAGGGCATGGTGCTTCTACTGATGCTGCATTTCTGGAGGACGCATCATGGTACGCGGGTCCGAACCCCACTAAGCTATAGACACGCTTCGTTAACCTCAAGCCTGCTTTTCAAAGATGCTGTCAGCCGTCCCGAATGGAAAGATCTCTAGCCAAAGTCCTTTACTGGTGATGCGCGAGGAGGTTTATAAACGTACAAAGAGCTGATTGATTCCTCTCCCGACCAATAAAAGTACAACAAAAACACAAGACCACAAAGGCGGAAGTTCCTAACATACTATCACACTGTAATGCCGAACAAGCTTACACTCTTCTTAGCTCACAGCTAGCCCTTTTCTCTCTTGCATCCACGTCAGCCAAAGCAAACTCCCAACGGGCCTCCTCGTACAAGCCGAGTAGATGCCTGACCCCGCCGAACTGCGCATCCATGGGACAACCCGGCTTGCCGCTGGCTTGCCACTCCGCTTTGAGTGCACACCTTCTCAGATCCTCCTTCTCCTCGTCTG
This sequence comes from Pleurotus ostreatoroseus, assembly GCA_005298045.1. Lineage (NCBI taxonomy): Eukaryota > Fungi > Basidiomycota > Agaricomycetes > Agaricales > Pleurotaceae > Pleurotus > Pleurotus ostreatoroseus. The sequence goes on along the minus strand of SWBT01000225.1, from coordinate 114,815 downwards.
ATAGATCCGTCTTGTACCCGAGAGAACGGCTACGCATATCAGACGAGGTCCTTCTGACCGCAAGGTTCTTGAAGGCATCCTTTAAGGAGTTAGATCTGGATCTGTGTCTGGGGAGTTCCTTGAGGTCGTTTACAACAGGGGATTGCTGTAGATACGGACGTCTGGTCAGTACGAGCATTCTTGTCAACAGAAAGGACGTGGTTCACCATAGGTGTCACGAGCGGTGTAGAGAAAGGCTCATTCCATGTCAGGTCGAATGAGCCGTCGCCCAACGGTGTCGGGCTCTCCCATAATGCGCGATGGAGAATGTAATCCAAGGCGTATCTTATGCTTCCTCCTCGCTCGGCGAAGAATTGCACCGCATCCAGGTCGTATCGTCCATCCAATGCACCGCTTGCAAACTCCACACGCAATCGTTCCACTGTCGGCAGTCCGTCCTCTGTGTGGCTGGTGGGCTCCTTATTCAGCACTTCGAATATCGTCTGGAATGCCGCACGGTAGCCCTGGTAGAATGGCTTGTAGATCCCACGTTCCAAGATAGCGATGGGAAGAAATGGGAGCGCCGGATCGGTGAGTATGAGCTCGCCGCTCAAACGGACACCATCAGTAAAATTAGACAGATTTCTGCTCATCAGCTGCTCGGTGTGCCTGGCTGTCTCTGCGAACGCAATGAGCCAGGATCCTTCTGGATGCTATCGGTGACGTACCTCTCAGCCTGAACCGCATCCTCGGAGAAAACCATCCGTCCGTACACTTGCCGCACACGCACGGCGGGAGCCTATGCTTGATGAACCCGTCTGATAGGTCCCGCGAAGCCATCTGTAGTAGCGTGTTAATCCTGAACCTCGGATCTTCTCCTAGAATCCGCAAGTTGTGTGAGGCCGCAGTTTCCTGTAGGTTGTCTGCGACCTGTACACCCAGCACATCGTCCCCCTGCTCCATTTGTCTGCGCGAAAGGTCCAAGAGTGTCATGACAGCGGGGAGATTTGCACTAATAGCGGCGACCGCTATCGGCGTACGCCCCTCATCGTCGACTTGGTTGAGGAAAGCTTGGTCCTTGGCATAGGCTTCCCGTAGTATTTTGGTAACAGCATCATCTGTGAGCGTAGTATCGCGGATAGCGGCGTGAAGAGGGTATTTGGACGATGTCTGTAGACTGGGCATCGTGACAACCTTTTTCCGACAGTCGGTAGCTGCGGGTGCGAGTGAGAACTGTACCACAGGGGCACCATCCCCACCAACACTAACAGCGATGATCATATCTGGGGAAATGTGTGAGGGGACGTCACCTCCTTGAACTCGATCTTCTTGACCAGTTTCAGTTTATCCGTACCATGATCGAGCGAGGATAGCCTGAAGCTGACAAGGGGCTGGTAGGGGCTGGTCGAAGAGCATTCTAAGCCAACCATTTCAGGCTAACCGTAGAGATCGAAGTCTGGCTGCCGCGTTACGCCACTAAAGAAATTCCATCCATCCATCCACATCGATCGAAATTCAGACTGCCAAGTACAACGTCGTAGGGAAGAGGGGACTCGTATAGCCCATTGCCTTTTCAGCAATCTAGCAAGTACAGAAAAGTGTAAGATACAGAGATAGCGTGAACTAACTTAATTTAAATTATGGTACTAAAGAAATCGTGTCCGTGTCGTGTCTACCCTCACAAGTCATGCGCAATCATACTAGTCCGTGTTTTGACGTCGAAAAGGAGCAAAATCTCAATGCCCAGCACATTGTTAGTCCAAGAGCTTGTATCTCAGATACAAGCCGGCCAGATCGTAATCCGCACATTTATGAATCCCAAAGAGGGCCAAATGAGTGCATCCCGTTTTCCTTACAGCCCTGCATGAGCTCCGCATTTCCTTGCGGATTAGAAGTGATTACCACAACTAGGAGTAGAAGCATTCAGCATCTGACGGAGCCGAATGCTCAGGAGCCACATACCTTCCGCCTTAAACGCCACATAGACATCCTTGAGCATTTTCATCGTATCCGGTCGCCTCCCTTCCTTCTTTGTATCGAAGATGATAAAGCGTTCTTTAGGAATCCGACGCTGGATCATATCGAATAGGACGGGACCGAACGTCTTCTCCATGTCGGAGCCGATCCAGATGAGGAACCAGTTGTCGAGCTGTACACAAGTGGAGAGTACAGCACCAATACCCGAGCCCGTACAGATCGCAATCCCGCGACGATACAAATGGGCTAGGTAAGGGAGACCTGCAAACTAGGAATATATGAGTATGATAGACGCGATATACCATTAAAAGTGAAACATACCTTGAGTTGACGAGTGTATAGATGAGTTGGCGGGTTCTCCACAAGACCGCGAGTCCAGTCGCCTTGGACGCCTGCGATCATATAATGGCACCCGCTCTCAATACCCTCCGAGATGATACCGAACCCATGATACTCCATGACTGCGGAGCGGCTAATACGCCCAAGTAAACCTTGCTGGATTCCACGTTCAAACTTGATGACAGCGACACGGGGAGAAGGCTGCAAGACATCATGTTTCAATCAGTATGTTTGGAGTGCAGGCAACGAGGATCTTACCGTCGTAATTTCCACAGGCACCTTTTGCACCGTGAACCACGGAATGACTACCCTGAAGAATTGATATGTTAGAACTTCCAGTCCTCCATACGCGCGCGCCACATACAGAATGGTGATGACCAGTATGAACCAGAACTCCTGTGCCTGGACCAGCTTGCGACCAGACTCCGTGAAGCCGCCTTCAACATTGAGACTATCAGAAAATCCCACGTAGATCCACACGAACACCACCGCAGTCCACCCCGCAAATCGGTGGTGACGTTCGAACGCACTGCACAATAACATAGATTAGTATCATGATGCCAATTTGCGGTCTATGTGTTGCATGATGTGAATGATAAACGGAGTACTTACTTGTGGTGATAGTGACGGATCCAGGGAGCGGCCGCGATAAGCGTTATAGCTGTTACAGTAACAGCTATGACGCCCCAAGCCAGGATAACCTTGGGTGTGTGGAGAGCTACATGGTTCTGGAACCCACGCACAAGGACGAAGATGAACCAGGCAAGACTCGCGGTAGCGCAACCGGAGTGTATACCGCCGATGTGCTGTAGGAACGCGGTCCAGAAGATCCTGAACCACAGGGGAGTCCACTAAAAAAGACAGGGGTCAGAACAAGGTTGGGCATATTAGGAACGCTTGCTGTACCTTTTGGAAGAGCTTGACAACAACCCAAAAGACACCTCGCAAAAACAGCTCATTTCGGCACGCGACGGCGGCCATGATATTGCCCAGGGCGATCGCCGCGCCATGTTTTTCAGCGTAGGGGAATCGTTGGAGACACGCCATGAGTATTCCAACCATGTTCAATGCGAACGTCAGAGTAAAGAGCTGCACAAAGTCTGATGTCAACGCCGAATCAGTTATACAGATAGAGATCGAACTCACCATTCGGTATGGATTATACCATACTCTGAAGCGTACCCAAGGGCTTGTGGGCTTTGATAGAGCAGTTTTGACCCCCTTCTCCAATACGGGTACGACGTAGTGGGCAAGGGCCATTTCAGCTTCATCCACTTCTCTTCTGCCGTCAGCTTTCTCCACGTCCAAGTCTTGCGAGCATGATGGAGCACAGATAGACAGAGTGGAAGGGTTGGCTGAGAGTACTGTGACGGAGGCAGCGGGGGATGTCTTCTCGCTTTTCGATGAAGACATGGTTCTCGTCCGTATGGTAGGGGCTCTGCGGTGGAGGAGGTACTCTTCACAAGTGACGGTGACCCGGTGAGAGGGAATGGAGTTCAGTCTGGTGGAGTAGAGGCTCTTATATTGTGCGCGAGCATCGCCGTATTTCAGCAGATCTCTACGCTTAGTGGCCACTGTTTAGATGTTCACAAGGTAAGAGGGCGGACATTCGAGCTTGCGCACCCAAGACTTCTTAGGAGCGGTACGTGACAGTCGGACTTCTGCACAGATCGTTGGGAAAACCAGCCGCTCTGCCAAAGGGACGGATACGCGTTCCACAAATGGGGGGCGTCTCGACGCTGTGTCGGGAGTAAGCGCTTTGGCGCCATCTTGGTATTGATGCGGCGGTGCACAAAGAGCAGCGACATGTCTATGGCGGTCCCGACGCTCATGGAGATCAGAGCTTCTCTACCGATGTTCTGTCGGATCGGGTTGATCAGTCAAAATCCCTGCTTCGGCGCTAGTCTTCGAACACTGACCTTTCAAGGCAAATTCAAACCTAGTCAGTGATGGACTGACGTAAAGACGCAAGGTACGCAGCCAAGCAGGGGTCTACGTAGCGGGAAGGATATGTCGTGTACGAGCAGAAACATGAGGCGTGGCTGTGGTAACATCGCTTGGGCTTGTCCTGTCCGTGTCAACCGTGTACAAACCGTTCATATACGATGGTATTTGAGCGCGCCCAGCGTGCGCCCATGTCGCTTGTACGGTGAGGACAAGTGAAATGTCTACTGCCTAAGCCGCGCCCTGAGTTCGCATCAGTACATCCGGCGGGAGGCTCCATGAACGTGTGAGTCTCGTACAGCTTTGCAGCATTTTTAGAGGGCGGGTTATGCCATGAGCCTTTTGCCAGGCGAACGCAAAGGCACCCGTTGTTACGTCTACAGCTATAGTTTACGTTGAGTATCCTGGAATAAAGGGTCGGTAGCAACTTACGGGCGGCGTTGGCAGTGCTATCTCAGTCGCTTGATGCGCTACCCTGGGTAGGGTTTTTATCTCCTTTCAGGCCTGGTATACCTCGGGCGTAGGGGTTCGTGAGGAAAAGCACTGTACACTGCGCAACTATCTGGTGCAGTCCGGCTTGCAGAGATGTTAGTTTTGACAGGTGTTCATCAAATCTGACGCAACTGCAGCCGATGTAAATCCTAAGCATCTTGATCATATGTCGGGCTTTGTCCTGGGTTCCTTCGGATTCAGATATCACCGTGTATCAGACGGTCATAGTGATAGGTCTGGGTAGAGCATTAATCATTGAATATACCTCCTGTGAGCAATATAAGATAGCTACCATGTTAACAGTCTATCACAGGCACACCAAACATAACTGCAGCGGTCTAAAGAACCCGAGAGTCAGCGGCGCGCGCATTCGAAAGCTCAGTCTACCAGTAATAACCCTTAAACTGACTTACGAACGGTATTGATATATCTTACTAAAATCGCCGAGCCGCGGATGTTTTCACAAGCAGAAAGTAACTCGAGATGGCCGCGGTGGTACACACATGGAGCGGACTCAAGTCATCACAACACGAGCAGCAGCGTGCGAAACCGTCCTGTGTCCGTTGTGGCGTCCCCGGTCGGAGCGTCAATCTGTAGAAGTCCGATAGCAAACATGGAATCGGACTAACGCTCTGGAACCATAACTAAACCGATCCGCGGTATGATGTACCATCAGCCATGAACAACTGTTACAATTGCAGCGTACACAAGCACTCGGTGATAAGATGTCATACATGGAACAGCCCGTAGCAGCGCTGCAAAATAGGCTGTGAATGGCTCCGATAGTCTTGAGCTAGACCACACGCTCACCAACAATCTCCGCCAACGACAACTGCTATCGTGTTTCGAACCATACCTAGCTTGTCGAGGAATCTCGGGAGATACGTCTTCATGTCATTGAAAGAAACCTATAGCAGAGCTACTGGACGTCAAATGGATCTAATTGACGTAGTTGTCCAATGCGAGATCTCCCACCATCTTGCTTTCGTCATGCGCCACCGGAAAGGCACCATTCTAGGATTGTCAGCTCGATGTGCCTAGTCGTCTGGTACAGAACCACTACATAGTCATCTCACATAACGGAACCATTGCACGTCATGAGAACAGTGCAGCGTAGGAATTTTCTTCGGACGAGCAGCGACCCTGAATCCAGGATCGACATAGACCACTGTAAATCACAAACATGAGTCTCTCGAGTGCAGCCTTTCTTTCAAAGTTATCAATGAGCTTAATGACACAACGTTATCCCTCAAGATAGGCTTCAGCTGGTGTCCGGGGTCGGGGCTTGGAACTTCGTTATACGAATTCTTGTGGACCCCGGTCATCGCGACCTTTCCAGATACTCCGAGGAGCCTCAGCACTGCGACTGTCTCAAGCAAACTGGCAGTCGTAGTGGACGTATTTCACTGGCGTACGTAGCTATCTGTACTTATAAGATACAACATTGATAATCTTGCTATATCTTCAGTCCCAGTATCTCTCGGATACCCACCTCTCACATTCCTTCCGGCTCGCATGACATGAACGCTGACGGCGCCACACCAAACACGCAGAGCAATGAGTCCTCTAAGCCGACAGTAATCCAGTCAACGCCAAAAACTCCTCCAGAGCTCGAGCTCGCTCAGCTGCGGGCTTCCAATGCCGAGTTGCAGCGATGTAAAGCCGATGCAGAGAAGGACCGCGAGCTCTTCCGAGATCTCTACAACAAGGCCTCCGCACACGCCTCAGAGGTGACCAAAGAGAACAACACCCTCTCCGAGCGTGTATCCCTAGCAGAAGGTCAAGTCAAGGACGGACTGGCGATGGTGCGTTCGACGTACACCGCCCGCGTGCGTGCGCTCGAGGACGAGCTTATCCGTGTGCGCGGTCTCAACGAAGTGCTCACCGCCCGTGACGTCAAGATGCAGGGAGACGATATCCGGAGACGTGCCGGGGAGGAGGCCGATTTGAGGACGGAGAATCAGCGGCTGCGGGCACAATTAGCAGAATTGCGGTTGGACTACCATCGCATGGAGAGGCTAGTAGAACAGCTAGGAACGAGAGAGTTGGAGGAGGTTGAAGCAGAAGAACCGAAAGTACAGAGCGTCGTGCAAGCTGTACCAACCAGTATATCACCCCCCGTTGTGATTGCGACATAGTTGGCACCATTCGACATTAACACAAGTGCGTTCTTCGCATCCTAGTATATTCTTAGAGACTAATCATAGCGTGTCATTACAGATTAACGTGTACACTACTACAATACTGCTACATCATGCGAGGCGCCACGCTTAACCCAAATCCATGTTTACAAATACAAGACGTGAACAGAATACGAAATGGGTATCTCAAATGAACGTATCGTATGGTTTGCTTCATTCAGACAGAGGGTACGAGTCGTTGGTTAACTGTCCGATACGCAGAATCGCCTCCGCCATGGCCGGTATCGCCCACACGGAGATCCCTGCTTTTTGCAGCGCTGTGAATGCCTGTTCCAGTTGCTCGTGCTCCTTACGCTCCTCGGCCAGTGTCTCCTCCACTTGTTTCTTGGCGCGGCAGACCTCGGTATACCGTATACCTAGTTCGCGTCCCCGTGTATCCGATTTCTCACGTGCTGCCTTCTCCGTTTCGTATAATTGCTGGTAATGAAGTCGGTCCTTGAGTGCTTTGTCGAGTAATGCCGGGTCCCTCATACTTTCCAATGACGCAACTTGAGCGCGTAGGGCTGATGGCAGATCAGTAACGCTGTGAATACACACTTGTCTTGCGAGAACTCACCTGCAAGTTGCTCGCAATATCGTCGTCGCTCGGTCTCTATCTCTTCTTTTCGAAGTCGTTTCGCATCGTCTTCGTATTGCCTAGCTATGGAAGCGTCTTCGTCTCGCTTGCGATACATGGAAATGGTATCCGCTTGATGCCGATTATTTTCCTCCAGGAAATTTGCATGCTTCTGTAAACGTTCATACTCGCTATGCTCCGTTCTCCGGGCCCTTTCAGCTTCACTGAGCGCATCTTGAAGTTCTGGACAGCACAGATTATCAGGACTACGCATACAACGTGAACAGCAAGATACCGACGTGCTGCTTGGCGCTCAAGGCGAGCCACTTTTTCGTCGAGAATCCTCTCGCGTTCAGCGTGATCTTCGGCCAATAAACGACACTTCAATGTGTAGTCTGTGTTGTTCCTCCTTTCCTGATTTTCGGCTGCCGCAGCCAGTCGGCTTTGTTCATCTTGTAGATCTATTGAGAGCACATAGAGGTTGTCGGATCTTGGAGACAACCGGTGAACTCACCAGCTATCTGCTTCTCCTTTGACCTGAGGATATCGGACAGTCGATAGCTTTCTCGGCGTGTTTTCTGCAGCTTTTCCTGTAACTCTTGTACGACTAGAAGGGAGTTTGAGAACATAGCCTCGATGCCGTCAAACAACCAGAGACAGACTCACGCTTTAACCGCGTATCAGCTGCGGCGCCTTCTGAGGAAATGCTGGATTTAGGTGGAATGTACTCTGCACGTCCATTTGTTAGACCTGGTGTTATATTGTCGATAGGTGTGCTGGGCGTCGACCTGGTACGCTTTGAAGCAGGCTGAGGACTGGACTCCGCGGCCGGAGGAGTTTTACGCTTTGGAATTCCAGAGGCAGGAACGGGCGCGGCTTTACTGTTACTGCTGCTGCTGCTGGTGGTCTGTGCGACTGAGGTATTCGTGATTGGGGCGGTATCCCAGGCAGAACGATTGGCTTCATTGACAGGGGGAGTAGTTCTGGTTGAAAAGGAGCTATAGAGATCTCTTTCCTTCAGCATGGAGCCGCTGTAATAGAACGATACCATCAGTCACCACCTCAGAGAGGAGTAGAGCGAATCTCACTTTTCCTTGTATCTAATGCAAGAACTATGACAGAAATTATTAGTCCGAACTAGTAAATGATACGATGAACTTGCATGCAGTGACGGTTCATAACATCTTCGTAATACTTGGGGTCAAACGTACAGGCCGCAATTGCACGAAGGTGTCGTCGAAAGGCCTGATATATTGAGGGAAGACCAAGTGTCGGTAGAATTCCTGGCTAATACTCAAGAGAAATGACCTACACTATCTTCAGGTACTCGCCATTCACAAATGATTAGGCCGGGGTTCCATATGCAGTGCGATGCCGCAGGCTGCCACACCACAAGATGCTTCGGCAAGCCTAGCGCCAGTATATCTCGACTGTATTGCGAAAGGTGCATTGCTTCAACCGTGGCATGGTTACTTGCACCGGATCCATTAGATGCCGCCAACTTGTTCCTGGCGACCTGCTGCATCTCCTTCGCCCTCGGCCCCTTGTATTGGATTTGTAATTCAATCACAGTTTGCTGTACGGGTTTCAGGGCTGGAGTGGGTGGTTTAGGAAGCTCGGGCGGAAGGTTAACCATGTTGTGGTCAGGAGTAAGCGAAGGTTGTATACAACTTGCACCGCGGCTGAGACGACCAGTCTCAACCACCGTGCTTCTGGCGTCTAAAGTTCTGGCTCGGTTCTTTGACCGCGGACCGGGACGCGGTCACGAACGCGTTGTGGAAAGATGCACAGTCTATTACCACTTGTATTACTACCGTGGACGCCATCACACGCTCTGGGCTTGTACTCAAGAATCATGTACTGGATAGATTGTCTGGATTTCGAGACGCTACAGCTTCCGTACGCGGGACTCGGCTTGAACACAGCAGACATTCAACATTCAGGCGAGCAGGAACTCAGTCATGCTTGTGCACACTAAAGGAATAGACGAAGTCACTTCCTCAGTAACTCCACTTTCAACGGCAAGGAAGGCTTTGTCTCCTCGCCCCCTACAGTAGGGTACGCGATGTTAGAGAAGTTCCACATAATGGGCTTGTCGGACAGACTGAACCGGAACGAGGACAGGAGGATGGACAGAACAACCTCTGCATTTGCATGGTATCGTCAGTTGGGCGGAAAGAGGTGGAGTATGCGGACGTACTCATCTCCAACTGAGAGAACTTGAAACCGCTGTTGGATGAAGTGTCAGCGCGCGAGAACTTGAGCTTATAAACATCTTCGAAACTCACATGCATGCGCGACTACCCCCTATGAAAGTCATCCTGGAGAAAAAGGTAGTAATGAGTCGACATTGAGATCATACAAAGGAACCAGACAGACAAGTTTGAGTAAACACCAGGAATGCGAGCCTCTTTCAAGGCGTCGGGTAGGGGCGATAGCCACCGCTCCGGCTTCCATTGGTCCGCATCCTCGCCCCATAGTTCTTTGTTAGTGTTGCTAGCCCAGTTTCCTGTGAGGACCAGTGTACCACGAGGGACGAAAACCTCGTTCATCAGGGTACCGTCGTTGCCGTGAATAGGTTTGGACAATGGCATGACCACATCTTGAATAGTCCTGGACAGCAAAAATGAATGAAAGGCCGCATTACAAGCGGAATGTTGGACGTACTCTCGTCTTGTGAGCGACACAGGGGTATACCTGCACCAAAAACATAAGCACTGCCTCTACAACATGAACGGTAGCACTTACAGACGAAGTGTCTCTCGACAGACTGCCTCGAGGAATGGAAGAGACACGAGGGAATCGTAGTCAAGGTCTTGGCCGTTGTGCGCGTCGATGATTTCCTTTCGCAACTTCTCTTGAACCTCAGGGTACTGAGCGAGAAGGTGCAGAATTCGAGCTAATGCACTCGAAGTGGTATCCGTGGCGGCGAATATGAACGTACTTAAAACAAACTTAAATGTCAGCATGTTATCTGATCGAAGGTGACTGTACTTACGACATTTGTGCAATGACTTCGTCCTCTGAGAGCCGTTCGTCTTTCGGGGCTTCGAGGTTCATTTTCACTGGAGTGGTAATCAACAAGCTTTGCGGACTCAGAACGAATTTCGACGCACGTAGAACACTCATAATGTCCTTTCCTTGCCCGACTTGATGCTTCAGTTCCTCGTCGCCCTTCAAGAGTGCCTCCTTCTTGTCGAGGTAGATATCCCGTGATCGAGTGTACAAGGTGTCAACAATAGACTTCACGTGCTTGAAATTGGCACCAGGAATGAGTTTGGAGATGAGATGACGGAGCCAGGCCGGACCTATCCAAGGAAGATACTGGAAGCACATGATCCATACTCTCATTTTACCGACAGACGGTCTGAGAGATGGCATGTCAATGCGTGATAGAAATGACCATTTGCTAACACACTCACTGAAAAGACTTGAGAGCATGTCCATACGTGTCTTTCATATCGGCAACAAGTGGATCAAACGAGTAGCCGAGTCCGCCTTGGCCTATGAGTTCCAGTGCAGCACGCCCCATCCAGATCAAGATGTCGACTTCTCCAGAGGACCCGTGAATCTGATTATGTATCGCGCTTTCGAGCTAGGGGAAGCTATCAGTCTTTGAGGAACGATACTGAACGGCTGCGTACGCACTCTGTGCATGACTTTGTAGAATACTGGCGTCATGTATCGCATATGGGCGATGGAAAAAACGGGGTTCATGGATTTGCGCTGAAGTCGGTGGCGATCCGCTAAAGGTACGAGTTACAGTCAACCTGACCACAGTGACTGATAAACATGAAATCTTACTCGGTACGGACAGTATACCTGGGCCAATAGCAATGTCACGGAAGCTAGAACATTGAAATAGGTACAAGAGCGTCAAGACTAGTTAGATAGACTCACTGGCGATCGAACGTTGTCCGGTCATAGGTATACTGGTCTTTCACGACGATACTGTGCAACGCTTTGGGATCAAACACGAACAATGCGCGTTCCTGGGGGCACCTATTCAGTAAAAATCGACAAAGGTATCATGATACGCTGTACGTACACCAAATAACTGCGTGAACCTCACGACCGAGCCATATCTCTCGCTCATCTCCCGCTGAAAATCCCAGGAATTCTTGCGATGAAACAGTTGCGATATGTTGCCTGAAAGCCTCGTCAGTTATGACTGAAAAGTCTAGTTCAAATACGTACCTTTCAGGAGCGAAGGCGACGGTGGACCAGGAATGTTATCAAGCGGAGACTTGACCACATACGAGCGTAAGATCCTCCATAAGATCCAGAGTGCTCCGACAGCAGCAAAGATTTGCCACGTCTGTAATATTAAAGACATTGAGGCTGGTGTGTCTTGAGATGACCACTGATGTCGAGGAGTGTAGGATGCTGCCCAACGCTTTCTCTGCTATCCTATATACTGTACGTATCGCATCGTAAAGCCGACAGAAACGCCTTCATACGGTTTGAGCGGTCTTTTAGGTGTCACCTGCACCACACTGTGGGAGCATTGTTGGAGAGGAGGAGATGAATGCTCGCAGTACCATCGCACAGTCCCGGCATGCCGCACATCCTGATAGCTTCTCAAAGTTCGGACCGCGCCGTTCCATAAGCTCTGCTGAGTGTCCTGAGGTCAAAGTGCCGTGTATAGCGAGGCGTCTCGTATATGAAGCGACGGACAAGGATCATGAGCGCAACAAAGAGAACTCAAGAAGTGTGAGGGTGTTTTTTAAGGCAGCAGTGGTAGTCAAAGGCATTGGTCAACGCGGCTATGGTGGCGCTTCACAGAATTGATGCCATCAATTCGCGCCGGTTCCTCTCAGACAGCGACACCTTGTGCCGACTTGTCCGTGCACCTTTACCACGACCGTCAAGAGAGCATTGAACATTGTACGTCGCCATTATTCAAGAGACTATATTGCGAGCAAGCCGTTGAGACGACCGTTCCGCTTAGTTATCGCTCACTACTACTATGACTTCTTCGATATAATAGGCTCTGTAATGCTGAAGATGTCAGCATTTCTGGTAATGCACTCGACTCTTCCTGATTATCGTATTCCGAGCCACGCTCTGTGGCGCTCATAGAGCGAGGAGTGACAGAGTTATCACGAGCATTCCGGTTCAGAGCGAAAAGGCAGATTGGGATGTATTGCGCTACAGTCTCAGTGACAGGGACAGGTCTCAAGGCTACATCCCGCTTCCACCATTTCCAACATTCAGCTACATCCCTACATTATGCCATATTTTCAGGGTTTTCAGATTATTTCTTCATTCTCTTCTTCCTTCACCATTTCTTTCTTCTCTACCTGGGGTATTTATTTGCTGATACTACGCAATCGACAGCTTGAGTACCATATCGCGAGCTGCAAAGCGAACAACAATATTGAGTACAATACGCGCACAATAAACTGGGACGACGTACATGAACACGGGATAGCGGGCGCCGCATCCGTAGATGCATGTAACTCCTTCTCCTTGGGAAGACCGCCGCGCTCCTGTGCGACGCGGTTCGAAGTCTTGTACGGCCATGACGCACGTCTTGTGCACAAGGTTTCATCAGCATGTGGGTATCGTTTGAGGATAGTAACGAGAGACTCACTTTGACATGGGACAGAGGGTGTTGCATCCAGAGATGCATGACCAGGGAGAGGAGGTGCCGGGACGAGGCGACGTCTTACGGCGAAGCTGTTGATTTTTATGCGTAGGTGCTGACAGTATATACGTCAGTCATAAGATATATGAGCACTAGAGGATACGGCATACCCTTTGTGGCACTAGGGGGAGGGGTGCAAGTGTGAGGCTGGCAGGGACACTCGCGGGATGGGGGTGTGCGTGGACGGGGTCGACTCTAGCTCGGGCGGAGTGGAGGGAGGGAGGGGTAGGCGGGTTGGTTGGAGGAGGGAGTGAGCATAGAGTGTAACCGAGTCCTGTTGGGCGGAAGTGGTGGTGGTTGAGGGGGAAGGCCAGCCTAAGGAGAACGGACGACAGAAGGGGGGTTATATCTACATTCGTCTGCTAGAGGCTGACGGCCAGCTTCGCGCTGTAGTGAGGCTAACGATCTCTCGGAAGACGCTATGTTGAAGGTGATCGCCGATTAGCTGTTTTCGAAGACACGTTTTGAGCTCAGTAACAGTCAAGATCCAAATGTTTTCCAGTCGAGCTGTTTGTTGTCCGTAAATTCTGCAGAAAGCGCCGCAATTTCGAGCATCAGGGTATGTACAAAACATCTACGATGTGCGTTGGATGCAGCGATTGATGTCCGTACGACATAGTCGGATCATCATGCTTATTTGCGCATGTTAGAAACTGAAGTTGGATCACTTCCCGAATTGGCGATTGGGGCGCTTGACCTGAATAGTTTTCTGCGTCCAGTCACCCTCTAAGCTGAGCACTCTGAGCTGGTCAGTGTGAGTAGTATGTTAGAGGTACAGTAATGTTGTTTGATAGAATCCCAAACGCGACAGAGTCTGCGCACCTGCAGTCCTGTCACGCGGACCGTGGTTCGCCGCTGTTGAAGTGCCGCTCAGTCTACATTCGAAACATTCAGCCTCTACTTCTAATCCTTTGTTTGTCACACTGACTTAGAGTCTGATGTAGAGGAGAAATATTGTAAGGATATGCAATGCACTGCCAGATGGAGTACTGGCATGCGTCGTACCACGCTAAGCTGCATCATGACAAGAACAATAGGCTTTACGGTATAAAACCCGTCGCCGTACTTGTTCTCAAGTTATCACGCCAAATACATTTAGCAGTCGGAGTTGTTAAAATGAGTGGACTTACACAAAAGGCCTGAAGCACTGTGTCTTGAGGATGCGCCCACGAGAATGCAGGCTTCTTCGGATGCAAAAGATCTCCGAAGTGATATTGCATATGTCCTAATATTGCATGAGATAGTTTGGGGAAGGCGAGACAAACAAATAAATCAAGACAAGCAATCACAAAAACTCACTCCATTCCTTGCAGTTTACCGACGTCGATAGGGTCACATGTTGCGGGATATCCAAGAGTACTCGTGACTCCATTATAGACCAGTGCGACGGAGCTGGGTCGTGGCAAGAGCACCATGAAAGCGAGGCTCCGCTCACAGGCCTGACAGGGTCATCATTGTTAAACGTTCCTGAAGAGCCGCAGCTTTACCATGACCGACATGCATGGAAGCTCCTGTCATACATTTTGATGGTACTTGACTCCCCAGTTTCTCGTTGTCGTGTACGCCATGTTGATGCAATTAGAGTGTCTGCGAAATTGTCTGGAAGTCGATAATGCGATAAAGGAAGGCACAATTAGGATAGATAATTTAGTTCAGTATGTAAGCATGCAGGAACATAAGAGACAGTGGGGCAAGCACGTACCAGTGGTGCACCTCGAGGATCAAGGCTACGGCGTGTAGCCTGGGTGACAGGCAGATTGCCGAGCCAGAATATCCATACAAAACACCAGCGGAGAGGCCGTAGTCTCCAACTCATGATGCAATTCAGCGTGATGGTGTTCCCCATTGAGCATAAAAGAGTCGAGCGCTCCAATATGACATGGAGGAGTTAACTAAAGCCCGGAGGAAAAGGACGCATGAACGGCACTGTTGGGAAGAACGTGATCAGAAGATGTTTCGGTGAGACACATACTTAAATTATTATAGGATGGACGTCCGCAGGACCTCTTCGAGGAAGATTGAAACCATCGAATTATCAAAGCACAGCTGAGAGTCGAACACGACGATGGGAGTCCGAACAAGGTTCGGAACCGGTCCCTTTCTGAGCTGTCGGGACCGGCCGATATTCTAGCGCCTCATCACGGGCCGCCAAGCCGAAGACTATTCAAGCATCACGCAAGCTGCTCAACGGCTTGCACTTCACCCTCATCTCGAACCTATCGCGAACGATTTAACGTCGGTCATAGGGTATGGTGAATCGGAATCCGTCAAACGCAGTTTCGAAAAAATCCGCCACTTGGGGCCCATGACAGTATGTTGCGTCAGATCGTGACTTGTCTTTCTACTCATCTACCGTTCTTCGGCTAGATCTCTCTGCTATCGTGCATGGCGGCCTGTATGTGATCAAAAATGAATTGCGCATGCTCCGTTGTATTTGGATGCCGCGCTGAAGAAAACACTCCCGGAGATCATCAACTCCCGACGAAGGTCCCGCCTCAGTTCAACCTCCTCGTTTGGTATGTTGACTCCTAGTGTATGCATGGAATATCATGAGACGTTCTACTCAAAGACATGTATGTCGGATGGATCAAAAATGCCGTGTGTGCGGTTTGTCGTGGCGCTTTACTGGACATTTCTTGCCACTTCGACGTACGTCGGATATTCAAGTTCTCCACCACCATGCTAAAACAAATCGAATATGGAAACAAAAAACACCGCGTCGTCACAATACAGACGGAGTTGAACGTCGAAATACCTGTTAGCCGAAGAGCTCGACATATATAAAAGGGCTCTCAGTTTGCTCTCTTTTCTCCAGCATCCGCTCTTCACCTTCTCACTCAAACACTCGCTCTCAACCCAACTCACCCAACAATGTCTGATCTTACCGACGGCCCCTACAACATCCAGAACCTCGAATTCAACATTGTCCTCGGCACGACTGCAAAGGCCTCTCACGCCAACGCCGATGCTGCCCACGACACCTCCAACGCTGCGAAGGGCCTCCCGCGTCAGCTTGCGGTCGTCCAGGCCGGCACTGCGCCCCCCACCGTACGTCTCTTTTCAACCAAATCCTCCGCGTGCACTGTTCTCACTACTTTTTGGCTTAGTTCAACATCCAGCAGCGCGACTCCGACGGTCTCTACGAGATCTCTCTCGACAGCCGCACCTGCTTCCACCTCAACGGCAAGGTTGCTGCCCAGGAGGGCCAGCCGTTCGGCTGGACTCTCATCCCGCGCCCCGACGTTGGCCCTACCGTCTACAAGTAAGCATTTCGCTCGGCCTCTCCTTAGTGTCCGCTGACATCAGTCGCTTTACAGCATTGCCACAGGCAAGAAGCAGTGGTTCCTCAGCTCCGGGGACGCCTATACCCCGGTAAGCTTGCTGATTTACTTCGCACGGAAAGATTCTGACAATTATGTCGCACAGGTCGAGGCAAAGGAACCCTCCAAGAAGAAGTCCAAGGCTGCCGCTGAGGAAGTCGCCACTGAGGCTGCCTGCGAGTGCGATGAGAAGGAGTCTCAGTACCTTTGGAACTTCAGCCCGGCCTAAGGGTAGTTAGTAGCCCACTCGCTGATTGGATGTATTCTGAAGGCGAGCTTTTACGATCTTGTCTCTGAATCTGTACTTCTAAATTGTGTATCGAAAACCTCGAGAATGTAGCCTGCGAGTTTCGTTCAATGATTACGCGCAGTATTTTCTGTATTCAAACGACGTCAGACACCTCTCAATGATCGCCGGATACAGCAGATTTCTCCAACATCACATTTGTTTTGTACTGGCACAACATACTGAGACCAGGTGTACAATGGCAAAATTGAATCATGCAAACTACACTACAAATACCGATCGAATACAAGGATATCATACTTCAATACAATATGGTACACGGAAATCTTGATGATGTTAGGGGTCTGATATTGTACAAACGGTCGTGTGTCAACCCAACTAGGTAGAGTCAGCATTCCAGGACGCCATGAGATCTACAACTCGACCTTCGCCTCCTCCGCCTTTTTCTGCGCCTGTTCTACCTTATCGTTCCAGTACTTCTTGCCCGCAGACTCATACTCTGCCTTCTTCTTATCTACCTTGCCCTTCGTATCCGCGTACTTCTCCTCGACATACGCCTGCGCGTCCTCTGCACTCTGTTCCGCATGCGTCGACGCGTCGTGGTACTTCTCCCCAGCATACGCCTTCGCCTCATCGTACTTCTCACCGGCATGCGCCTTCGCATCGTCGTACTTGGCCGCGCCACGCTGCTTCGCAAGCTCGGTGTTCCCAGTGAGCATCTCGATGATCATGCCAAGCTTGTCCTCCGCAGTCTCGACGCCGAACATGACGAGGTCCTTGACGCGGGAGAAGAGCCACTCTGCCTTGCTTTGTGTCTGAACCCAGCGGATGCGGACCTCCTGGAGCAGAGTGGGACGGCTTGTCGGGAGCGCGTCCTCGCTCATGTCGTGCTCGCGGAGGTAGGCGCGCAGCCTGGCGTCTGGCCAGACGAGGTAAGCAGCAGTCCGCGCAGAATAGTCGTTGTACCTGGAAGAGGATGTCAGCCTATAATTTGGTAACCCGGGTAGATCGACGTACTTGTCGCTCATCATCGCAACGAGTTCCTCGCGCTTCTTCTGTGCGTCAGTCTTGAGGTAGCCATGTTCGTAGAGCCAATCACGCATAGCGGAATCACTCCACGAACTCCAGATGGTGTCCTTGGCGTTGACGTAGTTGTCTGCCAACAGCTTCTCCAACTTCTCGCGCTGCAGCTGGGCGTCGGACTTGATGATACCATGGTCAATCAACCAATCGCGCATTTGCGAGTCAGTCCATTGAGAATACGCGGTGTCCTGAGGAAGGGTTTGAATGAGTGGCATCAACAGATAGGCCCGGCAACTCACCTTGACGTCATAGTAATAGTTATTCATGGTCGTAGCAAGCTCGTCTCGATTCTTTTGAGCTTGTGAACGCAATATACCGTGCGATACCAGCCATTCATGCTATTAGCCCTACGTCAGACAATCATAAGAGGGCGCAATCAACATTACACGTACGATGTAGCTGTCCGACCACGCTTGCCAGACTGGGTTAGTCGTCTTAGCATATACGTCTTGCATCTTCTGAAGCATCTCGTCGCGAGTTGCTTGCTGCTTTGTTTTCAAGACACCCTTGGACTCGAGGTACGAGCGTAGCTGGTTGTCATCCCATCTATTTCGGACAATTATTGTGGATCGTTCAAGCAACACAGCGAGAACTTACGTCGAATATATGTAATCTTTCGAGTCTTCGAGTTTCCTCGAGACATCGTTCGTCGCTTGAGCAATGACCGAGCTGATGGACTTGCTAGCCTGATACTTGGAATCGCCGTATACTGCGGTCGATGCGCTCTGACTGGCTTTGCCAGCCAGGCTTGTTACGCTGTTACTTGCGTCGCTAGCTAGGCTGGACGCGCTGTCGCCGTAAGCACTTGCAGCGCTAGAATACGCCCTGTACTTCTGTTTCGCCAGGAGAGCAAGCTGCTCGCGCGTTCCTTTGGGCTCAACAATTCCCTGCTCCAAGAGGAACTCGCGCAAGCGGCTCTCGTCCCAAGAGTCAAACGCGTCGGCCTTCAGGCCTTGGAACACTTGCTGGGCTTTCTGATATTGCTCTGCCGACCACGCAGAAGCTTGAGCAGAAACAGACGACTCGGATGAGCTGCCGAACCATGAAGCCTGCGCTGAGAGAGAAAGCGAGAGAAGCAGGAAGAGAGGTGTTGGTCTCATCGTGATAGACGTTGATCAGGCGGGTTTGTCGTCGTGGTCAGCGATGAAGACGAGGGTTGGAATGATGAGCAGAGGGACGAGCTCTTCGAGGGTTTTAATGGTCGATTGTGGCTCCCGAATGTCATGATGACCCCGCACAGATGACGTCGTTGTGTATAGGGGGCGCACCACCCCACCAATCCGTGGAGCGCCCATACGCGCAGCCTGAGGGACGCGTACGTTGGCGCCCGACCTCTGCAACAAAAAACTCAGTGAATTCGAACAAATGTGAGGCGAAACGAGAAGAGACATATGCAATGTACTTAAACACGTTAGAAAGCTCACGTCAAAGATAGCATTTTTCTGTAATGCCAGTGTAACGAGCAATAGTTGCCAGCGAGTTGAGTGGGCACTGAAAACGCGATAAAACTCGATATGTAGTGTGCAGCACTGTGACAATCAAATGACAGTTGTAGTACGTGGGGTAATTAGGATGCAAACGACTAAGATCATAGTTTATCGCAGTCTTCTGAGAAGAGACGGATAAGCGGGGCTCTATCTATGCATGCAAACGTGCGTACCATTTCGTCAGTCACTGATCCCCGATATTCCGAGTAATTCAAACTCACAATAACGACGCAATGAATGAGCAGATACAATACAAAGGATTTTCGGATACACGCGATGATGCGTAGGTTGTGCGTAGGTGACTGGTGGAAGGAAGGATGAGAATTTACTAAGGTTAGGGTCCTTGGGACTTCTACGGTCGTATCCACGGATAGCGTCGGATATCCACGGCAACCTCGGCTTTCTCCGCGGAAGAGAACGCTACAGCGCAAGCTAGGGTTAGGGCCTCGTTCTCTGTTACTGCCACTGACGAACAATACCATTGGACGTTGAGATCGGTGAGCCCCTTTTGAGGCTTATCACGCTGAATCGAATACTTACGAAGCGATTATTCACACAAGTGGCGATCTATGCTGCCCCTAAAGAACATAATAGCATAGATGACGCTAGCCGCCTAGAGGTGCTATTTTGGTCCGACTATGGTGCGCTCTTGGAAGGAATCGAATTACGTGAGTAGAGCCTGCAAGTTGCTGTCTGTTGCATACAGACAGCACTGCTCACTAACCGTTAGATATTCTTAGATAGGCCATCGTAACATCTCCATAATCACCGGTGGTGGCCAAAGACGCGACGCCACAGCTGTGTATAAAGACAAGGCCTTTGTCCGTTCGAGCTTGGTGAGTATATAGTGCTCCCATGTAGCTCACCGAAACGAGATATCTCAGCACTCACCCACTACTCTACGCTTTTTTATCTCCAACGTACACATCGTCAGTATGGACTCTATGATCCCTCAAGACTGGGCTATATGTGGCGCAGAGCAGTACTGCAATGAGTATTATGACTTCAGCGAAGCGCTCAATGTATGGGCAATGGGAGGTACTACGTATCCAGATCCTCCGTCGATGTACTCTGAAATAGCATTATCACCATGGTAAGCACCGCACGCATTACAACCCCACTGCGCCACATACTCAACTAGATCATCACCCAGGAACTTCCTACGGATGAGCTGTGCTCTGAAGGCACTTGACCATCTACGGCGCGACGAGAAATCGAGATACTTTGTTCCACAGCCGGACTATGTTGCAGCATTCGCACCAAAGCCATTTGACCTGCTCGTCTCAACCAAGGCGCTGGAGCTAAACCTGTTTCAACTCGAGATCGCGCAGCGAAACGGAGCTTATGGTCCCAATAGCTGGATTTACCAACCATTCCTCGGCCCTGGAAAGCACGACATCTCTTCTGCGGCATCGGCTTTCCAGACCAACCAGATACTCGCCGTCCGTACCGCTATGGTCCACGGTATACCTCCCTCAAAACCTACGGTATTCTCTGTCATAGTACGTCTATCTTATCAACTAGGTCCTGATATAAGTTGATTGAAGTCCAATACGCTAGTGGCCTGGTTACAAGCCGCACAGCTTCACGCTCCCAGCCCCCGATTCAATAACCACCGACGCAGAGCTGCACGCGCAGGTTTCAGCTATGATCAATGCTTGGTATCTATCCGTGAAACCTGTCGTCGAGGGTCCGCGCACTATGTCTCTCGCCGAACCCGTGCTCCCAGGCTTCGAAGCTTGGTCGTTGAACGAATCCCGCTCTCGCCACGTTGGGCACCAGTCAATCTTCGTGGAGGGCCTCTATTTTTGGAGCTCAGATTTCTCGCGCTGCGTCGTACAGTGCTCGGTCGCTGCTACTTGTATCGACGGACCACAGTACAGGAAGACCCCAGTGGATCCGTCGAGAGAGGAGAAGATATTGAAGGCTTTGTTCCAGGGACGTCCTTACTAGGATCGATTATCTACTCTCGGGACGTTCTCTCTCTGTCTTAGGCTTTATCAGCGGTATACTAGGTTTGCATCACATGTTGTACTGGACTCCTCGTTATCTATTCAAATAATTATTCGGACTATGTACGATATATAGGCTATCATGTATAGCACCAACACAAATGTCATCAATAGTGTGTTCTCTTTCCTCCACCGCGATATGCTGAAATAGGCAGACGCAAAGCGAACAAGATGCGCGAGAAGCGTCGGAGCTCGATCAATGTCCCGGGACCGCACTTCGAAGTACAGAAGCCGGCGATCCCTTCGGCGCCGTCAGCCTTCTCGAGGATTGTCAGCCTCTAGCAGACGAATGTAGATATAATCCCCCTTCTGTCGTCCGTTCTCCTCAGGCTGGCCTTCCCCCTCAACCACCACCACTTCCGCCCAGCAGGACTCGGTTACACTCTATGCTCACTCCTTCCTCCAACCAACCCGCCTACCCCTCTCTCCCTTCACTCCGCCCGAGAAAGAGTCGACCCAGTCCACGCACACCCCCATCCCGCGAGTGTCCCTGCCAGCCTCACACTTGCACCCCACCCCCCAGTGCCCCATAGGGTATGTCATATTCTCTGGTGCTCACAGATTTCTTGGCTGACAGCCATATTGTCAGCACCTACGCATAAAAATCAACAGCTTCGCCGTAAGACGTCGCCTCGTCCCGGCACCTCCTCTCCTTGGTCATGCATCTCTGGATGCAGCAGCCTCTGTCCCATGTCAAAGTAAGCCTCTCGCAACGATCCTCAAATGTTACCCGCAAGCTGATGCAACCTTGTGTACAGGACGTGCGTCATGGCCGTACAAGACTTCGAACCGCGTCGCACAGGAACGCGGCGGTCTTCCCAAGGAGAAGGAGTTACATGCATCTACGGATGCGGCGCCCGCTATCCCGTGTTCATGTACGTCGTCCCAGTTTATTTTGCGCGTATTGTACTTAATATTGTTGTTCGCCTTGCAGCTCGCGATATGGTACTCAAGCTGTCGATTGCGTAGTATCAGCAAATAAATACCCCAGGTAGAGAAGGAAGAAGTGGTTGAGGAAGAAGAGAACGAAGAAAAGCCATAGAAAATCTAAAAGAAGCCGAAAATTAGAAGAAAAGAAAATAATTGGTGAATGTAGCCTTGAGACTTGTTCGTGTCATCGAGACCGTCACGCAATGCATCCCAACTCGCCTTTTCACTCCGGAACAAGAGAGTAGCCTCACGGCTCTCGCTCTATAAGACCTCTTGAGCGCTATCAATGTGGTAGCCAAACGATCCTTACGGGCATGCATAAGGAAAGACACTCCCGTTGAAGTATGAGTAGGAAGTAGTTCGACAAGAAGCTTGCAACGACTTCGGCGAATCGCGAGCCGCGAACGGGTGTTGCCGAAGCGCTTCTACGATCATTAGCGCCTTCCGCTGCGTTTCACCACAAAAGCTTAGACTGGTAAGTGTCGCGTTCATCTGGGTGGCATACCTTCCGACGGTGTTGTATGATTTAATACAGTGTGGATATGCAAACATCGAGCTTCAGATTTTGACTGATCGTAACATCGTCGCGGGACGTATCTCAGATTGTTTGGACTTGTTTGATCTCCAAGCTCAATGACTGCCTGTTTCGGACGCGCAACGCGAAGTCCGATGATTCAGTGGACTAAATGGTGATTCTGTGTTTAGTGAAGCTAATGAAAAGAGCCACAGTAGATTTTGAAAGGCATAAACATAAGAGTCCAGATTTTAGGAAGCACACTAGAGGCCTATGGACCTTCTTACTTGCTGTGCGTCTGCTCGCACCGCAGCACTCAGAACTTCCCGACGCCTTTCTTCCTAGGCACGATAATCAGAGATTATGCCTTCTGGTATACCAATCTTACGAATGCTCTATATAGAAGCCGTGATATTACTGCACGAACAAGCCACTTTCTAGTGTTGAATGGGACAAATAATGGAATCTCCGATAAGTCGGGTATTCGAACACTGCTAGGTGTCCCAAAGCATTCGTGAGATGTTCAAGTGTCTGACAATCAGACTTAGTAGACGCAGGATGGATTGAGAGTTTTACAAACCAAACGCGCCAAGCGTGCGCGCGTCCAGATCAGATAGATATCCTCGAAAAACACAGGTCACCGTGCACAGCATCCCGCCCATCGACATCGCGCTGGCCTATAGTGACACGGGTGGATGGCGACATCGTCTTGAAGGAAAATTACTTGTCTGCAGATCCGTTCAGCCTGATAGAGTTTGAAACTATCTGGGGTCTGATGGTGTCGATAGTGCATGAGAGGAAAATGGACGCGGAAGAATATTCCATGAATGGCTCGGTGAATGATGTGAGAGATTGGCTATGCAGGATGCACAATAACCGTGCAGGTTGCCAGCCAACCATGGTCTATAGGGCCGTAGGAAAGCAGTGTTCGCGTTCGGAGAAATAACGGCACCAAAGTGTGTTCGCTTGTCCTTGAGTGGGGTAGGTGGGGTTGAATTGTAGCACGGAGCGGGAAAATCAGCTGTAAAATCTGGCGAACAAGATTCTACAAGATTGCGCTCCGATCGCCCTAGGCTGCTCCCGCCGGCGGGGAAAATAGTCCACTGCGTCACAAAAAGGCATGGTCGCAAAGTTCCCCAGACAAGGTTCCTGAAGACAGAATATCCGCACAAGTCTCTTCCCGTGCCATATACCACGTTGGCCATGTATCAGTCAGCGAGAGCACACTCACAGGTGTTAGGTGCGACAAACCCGGGCTCCCAGCGTAGCTCATGACATGGCGGATCGCCTGACGGACTTCCAGGCGCACTCGCGCACGCCATTGACCCCGCCTGATCGATAGCATCCATGCTACCCCTCAAAAATTTCCATGAGAGCGGCGGAGAGCCTGGATATCCCGGTCATGGCGCCAACGCGCGCCCGCCCAGGCGCAGTCCAGGCGCGCCTGCCGGCGGCGGCACCGTGGGGCACACCGCACGCGTACTGCGAGGGCGGGATTCCATCAACATGGAGGCGCAACAGGCTGTCGTTGGTCGCTATGTGAGAGTGGGGATTGGGTCGGAGGGCGTATGGGGGTCGCGATTGGTTGCGTGGCAGAGGAGGTGGCGGGATATTGATAGGTGGCGTGGAGGGGGCGGTGTGCTCCGGCCCGGCTACCGCAGGAGTTGCTGTTTAAAGCGTAAGAGGACGAATGAGATGTTATCCGCGTCATCTAGAACGTCACAGGGGAAGAGGCCAGAGACGTCCGCTCGTCCTATAACCATTGCGGAGAAACACACAAACGCGTTTAGCGTATACAGACAATCTAGGTGGCCTTTGACAGAGGATCTGCAGAGGTGGATCAGCCCAGGCTGGCAAATCTGGCATCGACGCTTGTCACCGCAGGATGGTAAGGCGGCGTACTTACACGGTAGTGTAGTCGAGGCCCAATCGCGATAGCAGATAGATGATTAAGTGTATGGAACCGAGTTACGTGTCAAGATACTGAACCTTGGGAAACAGCATGCTGCGAGGCTACGAAACGCATCTCGACGAGCAGCACAGGGACAGATTGAGCTACATAACGATACGGATACAAGATGAGCGAACGACGAGCGACGCGCAAGCATCTGAAACATACCAAAAATGAAAGCCTAGGCCCTGGCTACGTCAGACAAGGCTGGGGCGTACTAATACATGCCGCACTGACGAGGTCATGCATTCAGCGGTCAAAGAGGATCAATGTCTCTGGGATCGTCACAAAGAGAAGGTATTCTATTAGATAGGCAGAGGCGGACGAACTGAGTAAGAAGGCCACTGAATTTGTAGATCAGCGAAGCCGCTGCGGCGGGTATGTTTGCACACGACCAGGTGGGAGCCTGTGTGCTTTCAGACACGCTTTTGGACGTCTCTGCATGCAATGCGTGCAAGCAGTCCAGGCCACAGCGGACAAAAGTCTCGATAGCGGGGCAAAGAGAGGCCAAAGAGCGGTACCTGGTTAGAAATGTAGATGGAAGCAATCTGAAACGTTTCCAGCATATTTAAGAGGGGTTGTCTGGACAGCTCGGCAGGACAGAGGCAGAGCAGACACTGAGAGCTGCTCGGAGACGTCCGAGTGCAAGCCGAGCGATAATCAGTTCCCGTATAACTTCGATTCGCGTGATACACTGTCTATCGTCCTCCATCATCTCGCACTCTCTGCCCATCGTCGACTCCGTTCCCCATCGCGTACTCGCCGTCTCACACAACGACCACGCACCCAACACCGCCCAGCGCACATCCCCAACACAACGACTATGTCCCGCGCCGGCTCAGTAGCACCCACACAGCCGCCAGCCACAGAGCCAGCGGCAGCGGCCAAGCTGCGTGCGCTCTCGCCGCAGCCCAACGGCGAAGACGCACCTACGCCAACGCCTCTCGCGACGATAGCGAGCACGTCAGCGACACCCGCGCCTGACGCAGCACCATCGACTGCGCCCACTCCAGCCGCAGACCCAGACGAGAAGGAGGAGGCAGAGGAGAATGAGAAGGAGGAGGAAGACGATGCCGTGCGTCGTTCGTCGTCATAATCTAAGTTCATCGCTGACCAGACTCTTTGACGTATCGTTCGTGCCTTGGCGGTAATCGCGCCATATCACCCGCCTTTCCTGCTACGTGCATTCCTCCCATTCATCAAATTCTTGCTCTTCTTGCGCGTCGCACGCTATGGCTTACCACCATGCAGTCTGCAGAGCCAAAAATAATTGTCGATGAGGCTACGTTCAACCAAATTCTGGAGTTAGACGAGGATGACACCTTCGACTTCTCGACCGAGATGGTGATCCAGTACTTTCAACAAGCGACAACAACATTTGAAGAGATGCAATCCGCCCTGTATGTATCTGGCTACGTGAACGCGACCAGAAAGGCTGACTGTCGTCACCAGTGACGAAAAGGATCTTCCCAAACTTTCCAGCCTTGGCCATTTTCTCAAGGGTTCATCGGCGGCTCTTGGCGTGCAGCAAGTACAGCGTTCATGGTACGTGTCATGCTCCTCGAAGTTCTCGCCTTCATTGCTTACTACAAATTCACGACAGCGAACGCATTCAACATTACGGGAAATGTTGGGATGAAGAGGCAGGAAAAACTCTGAGCGAACAGGAGGCGCTCGACATGATCACCCCATTGCTTAAGACAGTGTCCAAAGAGTATCAGGAGGCGGAGAAGTGGCTCAAGAACTGGTACCTCAAGAAGAGTATCGACCTCGACAAGATGGAATAGAGCCTGCACGCGCCTTACATGTCACACGAAGCGACCCTCGCAGCCAAACCACCTGGGTCTGCCGTGATGATAATCCGCTCCCGTCTCTACCGCTGCCGCGGCGAGGGGCGCACGGCCACGAGGGCTTGAGAAGAACAGAAAATTCAAAAAGCGAAACAAATTCATGAATTTACGCACATCCGCAGGACGTCATGACCCCATTCATTCGACCATGTGTTATATAGGCATTCTTCTTTCCTCTTCTTTCCAACGCTTCTCTTCTGTCCGTCTCGTCCCTTTGCGTCACCGGCTCTGCCTCCAGCGCTCCCATTTTCTCGACATAACTTATGGATCGTTCGCTCGTCTTCCTTTCCTTCGTCCGTTCATACCACAACGATAACGATTGTACAGTAACCAGGGCTCATGGCTTTCGTAGGCGGGTTGCCTCGATACTTGAATTACGATTGAGCTTGTACATATGAGACTAGATGAAGGATTTAAGAGACCGGATTCGCGGAATGGTGCCGCTCGAGGCAGCGTAAGTGAGATGACTGTAGCAATGCTTCGCCCGATCCTTCGTACAAAACTCGTTGCTTTGTATCTTTAATAACTCTATCGGATTGTTCGGATGCCATTGTGCTTCTTTGGTAACCCATCGCACTCATGCAAGCCGGAGGCTTCGGCTTCGATTCGGCTCCTATCAAGTGCTAGGGAAGTACGCGCCGCGTAGAACCAGAACAATTATAAGCTAGCCTCTTGATAGTCTGGAAAATGCGCAGCATGTGTCGTCATACGCGATGGCAGGTCGCTCCCAAAAAAGCAGTTGCAAGGCCTCGAGATCAAATACGTACAAACAATGCTCTGTTGCCTTCGACCGTCATGCAGTATGTTCGATAATTCCTTGCAGCTTGAAAGTCCATCCTACGCTTCGGGATATTTTGATGACGGTATGGATCCATGACATTCTGCTGAGCAGGTTCATTGTTCCGTAGCGGCACGGCACGCGTGAGTCATCTACATATTGACCGCACGTACCAGTATACTGAAGCTCTCTACAGGTCGTCAGAGAATGATCCATTGTCTCAAAAAGAGTACAACGGAACGAATTGACGACTTTGTACTCCTTCCGAGCTTGCGAGTCTTTATCTGTGGGGCTGTCTGCCGAACAGAACAAAGGGCGGGAACGAAATTTGGGCTGTTCCTGAGCAGTGTCGCGAGGGTTCAACGACTGGTGCGCGCATCTATATCTTTGGTACAGAGTCTATATGAGCTCACAGTCTGCTATTCGTCCTCAGGATTCTGTCACGGTCGTATCGTTAGGACGTCTCGCAGGTTTGACGACCTGTGGCGCCCATATTCTTGCTATATATGCATATATCCGACGCATATCGCAACTAGGTGTCTTTGTATTTGTCGGCTCCCCGATATGCTAGGCATTGTACCTTTGCCGAACCCTATCACATCGGGGTCGATATCACTGCCCACTTTGGCGCCTCGTACGTGCCTTTATAACGCTTCGGGACTGTGGACGTTGACCAAGGACTGCTTTCGCTTACGCTATATCCTAGAATCCTAAACCCAATACCTTGTCCTCAATCTCGCCCAAAACTTTCCAAGCCCTAATGGACGACGAAATGTTCGTATCGTAACACGTCTATGTGTCTATGTATCTCCGCTGACTGGGTCAAAACTTTCTTCAACTCACAAGATTTAACTACACGCCTACATTCCCAACACATATCTTCGAGCCTAATATGGCTCTTCAACACACTCTAGCGGACCTTCTTCCTGAACTCGAGCCACCGCAGGTCACTCAATTTGACTTTGTACCATTCCAGCGGGTTATGCCTTCATTTATACCGGCTTGCAACTATTGTGATTCTTCAACAGACTCATTTGCGCTGTCTGAGCCGCGTTTCCTTCAATTCGATCCAGTTTTTCCCCAGCTTGAAGCCGGACCTGTGGAATTGAATCCATTCAATCAGGTACAGGGAATCCTTAGGAGACGACGGCAGAATGCAGCCCGCCCCGTCTGTAGCCTCCCCACCGAGATCATCTCCGCCATCCTTCTATACTTCCGGAATTTATTCATGGGCCCGTATCAATGCGTCTTCGCGTTGCTCATTATTACTCGCGTCTGTCACCGTCTACGCCAAGTTGCACTTTCTCTCCCCCTGCTGTGGGATCACATCGATGTCAAGAACCCGGCCATGTGGAGAGACTTCCTTTCTCGCTCAAAAAGTCTTCCTATCGACGTCTACTTCAACGCTCCGACCCCGAGAAGGAAGACGCAGCCTTTGTTAGGAATCGTCCTACGGGAGCTTCCACGTATGCGCAAGCTCGTCATTGAGCTCGATGAATACAGCGATAAGCTCGATGACAAACAGTGGACCGGTCTTCCTGCACCGTACCTTGAAGTCCTACAAGTGCACAGTACCGCCGTTTGCGCTCGAGGACGGTGCTTGCTCGACCTTCTGCTCCGTGGAGACAGACCTTGCCTGATGGACCTACGTGCTTACAACTTGGACTGGCACTGGATGTACACGACGCTGCCGAGGACCCTGACGTCGTTCAACGTTACCACCGAAGTCCACTGCTTGGGGCCGTCTTTGAGGGCAGAGACCTTATCTACCCTCCGCGACCTTCCACTCCTGAAAAGGCTGGTCATCAATCAGACTCGGCCTTTCGATGAATGGTACCCAGAAGACTTAGATCAGCCGAGGCAGCTTCATACTCCTGTGTCTCTTCCGCAGTTAGAAGAGCTCGAACTTCAAGGGCCGTCTTCGTTATTCCATCTGCTAGATCATCTCCTCATCCCGCCAGGGTGCCAGAAACGTCTAAGGTTCTATGACACGCAAAATGCCGAGGAGCCGTGACCCTTCTTAACCGGCATTTCTTCACGGGCACAGCACAGCCCTTCACCGAGCTATACATCAAGAGCTGCTCCCGGACTGGTGCTCTAACATTATTCCCGTTTAAAGACAGCCACACGAAGCTTCTTACCGATCTACTTCCCCACGTCTGTGACGAATACTCGTTCAGCTTTCGTTACCTCTTATCTTCGCCCACCTTGAGGACTGGATTGTACGACGTCGTGGGGAATCTCAACTTGTCATCCGTGCGCGTACTCTGTCTTCTGCCGCTGTGCGTATATGACGTCGAACTCGATTTCAGGAGGGTGTTAAGGAAGATGCCCAATATCACGACCGTGCGGGTACATCGCTGGTCCCTTCGCCAACTGTCAACTGTCATTACCCTTCACGAAGATGATTATTTCAGCATTCCGCGAATATATTTGCCCCACCTTCGTGAGTTGATGTTGTCGGAAGTCAACTTCGATGACTCTCTTCCTCTGGATCCCTCTGATTGGGCACTGGTAGCAGTATTATATGGCTCGCCGGTTCGAGAATTCATCGGACACCTGGAATCCAGGCGAAGGCGAAATATTGGAATCACTACGCTGAGACTACGCTGCTGCCTCAACGTGCTCGGTTTCGTTGATGAGCTACGCGGCGAGGTTGGGCAAGTACAATTTGACTCGGATCCAGGTCCATATTCATCAATGATCACGAAGGCCAAACGAACCTCCGGCTTTGAATATTTAGATTCCTTGAGCGGACTAAGCGATTCGTTCAATAGCATGTATTAAGTGCAGATTAACAATTCGCTACGCAAGCATAATACGATGATTTTACCGATTCTAGAATCTAGGGTGTGCCTCGTTTCTCGGAGGCGACCGACCCATCCGCTCTATCTCACGTTTTCTTTTCTCCTCTTTCCGAAGGGAGAGCTTCCACACCTTCGTTCGTACGGGTCATTGTGAGCGCTGCGCTTTTTTTTTCACCTTCATATAAATGTGATGATTCGGCTTCGATTAGACTCTCATCCAGTACTAGGGAAGGCTCCATTGCCCATAGTCACATAGTTCATAAGTTGACGGCTTCTTAGCCTGTACTAAATGCGCAGCATGTGTTGGAACTTGGCATGTTGGGCACAAGCGATGGCAAATCGATCCCAAGAAAGCAATTGCAAGGCCTTGGGATCAAATACGTACAAACAATGCTCTGTCGCGCCTCCGGAGTCCGACGACTCCGACCTTCATTCATCATTTATTCCATCCATCCGACAACCATTTTCGGCTTGAGCGTTCATTCCGCGCTTTGAAATGTCGTTATAGGGGCATTATCTTACGATACTTTGCCAAGCAGGCTCCAGGGCAACCATTGTTCTATAGTCGGACGACACGCGTAAGTCTGCAAATTGATTGCGTGTATACTTCTAAAGATCGTTCCAGCGTACAAAGCTTGGTGCTGTTGCTAAAAACGCGAATACAACTTCTCATAGCCGAACTGCTTTATCTGAGTTCCATGCGAATTGCGGAAGCTGTCTGGAGGTTGTCGGAGAGGAACTCATTGTCTCCCAAAGAAGTACAACGGAACAACTTGGCGACGTTGTGCCTCTCGTGAGCGTGAAACGCTATATCACTACCGATTGAAACAAAGAGCGAGAATCGGGTTCGGATAATCTACTGGACAACGTTGCTGGGGTACGGTAGCCAGTGCGTGCATTCAAACACCTAGGACAATGACGACGAGCTTACAATCCACTATCTGTCTACAGGCTCCCATCCTGGGAGTCAAGCATGGTCTGCGGCTGAGGCTGGCGATCCCAGCTGTCTCGCTACAACCTTTCGCGATCTTCACGAGCTAGAACATTCATCTTCTCGTTCCATGAATGTAGTCGACGCACGTCTCCACTAGAAGTCTTTATACTCAACGGCTCCTCACTTACAAACATCGTAAATTTGCCACTCCTTACCATACTGGGATTGAGATCTCCGCCAAGATCGCCGCTCACTCTGACGCCCCTCTTATGCGCCTTTATAATGCTTTCAAGCTGTGGACATCGACCAAGAGCTACTTTCGCCCACATCGCGTCCTAGAATCCTTCATTCGGTCTCTGACCCTCTAGTCTCACTCAAGTCCTACCGCGCCCCAATGGATGAAGAAAGGTCAGTATCGTCATGCGCCCTCTTAGTATACACCGCGCTCACGAAGTCAATGTTTCATCCAGGAGTCTTGACGATGTCTCTGCATTCTTAGATTACATCACGGATGCTTATCCGATCCCTCGACATACCGAAGATGGGCTTACTCTTGGATCCGGGTTATATATCCCTCAATATGCGCCCCCCTTTCTACCGGAGCCACCTTTTCGTCCGATAGAGTCGCTTTTACCTGAGTTTGAAGCAAGTGCCAGTGGATCGGTTGGAACGACTCTATCTTACCATATAGAAGACATACTTGAGAGGCGACGACAGAATGCGACTCGCTCCATCTGCAACCTTCCCACAGAGATCATCTCTATGATTCTGCTACATCTCCGGGATTTGTCCAAGATGTACAGGCGTGGTTCTTATGCCTGGTTCTTTGTCACCCACGTCTGCCATCATCTACGTCAAGTGGCACTATCCCTTCCCCACCTCTGGGATTGCATTCGTATCACGAATCTGGATATGTGGAGAAGCTTTCTCGCTCGTTCAAAGGATCTCCCACTCGATGTCTCCTTCGACCATGGTTGTTCGACAAGTTGGTTAGAAGAAGTACTGTCGGAACTTCCACGCATCCGGACTCTTGACCTTGAGCTATATGACGCTGATGACGAATTAATCAGCGATCAGTGGGTTGGACTTCCTGCGCCACATCTCAAGCACTTACGTGTAGAGCGTAACGAGTGCCAGGGAGAACATTGCCTCATGGACCTTCTACTACTTGGCGACAGGCCCTTACTGAAGACCCTGTCTGTCTACAACTTCGACTGGTACTGGATGTATGGCCCTCTGCCGAGGACGCTCACATCGTTCAGTGTCACTACCCTGGCTCACTGCATGCGTAATCCTACAAGGATGCGAGAGACCCTGTCAACACTCCGCGCTTTACCACTTCTGAAGAGCCTTTCAATCTGGCAGAATCAGGTTGATGAAACGTTCGAGTGGGATAATTCGGAGGAGCCCGACGATTCCGAGGACTTGTCCGTTTCAACGCAATTGGAGGCCACGGTGCCCCTCCCACAATTGAAGTATATCGAGCTTCAAGGAGTATTTTCGCTATGTTATCTTCTGGACCGTCTCTCCATTCCGCCAGAATGCCAAAAGAGCCTTAGGATCACAGTCGACGTCGATATAACAGAAAGATTCGAAGAACTCGCGACACTTCTCAACCGCAACTTTTTTACAACTGCCATGCAGACACAACCATTCGTTGAGCTGTGCATCCAAGACATCGGCGATCATGATGAATCAAACGATTTAGATTTGCAGCTATTCAGGACCGAACGCTCGGAGCCGTTCCCGAGACCAGGTTACCGTCCTCTCGACGAAATCTCATTCAAATTTCCGCTCGAACCTGATCCTAACCTCTCTTGGCTTTCCTGGAGGGTCGCGCTGTATGACGTTGTGGGTCGTCTTGACTTGTCGTCCGTGCGCACGCTCGAGCTCTTTCCGTTGGACGGAGCAGATATGCTTGACTACCGGAAGGTTTTGCACCGCATGCCCAATATCCAGACTGTTCGCGTCCATCGTTGGTGTCTTCGCCCGCTATGTTCCGTCCTTCAGACATTTCTCGAGGATGATCCAGCCACTCGCTCTCAAATTTTCTTACCTCGTCTTCGCGACTTGATGTTATCCGAAATTCGCTTCCCTCCCCTTTTTGAAACGGACGAAGAGTCAGTATCGCATTTACACACCCCTTCCCTCTCCGCAGAGTTTGTCAACCGGTTGAGGTCTAGGCGAGAGCGGGATGTCGGAATCTCGACGCTGACTTTACGCTGCTGCGCCAGAATGTCATTAACCCCTGAGCTCGTCAATGCAATACGAGAGGAAGTAATAGAGCTACATATAGATTGAATCACCGAAGACCACTCGGTCTACAGTAGCTCTGAAGCGGAGAACATCCTGATAGCTGTACTCTATAGCTAGTAGTAGAACAATCTGTATTTTTGATACTATAAAATGCTGCTACGACTGGCCCTAGCACTCTGCACGAATGTACATTCTCAATCGAGCTTGTTTGTGAAAACAGGCTACGCGTAACTCACACTAGTATTGTAAGCTGTAGGATGAACTCTACGCACGTGGGTTCGCAGTGACCTGAATGATGGGCTTGGCGCTGTCGCGACTGAGGCGAGCTCAGCGGCTCTCAGTACAACCACATACCTTGGTCTCTGTCTGCCTTCGCGTAGGGGCTACAAGCTGTTACTCGTAAGGTCTATCTCAAATCGATGAATTCCGCACTAATAGCGATACGCGACCTAGACTGTGAAAAGTTATCTTCAAAAGAAATCCTCCGTACGAGATGGAGGAAGACCTGCTGGCAAGGAGGCAGCACAACGCGACTCGCCCATTCTGCCGCCTTCCCGCCGAGATTGTGCTTTGTATCTTACTCTCCTGTCGGGACCAGGCGTTACAGGCAGAAGAGTCCCTGCCCGACTTGGATTGGCAAGAATGGTTCTCATGGCTTCCCGCAACTCGTCTGTGTCACCATCTCCGGGAAATAGCACTTGCCTCTGCTCAGCTCTGGGCTTACATCATCCCGGCGAACGATGACATGTTGGATGTATTCTTGGCTCGATCAAGGGGAGTTCCAATAGACGTCGTTTTCGCTGATGGAGCGATGCAATGGATGCTACAGACGGTGCTCAAACAGCTACCTCGGCTTCGTTCCCTTTATTTCGAAGTAAACTGGGGTATACGGACTGTGTCCGAGGACGCAGCATGGATTCGCCTCCCCGCTCCGCATTTGAAAAAAATATACGTCAGCGACGCTGACTCCTTGTGCGAGGTTGAGTTGATCACACTGCTACTCGATCGCCACATGCCTTCAATGTCCGCACTCAATATCAGCCGTCCAGCGTGGCGTTGGATGGATACTCCACTACCGAGTACGCTCACACAGCTCTGGTTGTCTATGCAGATCCCATGGATGAATACCCCTTCGAGAGCGAAGAGAGCATTAGCGGTACTACGCGATCTACCGCTGTTGGAAACACTGTATATCGAGGAGAACGACGATGATGATGAAGAGGAGCCCGAGGAAGACTCCGGCATCGTAGCTGTCCTACCTATCGCTCCCCTCCCAAAATTAAAGTCCTTTAGTTTTATTGGAGGACTGTGGGCATGCCTTCGTCTTTTGGAAAGGATTTCCATCCCCCATGAATGCAAACAGCGCCTCCATATGAGGGTCGGAACTGAACTCGACGTGAACGAGGACATCGAGAAGATTCGAGCCTTTTTCAATCGCAAGGCCTTCCGAGATTTGCTGGCGCCTCTTGCAAGACTCGCGGTACGAGGTGCTCATGAATACAGCCTCTGTTCTCCTGTATTCGAGTTTATGAAAATTTCCCTCCCGTTCCCCGATTACGATCCCTCGGCGTGGAACGTCAACATCCGGTTTGAACGCTTAGTACTCTTAGAGGACATGCTTGAGTGGAGACAGCGAGTTTACAACATAATCTATGACCTGAAGATCACTTCCGTACGCACCCTGGACCTTTATCCCCCATATCCATTCGATGGCGAATCAGCAGATCTCCGTCGAATTATGACCCAAATGCCCAATATCGAACGCCTTCATATGACAAGAGGGTCTCTTCGATGGTTCGTGGCTTTCGTAACGACGCTGGACGGTGCCGACGGCGAGGTTCTGCAAGTGTTCCTACCGAATCTGCGTGAATTGCTCTTGCACGACTTTGATCTCGCTGGTTCTGAGGACGTCGACGAAGATAATCAAAGCCCTGCTTTAACCCTCTTTCTCGATTGGCTGCGCGAGAGACACGAGCGAGGCATAAGCTTGAAGACGTTGGTCCTGGACGAATGCAAGATCCCGTCGGTGGATTGGCTACAAGCTTTGAGTATGCACGTTGAGGAGGAGATTTCGCTCGACGGTTGCGAGCTTATTGATGCCGAGGAAGAGGGTACTGAGGAGAACGATGAAGACGTGGAAGAATGTAACGAGGAAAGTGGTGAAGACGTGGAAGGGCATAGCGATGAGTAGGGTGATGGACGGAGTTTTAGATAGATCGTATATTTGAGCCAATTATGTAGATGATACAGATCTAGCTGTTTACAGGCGTACAACTTACACATGTGCAGGCACGGTAACAGGCTACAACATCTCTTGCCCTAGCCAGCCCTAATCGGTGGCCGTATATACGGACAGGGAGATCCGAATCATCGTGAAGTAGAATCGTAGGCTCGTAGGCTATAAGGATGCTACGTTAAATTTTCAATCCTTTCGGTCGTCAGCAGGATGTTTCCAAAAATTCTGGGTCGTGGTCCGAACCACTGCACGCGCTCGCGGGGTGAATCGCGAGTCGCCACAGACCACAGGCCACGGTTGTGTGTCGCTTCATGTGGAGTCGATTGGGGATGTCGGGTTGAAGAAGTGGCCGAGGTGCGCGGGTGCAGGGGCAGTCGGACGGGTACGTAAGTCCGGGGTATGTGGGGGGCTGTGGATATAAGTACAATGCTGTTGAAGCATTCTATTCGAGTGCGTCAGCAGAGGACATAGATACAGAACAGCAGAGGGACACCTACAAAGATGCTCCGTGGTATATCGAGTGTACTTGTGCGACGCTCATTGCAAGCTTTCGGGGTCTTTGGGTTCTGGCGTTGGTGAAGAGGCGCTAGCCTCGTCCAGGTTGGACGCTGGGCCCTTGTAATGGTAGCGTCCGCCGAGGAAGTACCACGTCCTGTGAAGAGGAGAAGAACTCGATCAGAATATTACGACGACCGGAAGTAACACTCTCATACAGTGAGATGATCACTACACCGCCTGTGATAGCCTACAGACGATGTCAGTAGGGCAAACAAGACAGAACAAGCGAAGACATACTGAAGCGTAGTTCATATTGATCGCGTCTACTGGCAGATAGTTTGGCAGTGAGAAGATGACGCAGACGAATAGTGTCCAGAGGATGCAGTTGATATTCGCTGCCCAGCCAAGAATACCGTCCCCCATGTAGAAGGGTCCCGGCTTGAAGTTCACCTCAGGGTGGTTTCGGTATAGCCGACGCCTACGTTACAGATAGTCACAATCAGTTCGTCTGCAGCGAAATACAGTAAAGTAGATAACACTCACAAGAAAATTGGAATGATATACGACAAGTCAAGTGCCATCGCCGTCAGCGCAAAGATAGCATTGGCAGCGACGGGGCTGGCAAGGTCGAGAAGGCCAGGCAGTATGCCGATGAGGGTCGTGAACCAGATGGCGCGGAGCGGCGTCGTCGTGATGCGGCTTACATGGCCGAAGTAGCCGCGGTCGGGGAGACCGTGGTCGCGGCTGAATGCATATACAGTGCGGGAGCACGCTTGTAGCGCGGTCTGCGAGACGAAAAAGGCCGTTAAGCAGACGAAGGACTGCGCAGGAACGAATTCACGTATTAGCGACCACTAGGCCAGGACAAAAGGAGACACGGCATACCCAGAGGAAGAGTGCACCCGGAGTGCCCATCCGCATGGCCATGATCTGCAGGAAAGCAGACCCCGAAGCACCGGGAAGGTTATCTCTGGAAATAGTGTCAGTAAACGAATTGGATGGATAGACCAATGGCTTACAGTGGTCCTGAGCAGAGCACAACTACGATGTTGAGCAGCCAGCCGATTAGACCGGTTCCGATGACGGCGATGAAGATCGCAGAAGGTGCTGTGGGACCAGGGGTTAGCCGACCTATTGCGACTCAACCATCAGCGACATACCGGCATATGCTGCTCGCTTGACCTCCTCACTAGAAATTATGAACATATTTAGATCACGATACCGAGATAGAAGCTCATATTCTACTCACGAAATGTGTGCTGTCGCATCGTAATCCTACACAAATCAGATAAGATACTTGCAATATTTGTGGCAGAGTTATACTTACAGTCATCTACGGGGGCTCGGGATCAGCCAACTCAGAAACTCGCATCGAGGATTTACGTACCGTCCACTGCACACTGAGGAGACCGAACAGGAAAGCAATCCCATCATTCCATCCACCCGTCTGGTTTACAATACCGCCTGAGCCGAAGACATAAGACGCGGCATGCATCTCATGGCGGGGCGTTGTGGCAAGGAGTACGATGATGATGACTGTTGACCGACTTGTATTAGGAGAGTGGATCTATTAGAGGTCGAGCGATACGCACTGAAAGTTGCTCCCAGGTTGATGAAGACGAAACCTGTGGTCAGTCGAGCTAGCCAACGAGTAGCAAGACAGTTCTAGCAGTACAGTTTAAGCAACCTATGTCTCAAGACAATGGATCACTTACAAGCAAACCGTGGAACACAAGAAGGCCGACAAAAAGGCCGACAGTCTTGCCTGCTGTGACAGTGTAGTCTGGCTGGCTCCGAAAAAGACTCAGCACTCCCATAAACATAGTTCGTGATGGCGTGACGAACCTTGGCGATAACGACCGCTGCCCAGATCATGTTCGATAGACCGAACTCTGTCGACGAAAGACCCGCGATCTGGCCTGTAACGCAACGAAGCAGGCTCCTTGAGTTCCTTTACCCGGAAAACGTCATCAGAAGAGACTCACCGAGGATGTTGAGCCATCCTACCACCCAGCCGACGATCGCGCGGTGCTTCGGGGGACATAGCTGGGCGGACGCCGTATACCTGGGATACGCGTTCAGTATACGTGTTTCTACAGAACGCGGACCCTCGCGGGACGCGCGTTTCGCGTCTAATGAAGCACTCACAGTCCGCCGCATGTCGGGAAGGCGCTCACGATCTCCGCGATGCTAGCGCCTAGAGGATGCAAGTGGACATTTTCAAGATGGACATCAGCAGACTATCGGACGGTGGTCACGCACCAAGGGTGAAGCACATGCATGCTCCCAAGATCCAGCACCACGTCACCGACGCTGGTCCGCCGAGGAGTAGGGGGGTGTTGAACGTCGTTGCGACGCTCGAGCAGAGGCCCATGATGCTGAACGCGAAGCTGATCTAGAGGTCGACATAATCTGCTGTTAGTACTGCTCATCATCAGCAAGTGTCTATAGAAGCGTACAGTGGCCAGATTGCTGAACTCGCGCTTGAAGGATGGCACGTAGCCGATGTCTTCGAGGACCTTGTCATCGTCAAGCGTGCTAGACACCGAGTGGTTGTCCACTGAGACAGATGCGCTGCGTTTCTTGTCGGAGGACATAGCTGCAGAAGGGAGGGTCACAGAGCCGGGTTCCGATTGAGAGAAGGAGAGAGAGTGGACCGAGGACTCTTAAGCAGTGTTATCTTGCCGCTCAATATAGGTCGGGCAGACGTGCGACTTTGACAGAACTAAATCCAAGCGCAAGCTGGGCGGTCGTGTGGACGCTATGCACTCGGAAGATAGAGCAGACTGATGGCACACACCACTGTGGCACACAAGCAGGCGGGCGGACGAGGAAGGTCCGGCGCCCTCAGCACATTGCCCAAGTGCTCCCCCGGCCACTCCGGGAGGAAATTTTCGACTTTCGGGCCTTGGCCGGCAACGCAGGCGAGCTCGCTGTGCCGAACGTTCCCCACAATGGGCCCGCATTGGCTGGGCCAGCGGCGAGGACCGTTCGGTCAACAGCGACGAGCGGGCAGACGCTTTTACCGGGACGAACGAACAAGCCAAGCGCCTGGTTTTCGCCACGATCATTGATCAGTCCACGCGGCGCGCGCGAAAATGCTCGTGTTTATCGAGCAGAGGGTAAGAAAAAAACTCAAGTATAGCAGTTGCTAAAAGATACAACGCAAGGAGAGGTAGATCCAGTGTATACATGACATACGCTGTGCACTTATATACAGACGCAATGGGTGAGGGAGTGGTGGTACAGAGGGTATATACGACTGTCGCTAAAAAGGGTCCATGAATTGAATCACGATGGCACGATAAGAGTCCACTGAAAATTGTCAAGTTACAGTACGTTATCCGCGCTCCCGCGGAGCAAGGTGCCCGAGACTGCAGGTCTCAGTAGTTGGGTCCGTTGAACGTATTGGTGAGGAACTGGGCCTCCTCCTCCTCATACGCCAGCGGATAGAGTCTGAACGCAGAGTGACTCGGAGAGGTCTCCACATACGTCGACTTCACTGAGAACTGTACAATGAAGTCGTTCCTCACGTCGTCGTTCCGTCGATAAAGGCCGTCAATGCAGATCGAATCCGCTGCGACGAATGTGCTGCGGTGCTCGTTGATGGACCAGAACTGAAAGGCGGGAAGGACAGCTTCAGCCACTTTGGGGCGCCCCGACATGGTAGGACATGGCTTAGCTCTACGCTCTCGGTACCAATCGCGGAAAACAGAGTACAGCTGTGTATACGGCTCTTCTTCCACCACAACACGCTTATAGCGCAGTGAGAACCGATATTCGGCACAGCCGGGCCACTGATAAAGACACAAGTCGGCGTCAGTGAAGACGTTAGGGTCACTATTAAGACATACCAGAATAGAAAAGATCATGGGCTCTTCAGGCGCCAGCCATGGAAAAACGGTACGTTGTTGCGGATGTCTCTACTTCAGGTATGTAAAAGGAGCTATTCTTTGTGAATATCGATGTTGAACATGCGAGGATCATTCACAAAGGACCGGTATGACCACTGGTAGTGCGGCTGAGGATACATCGGCTCTGCGTCCCCTTGCGACTCGGTATACCAGGGTTCCGGAGCAAACAAGGCGATATCGGTAGGAAGCGGTGTGAAGGAGCGTACAGGCTCGTCCGATGCGTAGAATTCCGCGGTACTTAGTGATAACGTAGTAGCCAACGTGAACTGCTACTTGTCTTCGAATCCCTCATCGCACTAGTGAAGACAGTTGTGGTGAGCGCGGCGCAAACGATTCGACGTACACGGTAATAATTCTCGTCTATGGAGACAAGAAGCAGTGACAGGAGACCTGTCAACTTGCCACACTTCGATATAGCATACTGTCGAAAGGATGCGACGTAGTAAGTGTCTCTAGGGACCAACAATACGCCATAGACGGTGCTGTGCATATCCCTGATCTTCTCCGAGATCGCTATTATTCCAAGTGCCATTATGGTCGCCATGTAAAGAATGAGTGCTGCATACTGTGAGGTTGTGAAGAAGCTTTGGGCTTGAACGTTTGAACAATGGTAAGAAAGCGGACGATACAAGCGCTAATATTATTGCTCAAGAAGCCGTGCGGGAAACGCCGACGCTTTGACCCGCCAATGGGCCGCCATCAAACCCAAATCGTCCTGAAGTAGGGACGACCAGCAAATCGGAGGATGTCTTCTGCGTCTACTACGACGATTCTTAGTGCTTGTATGCTGAGCCTAGAGGCATAAAGTTACTCTTTCATCCACTTCTTCGATGCCTACTTACACAGTGAAATAACTAAGTTGCAAGGAATTGAAGGCCAAGCCAACCAGTGACTCAAAGGGCGTCACAGTGATGGGCACGCGCATTAGCATGAGTCGGATGACGATGGACCCTCCAAATGTCGAGCGCACATGTGAATCATGATGAACACTTTTTCCAGAGCATGCCGGAGCTGCAGCTTAGGGGCGCAGCTGGGTGCGACGCGGCGGTCTCGCGACGGGCATGCTCTGTCCTTCTTGAGCTCGACCCGTCACGACGTTCACGCGACAAGGTGAGCCTATCTAAAGACACGCATTATGCTCTGGCAGCTGAGGATGGGACATACAGACAACACTGACGCTTCTCTTAGACCACGCGTCCACGA
Source organism: Pleurotus ostreatoroseus (assembly GCA_005298045.1). NCBI lineage: Eukaryota > Fungi > Basidiomycota > Agaricomycetes > Agaricales > Pleurotaceae > Pleurotus > Pleurotus ostreatoroseus. Next base: position 73,657 of record SWBT01000225.1, on the reverse strand, counting down.
GCAGCGAAACGCGACAACGCGTGAAGACCTGTACCAAACTTGGGTGCGTACGGGATACAAGCATACAACGTGCCACCAACGAACACGGTGTCGGATAAGACAAGTCCGATCCTACTCGACAAGTCGGAAGTCGGATTATTGGAAGCGTACTATCGCCTTCTTTGAGACGCCGCTCAAAGATACAAGTATCGTTCACGCGACTACAGAACGAGCTTGGAGTGCTATCTCTCAAGACCTCATATACGATGCCGTTTATGTCTGCGACGCCCTCGTTGGAGGATAAAATCCGCGATGCAACGCAAAACACGAGGGTATCGATGGACGAGAGTCTCTCAAGTACGCTAGATGACGACAAAGTCCTGCAAGAACTCGGTTATGTCCCGTCGTTCAGACGCGAATTCTCCAACCTGGCTACGGTAAGTGTTGTACCCGCCATGCTACGCACTCATTCTTCTGACACCAGGAGTGCCTCTAGATCAGTTTCGCATTCAGCATCATGGGCCTCTGCTCAAGCGTCGCGACCACATTCAACACGCCCATGCTCGTCGGCGGCCCTGCATCGGTGACATGGTGCTGGATCCTGGGGTCCTGCATGTGCCTTACCCTCGGTGCGTAAACGGCATGCATTGACTGTACCCACTCTTCTATAGTCCGAACTCCACGGGCTGATACTATCATATCACCAGGTGCAAGCATCGCTGAAATCGTCAGTGCGTTTCCCACATGTGGTGGTTTGTGAGTACGTTCTTGGATACGGGAAGCGAAGAGATGCTCACGTGTACCCTTATGTCCGCCTATGCAGGTACACTGCATCTGCACATTTGTGCCCTCCGCGGCATCGTGCTATTGTGGGGTGGATTATTGGTTGGCTGAGCGTCTTAGGTATGTACTCGGAACGTCAGCGTTATCTGTGATAGATAGCATTCTGATTGTGGTTGCCGTGATTGAACTTTCTATCATCCTGACTGTTTGTGTCTTGTAGCTCAGATTGTCGGACTATCGTCGAGCGAATTTGGGCTCGCCAACATGATTTGGGCTGCAGTCGTCGTTGCGAAAGTCAGTAGGTATCGCTCGCGATATACCAAAGCATAACTCATGTCTGAGCCATTGCCTTGTAGGACGGTGATTATGAAGTGACCGCAGGCAAAACCGTTGGACTGTGTATAGGTCTTTTGATCGTCCACGGTATTCTGGTACGTCATTCATGCTTAATGACTTATGACGCTCCATACTGACTCCTTGGGAAATATAGAATAGCTTAGCCACCCGCTGGCTAGCTCGCATTACTAGTGGTTTTGTCTTCATCAACCTTGGGACGACATGGTGTGAGTGTTTCTCAGCTCCGAGGGATGCCTCAACGGGCTATATGTCAATGTTAACTAGCTGACGCATTTGGTGCGCAGTAATTATCATCGTCCTACTGGCAATGACGCCGCGGTCCGAAATGCACGCGGCCTCGTACGTGTTTGGATCTGGCGGTCTAGCGAACCAGACTGGGGGCTGGAATGACGGGATCGCATTTCTGTTTGGTTTGTTGAGCGTGCAATGGACGGTACGTAGACGTGTTTCTTTCGCTATATGTATCCTACCAGACTTATGATCTTGGACCCCTTCAGATGACGGTAAGTACTACTATTTCTGAAATTGCGAGTATCTATGATAGTGTATGTAGGATTATGATGCAACGGCGCACATTTCGTAAGTGAAACACGTAACCTGGCCAGGGCCATCTGCTCATTCCATTATTCAGCGAAGAAGTACGAAGAGCAGCCTACTCTGGTAGGTGTGAATGCGCGATTTAGTCCCGGCTGTTGTCTCATATGTTTATTCATCAGCACCATCCGCAATATTCATCGCAGTGATTGGCACAGGGATTTTCGGATGGATACTGAACATAGTACTGGTGTTATGCTCAGGACCTCTGTAAGTGTTTGAGACGTGTACAGCACTATATGCTGACGTTTTCCTGTCGCAAGCGAAAATCTGCCCGGTCCATCAGACTCTGCATTCCTTGAGGTATGCAATCATTAGCATGCCAAGAGTAGATACTGATTTCTTGTAGATCATGGCTCTTCGCATAGGGAAACCTGGTGCTCTGTTCCTTTGGGTATGCCCCTGTCATCCCGCTCTCCCTTCAATTTGCCGTCTAATAGCTCCCATTCCAGTCTCTTGTCTGCCTCATCGCGTTCTGCGTCTGCCAGACAGGCCTACAAGCTGGGTCACGCACGATCTATGCATTCAGCCGGGACCACGGCCTACCTGATGGTGGCTATTTCGGACGCGTGAACAGAAAAACACGAACACCGATCAACGCAATCTGGTTTACGGCTTTGTTCAGCATCCTCCCCGCACTATTGGAGTTTGCGAGCCCTATCGCTGTGAACGCGATATTTGCGATGACGGCGATGGCGTTCGATCTGTCTTATATCGTGCCCATCATCTTGTACGTCGTCCGTTGGCCTCTTTCTGCCAGGAACTCGAACATGCGGCAATAATATGGGGTGTATACTCACCACAATAATCTACAGACGTCGCGTATATCGGAATCATCCTGAAGTTCACTTCAAACCAGGGCCGTTCTACATGGGTGACGGTATCTTAGGGTGGCTTGTCAACATCAACTGCGTACTATGGACGCTCTTCGTTACTGTTCTGTTCTGCATGCCCAATTACCTGCCTGTAGACAAAAATAACATGAACTATGCTTCGGTACGTCTTTGATTCAAGTGGGATGGAGTGAACGCCGAGCTAAATGCTGTTTGCAGCTCATCACAGGAAGCGTTGTACTGCTTTCCCTGTGAGTGTTCAGATTATATGTGTTTGGTGAACACATGAGTGATATTACGCCGCGCCTCAGATTATTCTATTTCATCGGGTGTGTACTTGTTCAGGTGCTTCACCGAAAGCTCGCTGATAGTGATCGTTCCAGTGGTCGAAAGCTCTACAAGGGGCCTGCGTTAACCCCGACTCATCCAGGAACAGACAATGATGGCGACAAGGACGAAGTGTCTGAGAAGGTTGTAGTTTGATCCGCGAACGACACAAGGGCACAACTGTATGGTAAGTTTCAACTTTCTCCGTGACCCATCACAGTCTCACCAGCTTATGGGGTTACACTTATGCCGCAATATGCTAAGAATAGGTTCCTAAGGAATGGTAACTCCGCCGTGTACACACCGATGCGACTCGGAACGCCATTGTACAACAAGAAGACCATGGTACACAGTCTACAACATCAATAGCCAGCTACAACTCGGTATGGTACATGTGTAAAGAGTACATGAAGCAAACAACTTGGAGGGATAGCAAAGCGATATGTGTGCGTGGGTAAAAGCAGAAACAGTTGTTACAGGTGACAGAAGGAAAGTGCAAGAAATAAAAGATACGAAAGAACTGTCGATACGTCATCGCCCGATGCCACATGTGCGAAACATGAGGCGACCTCCCACTCCTTCATCCTACGGTCCTCCACGGTAGTCGATAAGCCCTCTTGCCTCGCGATCAAACAGGACTTCACGGTCAGCCGATTGTGCGGATTTATGGCATTGGTTTGCGGTCAGGCGCGGGCGACCGCGACCGCGCGCGTAAACCACCGCCCAACGCCACGCTGTAAGCAGGTGGAGGGACGCCGAGATGCCCGTTCCTGTCCGCGTTTGATCCAAGCGGCGCCGCCTTCACATCGCGATCGTCGTCCATCTGTGCGTACGACCCGAACTTGACGTCGGTGGGTGTGGTGTCGGTGCGCGGCGAAAGGCAGGTCATCGTCACATGTGGGTTGAAACGGTGGCGGTCTGTGCGATATGCGTTAGAACGGCGTCAAGTCAACTTGATCGGAGCGAGGAGTTGAGGCGGGACGTACTGTTGCGCGAGCGACGGCGGCGGACGACGTAGAACAATGCACCGCCCACCAGTATCACGCCCACTACCGAACTGACCACCGCACCGACGATAGCGCCAACATCGGTGTGATGCGAGAGGCTGTTGCTATCAGGTGCGGCCGACGAAGTCGCTGATACATCCTGCGGCGTCCAATACCTGGTGAGCACGAGAGGCGGGGTTCATTAGTATGCCTCGAACAACATCCATCCATCAGCGAATTACGCACGCGATGTCCATCAAATGCAGTACAGGCTGGTTGGTAATCGTGATAGTGACACCATCATCTTCGATGGGGGCAGCCTCAAGCAGCTGCACCGTCATGTTGTGTGTCCCATTGCCCACGTCGTATTCGAAGAAAATGCCACATGTGACGTTCTCTGCAAGGAGATTCACAACGAACGGCTCGTCGTCGTCCATATATACCTTGAGTACACCGCTTTCAGCGTTGCGCATGCCTCCAACGACGATTTTGTTGCCTATATGAGATAATCAATATACGATGCCAACGCCTCAAGGGCGGATCGCATGGCGAGATACAGTCTGTTCCCCTGCCGATGGACGTACCTTCGAAGACCACTGAAGCGTTCGCTCCTATGGTCGACGTATAATGGTCGACAGAGCCACATGTCGGGTTCGTCGCTGTCGCCCATGCATCCGGGGGGCTGTAAAGGACATCCGTATAGAAGTCCACAGACGTTACCAGGTCGTCTGCCATGACTGTTGCGGCACCAGCCAGTGCAACGAGGCCCAGGAGCATAGACATGATTGCTGTGAGCGAGGGGCCTGGTGAGAGGATCCCGCAGGGCGAGGAGGTCGTGAGACTGTCCGAGGCGGGGATCCCATGGGATCAGATAGTGCGTCGTATATATCATGCGCGTACCCCAAACCTCGCACGCTACTCTCGCACGGGTGATAGGAGCCCACAGGGCCGCCAGGGCCTCGTTGCATCATACGTCTTCGCTGAAGCAGTTCTGCAGAAACCTCCCGATCTGGCTAGTTCTTATCCGTCTTGCTCCCGCGACGAATTTGCTTCCGAAGCTTGGCATCTGAAGTGGGTCGGTGTACACGACTCGGTGTGCCTTATATACTCGCCGTGTGTGAGATTTTGCTATTCCTGCATGTACCTCGACGACATGGAGTCTGTACGGACCAAGATGATGCTGAATCGAGTCGAGTTCTAGCGATAAAGAGCGTGGCGTTGAGAGCAAAACCGAGGAAGCGCCCGCATCCGCGCGATCGCGAGAACGCCTGCCCTGTTCTGAGTCGATGTGGGGCTCCAACTTGGGTTGCGACTTCTTGGTCAAGATTACAATACCGTACCATCCGTGCACACGGCCAGACGTTATGCGCAGCTTTCTACCTATTTGACCTTCCATCCAGCCACTAATGAGTTCAATCAACATGCGGGATCATGTATGATTGCACAGTCAGTCTACTGACATTGATCAATCACAACAGATATCCACGTACAAATGTCGCATTCCTCGCTCGCCAAGGTGCCGATAATGCTAGACTCTGGGCCTGAGTAAGTCGTGTCAGTGTCTTCAAGCCACAAGCTGGCAATTTCGCCCGATATCGACTCGACGAGCACGACCTAGCAAAGCATACGAGGGAGGTGATGCTCAGCTGCGCCCATACTGTACAACACAAGCTGCGGATCGTCCGCATCCGAAGATCGTGTTCGCGAATCCCGGTGGACCCTTGAGAACGTTCATAGGATGTGCAGTCACGGCGGGGAGACATGGCCGACAGCAATCCTACATCAGCCCAAGACGGTTTCATATGCCCGACACGCACCGCAGGTTCCCGTCGCGTCGTTAGAGGGGGTGATAAAGTCAGTAGCGTGGTGAAGTTCACTTATATGCATATCAAGCGAGGACCAAGTGCCACATAGAGCTTTCATCGTTGCATGCTAGCTGTGCAAGGCTATCTAGAAGAAATTATGAGTCTGAGACTTTCGGCGATTGAGAAATACTTACTATACACTGGTAGCTTAGATAATGTTTTGCAGAGAAACTAAGACCCGACGAGGAAGTGGGAGCAAAACATGAACTGTATGACTACCGATGTAGCAGAATCCAGTCTCAGTCAGCGAGACAAATATTGTTTCGTCTATTGGCCAAGGAACAAGACAAGGACTTCTGAGCATTGCAAACAGGAGTATTCACACGGGGCTAAACAACCACATGAAAACATTGGGCTTGTCGCTCTTCTGGGGCACTTTGAGCGAGACCTAACGAAGCATGTAACTGAGTACACAAGCAACAGTATCATGAACGTAGAACGAACCGGCGTATAGTCCGCATCATCCGTCAAATACCACTGTTGCTCGCCATTCGCTATTCTGCAGTAGCAAATCAGAACCATAGCGAAGGAAGATTATGGAGTAAACAGCATTGATTGACGTACGAGTAAACGTCCGGTCCTATATCAGGTTGAGGGTGAAGCGTCCACGCAAACTTCTGCTTCTCTTGCGAGCAGACCTTGCCATTCACCGGGAAGGTCACGCTTTTTCCATTGAAGCTAATCTCATACAACCCATCTGACTCGCGCTGGTTGACGTGGAACTGGGGGAGATCGAAACCGACGGACCGGTCAGCGGGGCTATCGTAGATAGTGATGGCCTTATGTACGGACTCACTGTGGGTGGCTCGAACCCCGTGGGCGAGACAGAGATCTGACGTGGCAAGCCCGTCATCTCGGAGTGCTGAGGTAGCTTGTCCGCATTTGCTTCAGAAGTACTCGTTTTCCGGGTCGTCTCACCCAGAACGACCAAGAACTCGATATTCTGGAGGTTGTAATCGCCTTTCTCTAGGTCGGACATGCTCAGTAGCGATGATTGATGAATCTGCCAAGCAACGTTGATCAGGAAAGGGTTCAAGCAGCCTTTATGTAGTCAGTTAGAATGTTGATGGGCACATGACGTTCTGTCCATGCATAGATGACAGGAGCACACGGACTGAGCAGTGCTCGCACGGGATACAGGCGTGATAGTAGCCTAGAAAACCTTCACGGAGCTATAAGCATCGCATTCCGCGAAAATGATGAGCGGACGCACCGGATATCTCAGATCACGCCCACATCTCTATAACAAGGAGAATGATTTTGGACTCGTTCAACATATATGTGATAAGAATGTATGCCGCGGTTGAGTTGTGATATATCAATAACATGAAGCTCACTATCGAGAGGGCATACAAGAGGTCGGCGAGTTCTTCTGCCTACGCACATAACCACTGTGGCTGCTGAGACGGGTATAATGCACTTGATAAGCTGTATAGAGGGCCCCAAAGGAAGGTTCCACGCGTTTCGAGTGTGCCTCTGCCGCTTTAGAGACGTGTCAGGTTGGCAGAAACAAAACGTAGAAGTTCAAACCGACCGGGCGTTAAGACTAAACGCCAGACACGGTTCGGCCGGCGCCGGCCGACCTTGACAGCACTCGACAGAGCCGCTCGAACTCGTCTTACTTCTAAAAACAATCATCGTGTTCTTCCAGTATGACAACGGCTCGTAGTCCTCTCAATACCAGGCATTCACAGTATATTTGGACACCAAGTTGAAAATTCCGTGGCCCCAAAGCTGCCGTACGGTGTGCTCGCGCTTTTATGCTTCAACCAGCTATGTGAATGGTACTGCTGCTAACACCCCCATTCCTCTTCCAATCAAGGCTATCCATGACACTTATACATCAGTTGATTGACAGAGGCTGTAGAGCCAGGAGCGTTGTATCTAACCGTCGATGTGTCCAACGCTACCGCCATATTTCTTCGGAGCACCGCTAACCCGCTCACGGTAGTTCGATTTCTGCTCCTCCGACATTGGTATGCTATCCACGTCCTATATATAAAACGCTGCATGTACGGTCAAGTCTCTCAGGTCAGTCTTCTCGTCACTGAACAGTTTTTTTGTTCATTATGTCTACACTTCAAGATGGCATTCACACTATAGCCTGCGTCGTGTTTGCCTCCCCCATTGGCGTTACTTCTGTGCCCTCGAATGACACCGTACCAATCTCGCCCGCGCATCGTATCGTGTCTCTAGCGAAGTCTCTACAATCTCCGAAGGTGAGTAATGTATCCCGATGTTAAGGCCGCTCTTTACGATGTTCATGCTCCCTATTCCCGGACAGTTTCAAATTAAAAAGTGTGGCGATCTTTACGAGATCACGATTGACGACAAAGGGACGTATGCGACGTCAGACAACCAAGTACATGCACAGGAGGGCCGGATGCTCCGATGGAAGCTCACGCCATTGCCTGGCGAGGGGCACAACATATACACGTACGCCTTTCTTCTGCTGCCGTGACCCCCGAGTTCAACATGTCTATCGTTTCTCCAGCGTTGGGTATGAATCAGAGGACAAGATGCTACACTGGCACGTTGCATCGGAAGATCACAATACTTCCGTCTGTATACGTTACTTGTCGTCCACAAAATATTCTCTGAAAAGTTACACTATTGCCCAGGTTGAACTCAAGACATTTCCGCAGGGCGAAAATGACAATGGTCACCTTTTCGCCTTCATTCCTGTAGAGAAATAAAGGCTGGATCGAAAGTCACGTGCAGCTCTACCCTACTTCTGGAGATAATTAATGTTATCGGAATAGAACATGCTCTCCTAACATGAATACTCGTCTGCTCGCTAGCAACTGCATGTCCCTGGTGCGAGTCGGACTGCATCGAGCTGAATACAACTTATGATGCCCAACAATTTACAGCATTTACCAGAGATCACTCTCAGAACGCGAAGAATTCGTTCAAGGGCATATTCCCGGGTCGAATGTCTAATACGTAGCTGGTAGGCTTTAGCGGTATCGCTTGGGCGCTGCGAAGCCAAGCGGCTCAGTGCCGGCCGAAGCTGATCGCATCTTGTCGAGAGTCGAGAGTCGAGACTGCCATCATCTTGAATTTTCGCATGCTAAGAATTGAAGATTGAAGCTTGTGAGTTGTTTGTCGGTTCTAACCATCTTTTGTGCCCCAAAGATATCTTATTTAGTGGTCACACCCAGACACCCAGACACCATACTCAGCACGTACTTCGAGCAGTCATGTGAAGTTGCGAACAATACCATTCACCATTCCTCAGTCCATCAAGGCTATGCATGACGCGAAGCCATCATATAATTTAATCCATATATACTCTCGGTATACCGTCTCGTCCGAGGGGACTCTTCCATGCTGATTCCGCGTGAGGTGTTCCATTGTATACGTCTACTGATATGCATGGTTGAGGTGGTTCTGGCGGAACGAACTTTGGCTACAGCTATCTAAATACCCAACATTGCCGCAATACTTCCTTTTAAGCGCCACTGTTGAGCTCACGGACCTTCGGCAACCGCTGTTCCGACACCGAAGGGCTGCCTTCGTTCTAGATATAAGAATGCTAGGTATGCGGTCGAGCCTCTCATCCTTGGTTATCCCTCTGAGAACCGAATAGCCCATCATGACCACTTTCCAAGACGGTGACTACGCTGTTTCCAACCTCGCGTATGCCTCTCCTGTGGGCGAGACTTCTCAGCCTGCGGACGGCGTCATTGGGTTTCCGCTCCCGTATCGAGTTGTGTTGTTAACGAAGACTGCACTTTCCCCGATGGCGAGTAACGTACCATAATCATACGGCTACTTCTCGCGGTATTCATGCTTTCGCTATTCGAACAGTTCCGGATCCGAAAATGGGACAACCAGCGCAACACCTCTGGTGATCTATACGAGATCAAGATTGGCGACAATGTGACGCACCTGGCGTCAGGAAATCAAGTCCTTGCACAAAAAGACCAAGTGTTTGGATGGAAGCTCGAGCAGTTGCCTGACCAGGGACCTAACGTATACACGTACGGCTATTTGCTCTGCGTCTATACTGTAAATTATGGGCTCATCATGACTTCGTCTTTTCCTTGCAGCATAGGATATAAGTCAGACAACACGATGCTGTTCTGGCATGTTGCATCTGGAAATGAGAACGCATCCGTAGGCATATGTTACCTGTCGTCTATGTTGCACACGCTGACGCGCTTTACTGATGCACAGGTTGAGCTCAAAACACCCCAACAGGGTGCTACTGATCTCAGCGGTTACCTTTTTACCCTTGAACCTTCGAAGGTCAATCAAGATGAACCTGAAGTCCACGTGTAATTTTATCCTACGTCTGGATACAGCCCTTTGAAATATCATATGTTCCTCCACCTGTGATACGGCCGCCTGCTTGAGCATCGAATATTGAATATTGGCCTGTCCGAGTCAAACTGCCTTGGGTCGAATCCAATTGAGTATGCTATTTAGCTATTGCGAAGACTCACTCGTTTAAAGCACGATATGCCAACATGTCCTGCATCCTTCCATGTCTTATCGTAAGTATAGAACCTCCGACTTCAAGCTTCGTCTTTAGAGTTACTATGGCTCCGGCCCGAATGTTACCGAAGTTCAGCATAAGACTTCGAAGCGCCCTCTTGAAAACGCTGATCTCGCTTCAGACGCATGCCATCACGACATACGAAGAGATAGAAAGCTTCCTCGAACGTGCACACGCTGAACACTCATCACCTACCAGACGGCTACATCTACCTCGCGTTTTCTTTCCCTCTTTCTTAAAATCGGGGCTTATCGACCGACTACGGAAATCCAAGATCACGAACAAACCCAGTGTTACGCCTAAAGTCACTGTAGACGAGAGCCTCAGTCCTAGGAATATATTGCTTAGGTATGTTGCGTTGTACCTGGCGACTTCATAGGCCATCTGATGTGAAGCATTTGATTGCAAGGAATTCGCGGAGGATCGCCGGCGGTTCACATGCTACACTTTCCATCACCATCAAGTCAAGCTCAACCTACCACATTGCTGGGAAAATGACAGAACCATCATTGCTCGGATGGCCGCTCGGTGCCAGTGTGTCACTCAGAAAACCTCCTCCTTGTCCCACTACTCCCATTATCCTGGAGGAAAAAGTCACTGATGGGACCGCATCCACCACTCGCCCAATCGACGATAGTCGCATTTTTATCTTTGCTACTGGCACCGAAGCTCATCATCGGGGGTCTGGTGAACATCACTGTCGACGATGCTACCCCGAATCCCGTCACTGGCGCAGCTTTTTCATACGCTCCCCCGTCCACATGGAACGAAGGCAATGGGTGTGGGTTCTGCTCGGCGAAGCCGAACGCGAGCATGACGTATAACCAGACTTGGCACGATGCATCGTATACGGCGAGCGCGGGAAGTATGCCGGACGGTGATATGCAGACAGCGACCTTGCAGTTCAACGGTGCGTTGTTCATTACTATTGGAAGCGGAAATTTGACTTTTAAACCCAACACAGGCACTGCTGTATATGTGTACGGCATCATTCAACCCGCGGCAGACTATGTATTCTTCATCGACGGTGCGAGGGCAGGGAACTACACTTTCTTCCCATCTGTCCCATCCAGAGTCTTTGCATACAACATTCTGTTGTATGCCAATGCATCTATGCCGGCGGGCACGCATACCCTTGTGATGCAGAATGGTGGTAATGTACTGAATACCTCGTTGGCACTTCTTGATTATGCACTGTATACAACGTAAGTGCGTTGAAATCTATTCTGGGTATTTCTCATTGACAGTCGGTCGACGCAGAGAAACGGATGAGGCCCAAGGATCATCTTCAAGTTCGTCTCAGACAACAGCCACGTCCGGCAACGAAGCTCCGTCAACGTCTCCTTCAAACACGCCATTGTCAGGCACTGCATCGGAGAATTCATCATCGAGATCGGGGCACAATACCTTCGTCATAGTTGCAGCCGTCGTTCCTTCGGTGGTTGCGGTTGTCATTCTATGCGCACTCTTGCTCTACTGGCACCGTCACCGCGGGCGACGATGGGGCACCCAAAAAGCCCCTTCGAACGCCGACTCCGTCGCACAGATCAGCGGCAGGCCCGTCATGCATGCGCCCTTGACCTCCACAAACGAGATGTTACGCCCGTACATGGTCGACCGCGACCTAGGCAACATACCTCCTCAGAAAGGCTCTGCGTTCGATAGTGACACGCAGGGCACAAGCAGTCCTACCATGCAGGCTATCACGACTCCCACCACCCTACCTTCTTCGTTAGAAGAAACATCAGAACGCGATGGCAGCCTAACCAGTGCCACTCCTCTGCGAACGCAGACAGGCACGTTGTCAGATGTTGCCTCTACTGGTGTACCTCCTTCGTGGTTCCCAGGCAGTGAGCCGCCACCGGCTTATGGTGCGCAATGATACTCCATGGGCTTCATGTTGGTCAATGCACTATTTATTGAGTCATCTGTTTTTATGCAACTGGATACTGGGTTGAAGCGAAGTAGCATAGACCTGTATGTAATCTACTATCTCATGTAATACTTTCGACAGGATAAGCCTGTGCTGTGTCCGATTTCTGTGTCTCATTCCGGATACATCGGTGTATTATTCGCACCTTGGGTTTGATCAGGTATCGCGGCACGACCTGCGATGGACCGGGAAGCCCTCGACGTCATCTGCCATTGTAGCGTCTGGTCAACCGACGACTGCAGATTTATGATCAGAATGACGATTGTTGGATAAGCACCCTGAAACGATGTATCGGACGGTCATCGAACATCGTACGTCAGTAGTATTCACTATGTTCAGTGCAGGATACACTGACCGCGAGTGTCAGACTCAGAGGGTTATAAATGTCGCCGACAGTCGCGGTAGGAATTTTGATCATGATAGAGGCTAATGTAATGAACTAACAGTCATATGGTCATAATGTGGTTGAAAAAAATGTGCTGAATTCACTTACCCCGAGAGCAGAGTACAGGAAGCCCGACTCAACAATGAGCATCAATATTTTCAACGTCCTGTTCGGTGTATTCCTTGTCCACGTCTTGAGCAACTTTCGATATTGCCTATAGACGGTGTGCTTCAGCGGTGCCGTTAATCAATGAACTGATGCAAGTCGCTGACCAAACTTTACAGCAGATGATCATTGTGGCAGACACGTTCGTGAGGATCGACAATATGACGTTCAACAGCTGGATTAGATCAATTGCGAGGATAGGTAGCGACCCGTAATCGGCAGGTCCAGCAGCTGTGTAGTAGCTCGCAATTCTCAATCCGACATTGAACAAGAAACAGACTGAAAGTGGACTCAATAGTAACAGGAAGACTTGATGGCAGCAAACTCACTAGTTGCCAGCGCGAGACATACTAACGGAACAAATAGTCGCTGTTGGTATTCGTCCTTACAGAGTACCCATGCCCTCCAAACAACAACGCCGTCGGCAATCAGATACTGGAATACGACCCCTCATTAGTAATGATCATCGGCGGAATGGCCGTTTATTTACTCACATTCACGAGCGTAATGGTATTAATCAGATTGAGATAGAAGGTGAACCCTTCAGTGTAATGATCTGCTGGCACTGGAAAGATTTGTATGGATACGAGAAGCCCAGCAAATGTCAATGCCCAGAAGATAGAGGACGAGAGGAGGGGTAGAAGCATAGCAAATAGTATGTATGCCGTGGGTTGCGTACCACTCTGTCGCTTTCTAGTTTGTTAGGATCGGTCACCGGTTGAGTATACTGTATGACGAGCTCGGAATGCAATCTTACAGCAATATATGTATACCAAAAGGTATAAGGAAAAGATGCATTCCTGTGCGACATGTCAGTAGTACACAAGGCGAAAGTGGACGGCATACGCACCGAAGCCTACGGTCTGCAAAGTCAGTGTTATCGCGCTGTATAAGATATCGACGCCGTCGTTCGAGGAACGCGGAAACGACGAGACCCCGGGCATGGCAGGGTAAGATGGCTACAATAAGCGAAGATGAGAACAAGCGGCAGGCGACCGGTGAAAACGCACGACGCCCTCGCCCCAGAATGACCGAGCCTTTATCATGGGTCAAAAAGCGCGGCCTGTCATTCGAGGCTGACGTGAACAATTATCACTGAATGATAGGACGTACTTCACTGTCGATTATTTCGAATGGAGACATCGAGCTACCAACCGTTGTCGCTATACCAGCTTCGAGAGGTGACATCAGTGAGCGACCGAAGTCAGTCTACTCGTCCAGGACTTTGGATGTATTTAATGGGAATTATTTGAAACCAGGAGCAAGACGATGAGAGTCAGTTGAGCTGCTCAGTCAGTCCAGGCTTACTCACCTCACATTTCCACCCGCATAACGACAGATCGCCATAGCTTTTCAGTAATATCAGCAACATCTCCAACGCGACTCCATGATTCGCAGCGGTTTCATGAATCACCATCATTGTAAATGTTGATTTACATATTCAGACCCCTTGTTAATGAACAAAATGAGCATATCGTTTCCGGCAGTAAAGGTAATCTGCTGAGCTCGTTCAATCAGTATACATGGAGCGATATATCTTTTGGAGGTATACTCAAGAGGTCTCAAACCTTGCGCGGTCGCGCTGATTCGTCTTATGATTGGGATGATTGCGGTGCTATATAAGATTCGATCACGCCGGTAACAGTCGCGGTCCGCACATACAAGTCCGTATTCGCAAGGGAGTTCCCTCATAGCGCCAGATACTACAGTACCAATCGTTGTACGCCACTGTAACGTGCCGCTTCAATCTGCATAGGATTATGGTGATTGTAGGGCAAATATCCTGTAGCGTTCCAGATCCGAAAAGTGATCTGCATCAGATCTGACACAAGCCGACTCGGTAGGTGACTTACCGTGGTAAACTAGAGGTCTATAGTACTGAAGATATCGACTCAGACTACGGTTTCGCAAGGTGACGTGAGGATGATGAAGGAAATAATGCTGCATTAGGGAGCGTAAAAGGTGATCTTGCTACTGATGTGATCGCAGATATAAGACTTACACCGAGAATAACCTGCGTTGTGTCCGATTTTGGCGTCTCATTCCGGATACACCAGAGTATTGTCCGCGCGTTGGGTTCAATCAGGTATGACGGCATGACTGGCTGCGAACTGGGAGGCCCGCGACGTCAACTGCCACTGCAGCGTCTGGTCAACGGACGACTGCAGATTTATAGCTAGAATAACGACTGTTGGATAAGCACCCTGAAATGTTATATTAAACGATCATCAAAGATCGTACATAGTCAGTGGCATTGACTATGTGCCTTGTGGGATATACTGACCGCGAGTGTCAGACTAAGGGGGTTATAGATGTCACCGACAGTCGCCGTAGGAATTTTGATCAGCATGGAGGTTAGGGTGACGAACTAACAAACGTATGGTTATATTGTGGTTGGAACAGCGTGCTAAATTCGCTCACCGCAAGTGCAGAGTATAGAAAGCCAGACTCGATGATGAGCACTAGTATTTTCATTGTTCTATTAGGTGCACTCCCCGACCACGCCTTGAGCGACTTTCGATACTGCCTATATTCTGCGCTTCAGCGGTGCCATAAAACAAGTCAAATAGCTCACTGACCAAGCTTTCGAGCAGACAATCGCCGTGGTGGTTAAATTTGTGAGGATTGAGAATGTAACGTTCAGCAGCTCAGCTAGATCGATTGCGAGGATAGTTGGGGACAGATAGTGAGTAGGTCCATTGAAGTAGCTCGCGATCCTCAATCCTACATTGAATAAGAAACAGACTAAAAGTAAATTTAGTAACAGGTCTTTGCAATGAGGAGTAAACTTACGGGTTGCTAGCCCGAGACATACCACAGGAATGAGTAGTCGCCGTTGGTATTCATCCTTGCAGAGTACCCATGCCCTCCAAACGAGAACGCCGTCGGCAATTAGGTACTAGAATACGGCCTGATATCAATAATGATCGGTAAGACGGCTAAGCATACTCACATTTACGAGAATGATGCTATCGACTATATTGAGATAGAAAGTAAAACTTGCGGTGTAGTGATCTGCTGGCACTGGAAAAATCTGTATAGACACGAGAAGGCCGGCAAATGCCAAGGCCCAGAAAATAGCGGACGAAAGGAGGGGCAGGAGCATAGCAAACAGATTCAGCGTATACGCCGTTGGTTTCATGCTATTATGTTGCTTTCTGGTTATCCATAAGGAGTCATCGTGAGATTACGGAGAGCGCAGAATGTTATCTTACAGCAATACATGTATACCGAAGGGTATCAGAAAGATATGCATTCCTGTGGGCAAGGTCAGCAACTCTAGAGCGCAGGTAACAAGTGAGGGGTATACGCACCGAAGCCCAAAGTCTGCAATACCAATGTTATCACGCTGTATAAGATATCGAGACCATCGTTTTGGGAGCGCGAAGACAGCGAGGTCCCGGGCATAGCAGAACGAGACGGCTGCACTAGGCGAAGATGAAAGAAGTGCACCGTCAAGGTGACCAGTAGAAACGCACTGAGGTTCGCCTCAAACTGACTGAGCTTTTATCGTAGATCAAAGATCATTAGATCTCATTCGACGCTAACGCCAGCCTTGATGATCAGTATATATTCCACCATCAGCATTTCCGAATATGACACCGAGCTACCAACCGTTGTCATTGTGCCAGCTTTGAGAGTTGATGAGCGAACGGTCGAAGTCGGTCTACTTATTTCAAGGCTCTGAATGCCTTGCCTGTTATTACTTCAAGTCCTGGACGAGGCAATGAGATTCGATTGAGCTGTTCAGCTAACTCAAGTCTACTCACTTCCAACGTCTGTCCGAAGAATAACAAATTGCCGCCAGCTTGCCAGCACTACCAACGAGATTTCCAACTCGACGCCGTGATTCACGGATATGCCTCCACGGAGCACCACCATTGGGGCTGTTGATGTATGTGGTTAGACACAATGAAAAAAATGGAAAGGCTCGTTCTTGGCAATCATGACGAGCTACTGCGCTCATCGTGTCAGCATGCACAGAGACGCACAGCTCGAAGGTCTACTGTACCTAGGACGTTCAACATATCTCATGCCCTCCGTGATCGTACTAGATTGTCTCGTGACCAGGACGATCAAGCTCCCGTCTCAGTTCGGTCTCTTCGGCTACGATCGGTAGATACAACGTCGTGTTTGTGGAAAAAGCCATAGCGCCACCAATAGTTGTACGCCCCTGTAGCACATTGATCATCTCAATCTGCGAAGCGACCTAACTTCGAAGGTCAGCTGGAAGTGATATGCATCAGACCTTGCACATGCTGACTGTATAGATGACTTACTGTGGCAAACTCGACGTTTTGAATTATAGAATTGCAGATAGCACCTCGGACTGCAATTCCTTGATGTACTTTGAGGATAATTAGTGAACTCATGCTGCTCTAGCCCGAGTATGAACGATTATCTCGCCATCGATGCGATCGCAAATAGAGAACTTACACCAAGAACGCAATGCGGGAGTTCGGACTCGATGACGAGACAAAGGATTTGCATTTCTTATTCATTATAAGCAACACGTAGACCCACCTATCGCAGCGGCGCATGGTCGTGGATCGGATTTAGGATTTAGATAGACATGGCGGTACAAGTCGCCGATGACTTGGAAGTCCTCGGCGACATCTACCACTGTAGCGTCTGGTCAACAGACGACTGCAGGTTCGCGGCTATGACGACGATTGCTGGATAAGCACTCTAGGAAGTGCATGTTTGAGTACCATAGTTTACCAGAATGTTTTGCGGCATGTAAATCAGGGTGTACTGACCGCAAACTGTAAGGCAATGGGATTGTAGATATCGCCAATAGTTTCTGCTGGGAGCCTGATGAGAGCGAAGGCTAACGTCATCAACTGGCAATCACATGGTTAACATGGGGCCGAACAAAGGGTAATAGACTCTTACCGCAAACGCAGAGTACAGAAAGCCAGACTCGACGATAAGCACCAGGACTTCCTGTGTTTTGTTAGGCATATTCCTTGACCATTCCTTGAGCACCTTTCGATATCGCCTATATTTTGTGTTAGTCAGCAGTGTTCTAAGTTTGATATTGCGCAAAACACGGACCGAACTTCAAGGCAGATGATCATTGTAGCAGACAGATTCGTGAGCGAAGACCATACGGCATTCAATACCTCAAAGAAATCGATAGCTTCGATGATCGGTGACGAACGATCGGCATTAGGTCCAGCAGCCGTGAAGTAACTGGCTACTCTTAACCCCAAATTGGATAAGAAGCAGACTAGCATAGCAAAGACTTAGCTCCGTATATGTTCGGTGACGGTGACAGATAACTGACCAGTCGCTAGCGTGAGGGAAACGAAAGGAATGAGTAATAGTCGTCGGGACTCGATCTTGCAAATTGTCCAAGCTCTAAGAACGACAACGCCGTCGGCAATCAGATACTGGAGTACGGTCGCATGTCGTTAGATATGAGATTAAGTGGCAAGATACAAATGTATACTTACATTGACAAGAATAATGGCGTTGACCAGCTTGAAGTAGTAGGTAAAACTCGCGGAGTATTGTTCTGCTGGCAACGGAAAAACTACTATTGAAACGAGAACCTCAGCAAATCTTAATATCCAGTACAAAGAAGATAGAAGGAAGGGCAAAAGTATTGCAAGAAGGACATATGCCGTCCGTTGAACAGTATTCCGCCGTTTTCTATTTTATATGGAAGAAGTGGTCAGCAGACCACAGAGCTCTCGGAGCGGGATCTTACAATAGCGTCTGTATACCTAAAAAGATGACAAGAAGGTGCATTCCTGTGGACAGCATCAGGTCAAGGGTGGTGGTGAGAAATGATATACGTACGCACCAAAGCCCAAAGTCTGCAATACAAGCGATATGATATTGTACAGGATGACGAGACCTTGGTTTTGGGAAACGGGAAGTGAGATCCTAGACATGTAAAAAATGAAACAGTGAGAAAAGAGATGTAACGGGCGCACAGTCCAGGATACTGCTGGCAATGCACGAAGCATAGAGTTTTTTATATGTCGAAGGATTTTATACTGCAGTCTTGTAATCCGTCGTCAAGAGTTAGCATGTGCCGCTAAAGATCAGGATGCGTTTCATCAGAGGCATATAGTCCAGACCCTGAGGTACTGGCAGTCGTCTTGGGGCGACATCAGTGTTCGCTTGGGAACGGATTGCGCGGCGACAGAGTGCTGTGATGAAATAATTGGCGTTGGGTTGAGAGATTTATTTATATTGAGTCTACTCGCCTTATGTCTTCTCGTCCAGGTCCTGTCGTCTCAGGCTTTGCCTACTCTTCAACATTCCATCGAAGAACCAGTGAAAGATCACCACAGCCTGTCAGCAATCGTAGCGATGTGATCAAAAGTTGCGATGATTCTGAAGCACGCCTCCGAGGTCGGTTTGAGAGGGAATGATGATATGCCTGTTGCATGTACCCGGAACGCTTTGGCCAAGATCGTTGACTTCAACGACTCAGCGATCCACAGGCGCCGAAGAAAAGACCACGAGAAAGTGTTTGTGCATATTTGCGCAAAAGCAGATACATCGGCCCGGAGTCCAACCATGCCGCGAAGGTTTCTTCGATGCCTGCTCGACTGACATTGTCGTCTGCGCAGATGCTGGGTACAAATAAGGCGCCTTCGAGGACAGAAAACACCCCAGGAATCAGTGGCGTATCTGCCACGTATCTCATGCGCTCGGCGACAAGACGATTCGTCCGTATGTATAATGATCGAGTGTTTGACGACGTACCCCTTGACCGGGGAAGCTCTCTGTGAACTACCATGCAGAATGCAAGCCATCCCGTCACACGGACTATCGTAACTTCCCCTCCTTTTGTTGGAAGAAACTATGGGACCAGATAGCAACATGACAAGCGCAACTAACACTGCCAGTACGGACAGGCGCGTCGTCAGCAGTTCCGTCCAACGGAGCATCTCTCTCGTATCGAGTTCTTGATAATCAGCCACGTCAGCATCACGTTCTCTCAAGTTGCCAACACATTCCTGTGCATTGTATCCCTCTATCAGTAGTAGATAGGGCGGTACGAGTAGCCACACACTAGGTAGGCCTTGACGTCATCTGCCATTGTAGTGTCTGATCAACAGACGACTGTAAATTTATGCATATCATGACAATTGTCGGGTAAGCTCCCTGGAGAGTTGCATAGAACCGAAGGTCGTAAATGGTTAGTGATATATAGGCTACGTATTTCAGGATACACTGACCGCAATTTGTAGACTAAGAGGATTACAGAGATCGTCGATAGTTCCTGCGGGGAGCCTGATCAACATGAAGGCCAGTGTGACGACCTAAAAGCCTCACAGTTATAATGTGATTAGACACTGCACTAAAAGGCTTTCACTCACCGCGGACGCAGAGTACAAAAAGCCAGATTCGACGATAAGTACTAGTATCTTCATCGTTGTATTAGGCGTGTTCTTTGACCACGCCCTGAGTACCTTTCGATGTTGCCTATGTTTCATACAAATTAGTGGTGCTAGAGAGCAAGCAATATGAGTCACGGACCAAGCCTTTGAGCAGATAATGATCGTGGTTGAGAGATTCGTGAGCATCGACCACACAACATTCAATATCTCGGATAGATCAATTGCTCCGACGATGGGTGTGAAGCCATTAGCATTAGGTCTCGTAGCTGTGAAGTAGCTTGCGATTCTCAGTCCCACGTTGAATAAGTAACAGACTAACGTTATAATCAGTAACCGACATGCTGATGACAGCAAACTTGAACTTACGGGTTGTCAGCGCAAGACACGCTAAGGGCACAAGTAATAACCGTCGATAATCGTCCTTGCAGAGTGCCCATGCCCTCCAAACAACAACGCCGTCGGAAATCAGATACTAGAACACAACCTCATATCATATCAATGATGGTCGACATCATGGCCAAGTGTACATACTCACGTTCACGAGATTGATGGTGCTGACTACATTGAAATAGAAGGTGAAACTTCCAGCGTATTGTGCTCCTGGTTCTGGAAAGTTTTGGATGGATACTAGAAGCTCAGCAAATGACAATGCCCAATTCAGCGAAGATGTGAGGAGAGGCAGGAGCATAGTCATCAAAATATACACTGTGGGCCGTGCATTACTCTGGCGTTTTCTGGGTCATACGAATGGATCATCGAATCATTACGGAGAGTACAGAGAGTAATCTCACAGTACGGTATGCAGACCAAAGGGTACAAGAAATATGTGCATTCCTGTGGGCAAGGTCAGCAGAAGGGGGGTGGAAAACGAGGGGTGCACACACCAAAGCCCAAAGTCTGCAATATCAATGCTATAGCGTTATAGAGTATTACAGTACCGTCGTTCTGAGAAGACGGAGGAGGCGCAAAATCGAACATGGCAGAACAAGGCAGCTGTAGAGAGTAAGGATGAACAAGCGTACAGTCGAGATGACTAGCGATAACAAGCGGAGGTCCTCCCCAAGCCGGCTGAGCCTTTAATATAGTCAACGAAGAGCTACGATTTGAGACCGACGTAAACTATTATCATCTCATTATCAACCTTTTCAAACGAAGATACCGCCGTAGCTGTGCCGACGTCAAGAGACGATATCCGTGAGCCATCGAGAGCAAGTA
This sequence comes from Pleurotus ostreatoroseus, assembly GCA_005298045.1. Lineage (NCBI taxonomy): Eukaryota > Fungi > Basidiomycota > Agaricomycetes > Agaricales > Pleurotaceae > Pleurotus > Pleurotus ostreatoroseus. The sequence goes on along the minus strand of SWBT01000225.1, from coordinate 52,367 downwards.
ACAGCGGAAACCTCAAGGCTCTGCCAAATGAGCGTGAATAGGAGTATTTCAAACCCTGAACGAGACAACGAGACTCAGTTGAGCTGCATGGCAAACCCAGTCCTACTCACATCCGCTATTCATCCGCATGATGGCAGATCGACACTGCAATTCCGCGATATCAACAAATATCTCTAGAGCGACGCAATGCTTCGCAGATACTCCTTTACGTATCACTATCAGACATGATGGTTTACGCATTCAGGTTGACTGACAGATCCATTACTAGGCATAATGGTAACCTGTCGAGCTCGGTTCAGCATAGCTAGAACGACAATGATTTTGGAAGAGGAGTATACTTAAGATTTTCGGGTCTCGTATGGTCGCGCGACATTCCCTCGTGATCAGGATGATCAAGGTCCACAACTGCGCCGTCTCAGCTCGATCTGTCCAGTTTCCGTCACTGACTACAATGGCGTGTTCGCAGAGAGGCCCATGGCTCCAGAAACCGGAGTAGTACTGGCCGTTTTGCGTCTTCGTGGTCTGACATCCCTTGGTCGCTGCAACCTACATAGCATGATGACGGCTGTTGGATAGATACCCTGTGGCGTTACAAGTTTGAAAGTTGGCCGAAAGTGATCTACATCAGATGTTGCGAAAGCTGAATGTGTAGGTTCACTTACAGCAAACTGAAGACCAATAGGGTTGATAATATCGCCCACGGTCCCGTAAGGTAATTTGAGCATGAGAAAGGCAAACATGCCGCTCTACCAAGACATGAAATACAGCCGAGCTGGCGATATGTCTGTAAGCAGAGAACTTACCACGAGGATGCAGTACAAAAGTCCGGATTCGATCAGGATAAATAATATCCGTTCAGCCTTTGTATGTCTGTCCAGCATATTTCTTTGTCCTGCCTTTGCCATACGCCGGTGTCGCCTACATTTTGATCTCTTGAGCGTAGTACAGATGTAAAGGGGGAATTAGCCTTACCATGCTTTCAATCCGATGATAGACGTGGCAGTAAGGTTCGTCAGAAATGACCACAGGCACATAGAAGCTTGAAAGTACTGGATTGCCTGCATGAGGGGTGCGGAGCTGTCACCGTCCGGCCCGATGGCGCTGAAATAGCTTGCAATTCTCAACCCCAAGGTGCCCGCAAAGGAGACTGGGCGACAGTATACGATGAATAACATCGATGAAAAGATCATCGAAGAAACTCACGGGCCGCCAACGTAAGGAATAACATAGGGATGGGCAGTAATCTCCCAAAATCATGCTTGCACAGTACCCATGCTCGCCACACAACTATGCCGTCGGCGATGAGATACTGTAGTACAGCGGCATGTCAGTATCCATCCTCGAAACTATAGACGTAAAAAGTTCACGTTTGGAAGAGTGACTGTGTATATCAAGTCGCTATAATGCGAGATATTGCTGACCAGCAGCCCAGCCGGCTCTTCGAAAAAGACTTGGATCTCCATGAGGAGGATTATGAACTGCAGTGCCCAGTAGGCCGAAGATAAGAGAAATGGTACAAGAACAACGACCAGAATATGCATTCTTGAGCGCATCGCGCGCTCTCGTTTCCTAGTAGACAGTATAGGTCATCAATAAGTAGACCAGAGGGCGCAGATTTGACTTACAGCAACATATGTATGCCAAAAGGTGCAAGGAATATATGTATGCCTACGAACGTGATAACTGATTACAGCAATGAGATAAAGAGCTAGCAAGAGACGTACCATAAAACAAAGTCTGAACAACCATCGAAATAGCACTATATAAGATCCGCAGACCATCAACGTGACGATCCGGAAGAGATGGGGCGTCAGGCATCCTAGAGTGCTGATCCTTTCAACTATACAAGCGTGTAAGGAGATGATCAGCTTTACCAAGCTGCGCGGTTACATCTTATACTCATGGCGGCCGCCAAATGTGATACCGTGCTTGAGAAGTTCATTCGGCAGCGTCGCTTGCAATGTACATCGACTGCGGCTTACGACGTGTCCACCTCAGCTAGCTCTCCGAGGCCCGCTGTCCGAGGTGTAAAAATAATAGGAGCGGTAACTTGGACATGCCGCATTGATTGAAAGCGCACCTATACGTATAATTCCGGAGTTCTAAACTCATTCTGCATTCGAATCAACTGGTACGAGTTGAAGAGCAGGCTCCGGCGCTAACATTGAGGTAGCGGCCGATTATTTGTGTATATTTGTACAAACACCAACAGCGGTCGCGCCGCGACCGCTCCGAGTCGTCTGCATTCTAACCGTGCTGCCTACGAGAGTCTGTGATAGGGTGGCTGTGCGGATTCTGCCGCCACATCGCACGTCTTCATCTCATCTTCTAATACTACGCCGGCCTCAATTCCGCTCGGCTCACTTGCGGCAACCTGTATCAATTCGGAGACCGCGGGTGTCGGAATCGTACCCGCCACCGGCTCAGATGGCCTGATACTGGTTGGCCACTGAAGCGTGCGATCCTTGGTACGCTGCAGACTGATGCATACGACCACTACTGTTGGGTAAATACCCTGCAGGAGCATAGCCAAGGATAGTCAGATCCGTTCTGCGAGGAGCAAACAGACACTGACTGAAAGCTGGGTACCTATGGGGAATAACATATCGCCGAGGGTTCCAATAGGCAGTCTGATCATGGCAAACACTATAGTGATGGCCTTATACGAAGTTCAGACTTACGAGGTGATGTAGAACCTAGAAGGTTGCACACTCACCTCGGAGACGGAGTACAGGAAGCCGGACTCGACAAGGAGAGCCATGATCTGCTCTGCTCTCGTTCGGTTGCTTGCCGCGTCTCGCAGACCTGCCCTAAGTAATTGCCGGTGGCGCCTACCCACGGCTGATCAACGAGAGTGGGGCAATGCAAAGGTGAGAATAATACCATGCTTTGATACTGACGATGAATATGGCGGTAAAATTGGTCAGAAGCGACCATATAGCGTTGGAAACTTCGAGATGATTGATTACATCAATGATGGGTGTGGAATCGGTACCATCTGGCCCGCCAGCAGTGAAGTAACTGGCGATCGTCAATCCTATGGTGGACGTGAAGGAAACTAGCGAATTTGCTGTTGAGTTGTGCATGACACAGAGTTCGTTATACAAGTACCCACGTGTCGCCAACACGAGAAAGAAGATGGGGACAAGCAGAGCTTTTCGGAACTCGTCTTTGCAGATCGCCCATGCTCTCCACACAACAACCGCGTCTGAGATTAAGAACTAAGGTCGATCGGTGGGTCAATGATCAGCATTCACTAATAATATACGCGGAGCTGAAGCTTACATTGATATGGATGAGCGCATTCCCCAAAGGAACGAGCGATAATATCTTCGGGAAAGACTGCTTGGTGGGGTTCAGGAAGACGTTTATGTCGACGAGAAAATAGGTGAGCTGTAATGCCTCATATATCGAGGACAGGAGGAACGGGAAAAGCATAGCAAACAGAATATATGTCCAGGGCCGACTTTCGCGTTCTCGCTTTCTAAAAAAACGGGACAAAGTCATCACATGGTGTCAAAGAGTGCATCAACAACATACAGAAGCAAAAATACGCCGAATGGCGCAAAGAGGAGATGTGTACCTTTGGGAAAGGTTAGCGAAGCAGAGCAGAGTAATAATGATGCCGAACACACCGTAGAATATAGACTGAAGTGACAATGAAATGGCTCGATAAATAATGTTTGTACCTTGCCCGGAGTCGTCAGGCAAAGTCAGCTCAAATGAGACGTTACTAGGCATCAGTGAAATACGAAGAGAACGCCGGCACCGTCGAGAGTACGTTGAGAGCCCGAAAGAGCGACATGGCCGTTTTATAGCTGCTATTGCGCGTTAGATTGTGCATGTCGTCGTGCAGGATACCCTGCTGGCTGGGCGTCGTCGTCGTACCGGGCGACGACAAAGCGGTCAACGGCTGGTGCGTCCGTTGGTGGCGGCAGCGTCTAGAGGACGATGAGAGGGGTGCTTAGCTTTCCGCAGTCAACGTGGCCTCGTTTCTAACCGGGGAACATAAAGCTCGGCTTGCACGCGCACATGCACCTCGACTGACCTTGCGACACCCGTAATCCGAATGCCACCGCTGCTTAGGTTGCGCTAGCTTGAACAGGGCAGAAGTTTGTTAGACGATACATTCAAGGTTTACAGAGCCTTTCGAGTAGCACTTTATACGTCCGTGACAACCGGAATCTGTTCTGAGTTGATAGTATGGCGAATAGTGCCTGCGGTAAACACAGAGCGCCCGGACGTCTCATGCCACTGTGGCGTATGGTCCTCGGTCTGTTGCAGGCTAATGACAACGACAACAATCGTCGGGTAAGTGCCCTGCAAAGTCGCATATCAGCAAGCCGCGAACCGTGACGAAGTCGTGTAGACATAGCCATATCTGGTGCAGAGTACTCGATTACCGCACTTACAGCAAGCTGAGCACCTATAGGTAGGTATATATCGCCGATGGTTCCGTAAGGCAGCCTGACCACTGTAAAGATTAGCGAGAGAATCTAAGACGAAACTCAGCTCGATGGGATGATCCAGACGAAGATGACTCGCAAACGTACCGCAAAGAACGAGTACAAGAAACCACCATCGACAAGGAGAGCCAAGACCTGCGCTGCCTTTGTGCTGCTGCTTGTTGCGTCCACTAGCCCGTCCTTGAGCGCCTGTCGATGTTGCCTAATCATGACTACCTGAGAGGGCGCAAATGCAGGGTGTGCAGAACTCATACCAAGCTTTGAGCCCAACGATGCATGTTGCGGTGACGTTCGTTAGGAGTGACCATATGCCATTGGAGATTTCGAGTAAGTTGAGCGTTATCTTGGTAGGCGAAGTGGAACTATCGAGAAGCCCGGTGAAGTACCGGGCGATTGTCATTCCTATTGTCGCTGTAAATGACACTAGTAGAATCGTTGATTAGATCTGTGATCGTGACACGGCACATGAGATTGGCACTCACGTGTTGTCAATGCGAGACAGAATCTGGGTATTAGTAGCAGCCGTGGAAACTCTTGATTACATATAATCCATGCTCTCCAGACGACGACGCCATCGGAGATTAAGAACTGCAGTAGGAACTAATGAGTTAACGCTCGTTGTAAGTTTATCAATCAAGAGATGCTCACATTTACGAGTACTAAAGCGTTCTCCAGCGTAACGAGATGGAGGACTTCCGGAGCGTACCCAACAGGTGGGCCAAAGGAGATCCCGATGTAGGTGAGAAGATTAACAACCTGTAGCGCCCAGTATACAGAGGACAGCAGAAAAGGCAAGAAAATAGCCAGAAAGATAAATATCCACGGCCGATTTTGTGGTTTTCGCTTCCTGTCCGTGTGGAGAGGCTATCAGGAGACGACTCAGATGTAGGGGTATGACATACATCAACAAGTAAAGCCCGAGAGGCGCGAGAAGAAGGTGGGTCCCTTGGAAAAGAGTCAGCGCGATCCGGTGTGGATGGAAGGAGCCTTACCCAAGAACAAAGTCTGGAATAACAGCGAAAGAGTAGTGTAAGACACGGCTAAACGCTCCGTGCGAAGATCTGAAAGGGTCGTCGGAGGAAGCGAATCACGAATAGGCATCTTCAAGACCAGCTCGAAGCCGAAAAGAAAGAAGAAAGACGGCGCGATAGGAAAGCCTCTGAAAGAGGTACGAGGCTAGATTATAACTGTTGCTGAGTGCGATCATGCATGCCGTCGTGCAGCACTAAAGTTCAGCATCATCGTCACAGTCGACCAACAGTGGATCGCGGACTTCTACACTGCTTCAGAGGCGCAGAAGCATCTCATCGAGATTTAGTGACGCTTGGGCGACCAAATCGCAGTCGAGCTGTTCGTGAAGCACCGGATTTGCATCTTCACCTCGATAAATCTTCGTCGCTGTTATACGATTCGTGTCTACGGCATTCCTAGCAAAGATCCTATCCGACTAGAGATATGATCAGTGTCCAAGACGCATGCATTGTGGATGATCGTACCATCAGCCCTAGGCCTGACCGTCGCGATGACGGAGAACAAGTTCAGGGCACGCTGGGCGCCAAAGCCGCGCTGCGGTTACTGTTTGCGCATGTTTGTACAAAACGCGTGCGGCGCGCGTCGTCGGCGGCGCGTGTCCATTGTCTGCTCGCACGATGCGCGTTGTTCCCATTCACGACGTCTTTTGTCCCCAGACAATGCTGCCAGCCCCCCCGCGCCCTTCTTCCCCATTCTTCACAGTCCCGGCACGCGCCGTACATAATCCTGGCCCCCATGTCCCCTCCCTGTCCCATCGACCCCGCCACCGGCCCAAGTTTCAGTTTCAGACGTCCAGTTGTTCCTCCGCGAGGCCACGTCGTTCCTTTCAGCTTCCCCGAGCTCGACTGCTCGTTCATCTGCCTTTCATCTTCTACCACCATCGTCGCCACTGCGGACGCCACTTGCTCTTCCTTTTGCTCTTGACCCCGGTGCAGGCACCCCTTGATTTCAGAGATCGACTCTTGCTGTTCAGCCTAGCTCTATACCCGCGCACTCGACATATACCTCGTGTATCGACGTCTTCAACGTTCTTCATTGCATCATGACCGGACGCAAGGCTGCCAACTGTATGTATCCCCCTCCTCCTAGTAACACAAGGCTGACGCGTGTTCGTAGACCTTTTCTTCTTTCTTAACGCAGTGCGGGTGCTGAGCATCGTCTCGCTCCTTTTGCTCTTTGCGAGCAGCATTTTGAGCATGGTCGAGGACATCAAGGCCGTCAACGCCTTCATCGCGGCCGGCAAGACCTTCCCCGACGCAGACAACTCGACCACACCCATCGACGAGGACTACATCGAGTACGCCTCCTTCAATATTTACACCGAGTCCTACTAACCACACAACCCAATTCTCAGACACAGCACCGTGCCGAACCAGCCCGCCGGCGCCTTCTGGGCCGTCCTCAACTGGCTCCTCATCATCGCCCAATCCCTCGTGCTCCTCCTCTCCGAAGCCTCCCTCCCGCTCACCGACCGCTTCTTCTCGTCCTTCTTCCCCATCCTCTCCCCCTCCTTCGGCCTCGGCGCGCTCGGCGTCGTCCAATGCCTCCTCGGCGCCGCCGTCCTCTCGCACCGCGTCAACACGCTCACGCTCGTCGCCGCGTTCCTCCTCTTCTCCGTCGGCTGCCTGCACGTCCTCCTCGGCCTCGTCTGGCGCGAGAAGGCGAAGGTGTACCGCAGCCTCGCCGGGTGGCGCGCCGCGAAACGGGACATCCTCCCGCGTGTCGAAGACGGGGTGGTGCAGGTGCCCGCGTTCGCGGCGCCCCCGCCCGGGCTCTTCATGGGCGGGTACGGCTACAGCGACGAGAAGGGCGCACCCAACGCCACGCGCTCCGGGAGCCTCTCGAGCCAGAAGTCCGGCCTCGGGTTCGGCCGCCAGGCGGCCAAGTTCGCGGCGAACCAGGGCTTCGTCGTGCGCGAGCCCGAGGAGGCCGTGCCGCCGTACGCCCCCAAACCGACCGTGCACTTCACGGGCGGGCCGAGGAGCCACGTGAGCGTGAGCTCCGCGTCGTCGTACTCGGAGTCGCGCTCGGGGCACGACCGCGAGGAGGAGCGGGAGCGGGCGTACGCGCATGAGCACGGGCGGCGCTACGCGCACGAGGGCTTCTCGCCTGTCGAGGAGGTGAGCGAGCCGGGCGACGAGGATGAAGAGGACGAGGTGCGCGCGAACTCGATGGTGCGCACGGACTCGAGCGCGACGGCGGTCGAGCACCGGCGGTGAGGGACTGGACTGAACGAACGCCCCTGACGATCCGAACGTCCTAGACAATATTTCACGCCTCTTCATACGCCTCGTCTGCTCACCCGCACACTGTACTCTTACCCTACACCCTCCCTCGTACTCGCCCTATTTTCCTTGCACTACATTCCTGTACGCACGCTGTAGCCGTACGCCCGCCGGTCCTTCCGTGTATCTACTATCCCCCTCTCGTCGTGTCTTGCCACAGGTTACTATTGTTGTTGTACATTGTTATCGCTCTTCTGCTCAATGGGGCATTGTATTACGTGTTACCAATACAATATACTACGATACAACACAAATTCTCGCATAAACTCCGCATAAGACTATTGTGCCTTGTTACAGTAATATCCTTCTGGATCATACAGTCGTCGACAAGGTAAGCCCACAATAGTGACCACCCCCACCCCCATCACCCGCACTTCTCGGTGTCCAACACTCACGTCGAATCATGCATTCGGTTTATTGTCCCATCGCGTAGGATTCAGAAACTACCCCAACACACAACAGTCACTCTACCCTTACGCCACCGTCGTCGTCTCTACTCACCCACATCATCTCCGCGCCTTGCCTCCCACTTTTCCTCCCCACGAATGAGAATTTCACTATTATCCCCACCCATCCCACCACCATCATATGCATCACCCACGGGCGCTCGATGTGGCGCACGCTTCTCACCAATCACAATCGCAATGCGAAGCTCGAACCCCCGAACCGCGACTCTCCCTCGGTCCTCGGAGAGTATCCCATCCAATCCGATTCTACCAATCGAAAACTCTAGGACGGACCATGTGGTATGTGCGTACAGCAGGAAACTCGGATCGCGATGTATCGACCATCGACCATCGATGGGCACTGCGTCTACCAACTCGCAGCTCGCAGCTCTAAGATCTCCGTACGGCCGCCGGCGTGCCCTCTCCTTGTGCAGAGCCTAGCACTCGCCAACTCTCATCGCGAGGATCGTCCATATTCAAAAACACTCAGAAAAAACCATCGCACCACACACAGGACAAGACGATTCGTACAATCCTCGCTTCTATGATTTCATTAAAAAGTACATCGGATAATACAGCGTTTACACTTTGCTTTGCTTTATTCTTCGGAAGCCGGTTTTAGAACGAGGGACCCGTCCGCAGCGCACCGTCTATAAGTCGTACCATACCCGAACGCGCCGCAGACCCTAGGCGACAAGCGCGATGCCCCCGCTCACGTCTCTCAATGGAAGAGAGCAGACGCTTAGAGCGCACCGTCCTTGCGCGCCGCAAACTCAAGCAGGTCCACCACCCGCTTCGAGTAGCCCCACTCGTTGTCGTACCACGAGATGAGCTTCACAAACTGCGGCGACAGCTGGATGCCCGCGCCCGCGTCGAAGATCGACGAGTGGTCGTCGCCCGTGAAGTCGGTCGACACGACCGAGTCCTCGGTGTACCCGAGCACGCCCTTCATCGTCGTCTCCGACGCCTGCTTGACGGCCGCCTTGATCTGGTCGTACGTCGCGGGCTTCTCGAGGCGCACGACGAGGTCGACGACGGACACGTCGATGGTGGGGACACGGAAGGCGAGACCGCTGCGAGGGGTTGTGAGTGTATGCGCATACATGAAGTGAGTAAGGGACGTACGTGAGCTTGCCGTTGAGCGAGGGGATGACCTTGCCGACGGCCTTGGCGGCACCAGTGGACGAGGGGATGATGTTGTTGCCAACAGCACGGCCGCCGCGCCAGTCCTTCTTCGAGGGACCGTCGACGGTCTTCTGGGTGGCGGTGGTCGAGTGCACGGTGGTCATGAGACCCTCGACGATGCCGAAGTTGTCGTGGACGACCTTGGCGAGGGGCGCCAAGCAGTTGGTCGTGCAGGACGCGTTGGAGATGACCTTGAAGCTCGGGTCGTACTTCTCGAGGTTCACGCCGACGACGAACATGGGCGCGTCCGCAGAGGGGGCGGAGATGACGACCTTCTTGGCGCCACCAGCAAGGTGAGCAGAGGCCCTGGGGAAGGAAAGAGCAGATGGTTAGATGGTGCGTCCGCGGGGGTCTGTGACGTCATGCTTACTTCTCGACAGTGGTGAAGACACCGGTGGACTCGACGACGTAGGCGGCGCCGACGGAGCCCCAGGGGATGGAGGCGGGGTCCTTCTCGGCGAAGACGGCGATCTCGTGGCCCTCGACGACAAGCTTGCCGTTGCGGACCTCGACGTGGCCCTTGAAGCGGCCGTGGACGGAGTCGTACTTGAACATGTAGACCTACACAAGCGGTTAGGCGCGGGCCGGGCAACCGGTGGGGATAAAGCGTACCATGTAGTCAAGGTCAATGAAGGGGCTGGGGGAGAAGAGGGCTGTTAGCACCAGGGATTGGGGAATAGGAGGCGGATGGGCTCACTCGTTGACAGCGACGACCTCGACGTTGGGGTTCGCGAGTGCATTACGGAGCACGATACGGCCGATACGACCTGTGTATGCGTGTGTGAGCAGGGTGTATGCGGGATCTAGTGGGTGTATGCGTACCGAAACTAGAGAAGAAAGCGCATATAGGGGTCAATGCGTGTCGCTTAGAGCGGGATCTGGAGGTCAGTGCACGTACCCGTTGATGCCGACCTTGACCTGCAGGAGACAGTCAGCTCGCTGTGTCTGGACGCTAAGCTGGACGACGTACCATTTTCAAGTAGGTAGTGGTGGTGGATGTGGATGTGGTGGGTGGAAGATGAGTGTCTGAGGAAAGGGGCGATGGGGAGGGGGAGGGTATTTATGCCAGGCTATCGATATCGGAGATCCGCACTTTGGCCTGGCGTAATCATCTGCGAAGGGACCTTTCTGGGACTCCAGTCGCCGCCCAGATCGCACTTGGATCGCAGCCGCCGTGTGCGCGCCAAAAGCGCCTTCGCCGCGGGGGCACGAAAAAAAGGTGCGGTGCAGCGAAAACGCAAAACACGAAAAAATCGACCGTCGCTGGCGGAGAGCGCCCGTCTGGCGCCCAGCCAGACGCGTCCGCTGACGTCGTTTTCATCCCCAGTCCAGACTCGGCAGCCAATCAGCGTTGCCAATCAGCGTCGCCCATCGCCCGTCGCCCGCGGTCGAGTCCGGCCCAGAGCCCCGCCGCGAAAAAAAGACCGTCGCACGTCCGCCGTCCCAGAACAGACTGCAAACAGACTGCAAACGTGCCCGTTTTTCTCTTTCGTGCCGATATCGCGCCCTGCCCCATCGCGCCGTCGTCGTCTTGCGCAGCGACGAGCCCGTGGTCGTTGGTCGCACGCGCGCCGCGATGAACATAGCTCGTCTGGCGCTCCGTCCTTCGAGCTCGAGTACGACGCTTCTCGCACGCGTCCATGTCACGGGAGGACTGCAGCAGTCGTGTCGTCGTCGGCCCAGCGATGCGGCGACCGTGGCCATCAGCACATCGATATCGAATTCCTCGCAGGCGCAAGCACACTGAATCATCGACATCATCACTCGTATCTGGTGCGCATGCCCACGCCCGCACGTCGTCATCGCCCCTATCCCTCGCCTATTCGGCCGAGCCCCTTCGCCCCTGGCCATGGTCGTTTTAGCTCTGAGCTTGCACGCTGAGACGCGACGACGGCGGTCCTCGCCCACTCTGCGTTCTCTGCTGAGCTGAGCGTGGCTGAGTGGACGAGCACCGCCCTGGCATACGTGCTCGCCCGCGAGAGTGGCACCAGTCAGACGCACTCGTCTCCTCCGTCAGCGCACACTGCAGCATTCATTCCATCCTTTCCGTTTGTCAGCCCTGCGCATCCCCAACGCCCACTCATTCTTGACTCGAGCTCATGCTGAGGCGCAACCGGCCAGCTCAACCCGCCCCATCGCGCCATACTCGACTACTAGGTGCCGAATACTGGACCGCCACCTCGCCCCGACCTCAGGCTGTTCATTCCTAGCTTTCTCCGTGTGCCATGCACGCCTTTCCACAGCCCGTACTTCTCAGCCGAATGCTGATTCAGGCGCAACCTCCACCGCGTTTCGACTTTTGCTCCTCTCTCCAGCCCTTTTCCTAAGCTCTCTTCGTTTTATGCATGAGCTGACAAACCCCATCTGTGCAGACGCGGCTCTCGAAAAGCCACCCTTCCTCTCGAGCTCTCCTTGCCAACCCCCACTTGCCCTATCCTGCCCTGCCCTACCTCTCCGGCGAACCCAAGCTCGGACGGCAGACTCGCACACCACTGACCAGCGACGCGCCTCCATCGTCCTCCAACGAATCACGAAGCGCGATCGCCCTACATCCCCGCGCCCTGATTGGCTGGTGACGCGCTTCTCATTTTCTGGCCATCACCGCCCGATTTGGAACCTGGTAGGATCGTCGCCGGTCCCGACTCCCGACGCGCCGACTGGCGGACGCCGTGCCGGGTGCTCCGGGCTCGCGCCGTTGACAGACTCTGAGACGAGGAGGACGGGGTGGCGACTGCGAGCGGAAGGACGTGCATGTGCAGCGGGCTCAATTCATGGCTGGTACGTCCTTTCTACTCATCTCTATACTCACCGCGAGAGTCTGTAGCAAGGATCGCGGAGGACCACAGCAGTCGTCGTCCAACTTGCCCACCTCGCGCAAATCACGAACTCCAGACCCCTGGGTACCACTCCCAACTTCCAGGTCCGTCTCCAAAAGTACGGCTTCCGGCTTTCAGCTTTTCAAAGCTCAAGATACAACGTCCAATCTACTGACGAAGGCGCATAACCTAAATACAAGGTTTAGAAGCAAACTTAGCAGCTCCCACACCCACGCTCGAGAGCTCGAGAACGCGGCGAGGACAGTCCAGGGGCGGCGCGCCCTCTTAATATCAAGATTAACGTCGCCGCTGGACTTTGAGTTCGTAACTTTATTAGGTACGGATTACAGAACGTGTGTCGTCCTCCGATCAAGTTCATCGTACTGTATATTTGCTGCGTGTTGCAGTGCGTTAAACCGTGCATAGTCCTGTCATGCCTACATCCCAAATACATTCCCATTGTTCGTCCTTGATCCGTGGATGCGGCGTGCATGCTCGCGACGCGTCCGATCCACCAAGTCCGCGTCGAAGATGCCTGCAGCGTCCCGCAGCGCGACCGGAGTCCCCAGCGGCGCCCGTCCGTGCGAGATGCCTGCTCCCTGACCTTTCCTTCCCGCCACGCTCGTGTTGATGTCGTACGAGATAATTGATGATGCATGCAGCGACACGCGAAGACGCTTTCGGCGTGGGATGATAGACAGTCAGGCTAGGAAGTAGGCCCCTGGCCGGAGCGTCGGGATCGCTTGCAGCTAGGAAGTTGGGAAGTTCAGAAGCGTCCGAACGCGAGCTTGGAGAAGCGATGGGTACAGTAACGTGAGGGAGCCAAGCGCAGGAGAACGCGGGGTGTACGCGGGAAGAGAAACAGGATACGGTGGCGTGACAGAGATAGGGACGGAGGTGAAGAAGCTTAAAACATTCGCGAAGAACATGCCTGAGTCGAAGGCGGACGTAGCGGCGGGCGCGGGGGATTGTGCGGTTCGAAAGCTTTGAGTCCGGGCACTGCACATTCAGTTGGGCTAGCTGTGTATTATGCTGTGGGTATGTTAGGGGGTTAGACCGCGGGAGTCGAACGCGACGACGGCGTGAAGGTGGACAAGCTGCAGGCGGAGGGCGGAGACCCTGAGTACGAATCCAGGAAGCCGAGACGGCGGACGACAGCCTTCGAGCATGTATGCTTGAACGCTTGAGATGAGATCGAATCGCGTTTAGGAGGAGCGGGAGGAACGAGGCCCTGACCTTCTGAGCCGTCGAAGGAGCTAATTTTGGATACCGCAACGACGAACCTGGGCTGGTGACTGTTGCGCAAACCTAGAGCAGACTCAAACGCTGGAGATAATGGCAGCCCACGAGACTTGAGAATTCCAGAGTTCGAAGCCGCCCGCCACGCCCATCCTCACAAGCCCAGCCATCGGCGGATAGCATAGGAGAACGCGAAACGAGGGTGCGGATGCATGGACGCGGATGGACAGGTGAGGAGGGCACGGACGCAAAGGTTAACGCGTACGGCTATGACCATCTGTAATTCGATATCGAATTGTGGGCGCGGACGTCGATCATCTCCACAGCGAGGCCCCATGGGCCGTGGGCCACGGCGCCAAGCGCTTTGCCCCTGGCTAGAGGCTGGATGCAAAGAGAGATCGTGAGATTTGGTAGACGGCTCCTGGCGTGATCCATACTGTACGCTGTAGCGACAGACGACGGATTTGCCCAACTTCAAGATCATTTGGCCAGATAAAACGAGTTCTAGCGACAAATGAGATGGCATACTATGATCTGCGGATGAAACCGAATAGAAGTAGTGGAGACACTTACTATGCGGCAGACGCAACCCCTCCAGTCGTCTCAGTTGCGGTCGACGACACTTCTGGATGTGGATCATGCAGCCTTTGAGCGGGATACTCGTGATTGTCGAGGCCAAGTGACTCCAGCCTACAAGGATGGCATCACGAGGATCCTGACAGAGTTGCCTGACGGACACCGCACTCCAATAACCTGTCAGATTGTCCAACGCTAAGAATCTATCAAGAGCTCACCCATTGACCCTCGTCGCCTTTCCGTAGCCCTCCATTCCGCCCGAGTCGTTGATGACGGCGTCTCTAGAGATCTCTGCAGAGCAAGTGGGCTAGACGATGCCGAACACGCGTTCGTCAACGTCTATCCTACTCGCCCATGTGAGAGTCCGAAGGGCTTATGGAATGATCTTCTCGAAGCCATGAGTCGGCGGTCCACTGTAACAATCATCGATGAGCTAGGTAGGGTAGTGGATGTGCTCAACGACGTCGGCGCCATCGATATCCGCAAATTGCCACGATCGGCCGGAGCCGGCCGGCGAGTTCGTAAGGTTGGCGCTGTGGCAGTTTGAGTCTACCAACCATCTGCCAACTAGCGAACAACGCTGGCGAAACGTCGTCAGCCGTTTGACATACATATCTGTCGTTCCGGATAACGATTATGCAGCGATCTGTCGGCTTTCTGCTCTTCTGGACGTGCAATCTATGAGTATAGTGCGGATTAAGCTTGAATGAGGTACGCTCTCCACTCTTGTTAGTGCACCGATTTTCTTCAGCTAATTCGATGTTCGCATCCTTCACCAGTATATTTGACAGTGGTGATTTATGTTGGATCTTTATCCGGTGACGTCTGACAAAAAGACCACAATTAAACAATACTATTAAGGCGACTCGTCCTTCACCGAATGCGAGCTCATGAACTGCGGCAGCACGTGCTATGTACTGCTTCTATCTTGGCTGTGAAGCAGACTGCCTGTATTTAAAGGATGAAGGAGCTAACCTAGTTTACTCGCTTCAACCTACCTATATCCCACCTTATCATGTCTGCAGACTCAAACGCAGAGCTCATCGCAACATATACAGACTTGTGAGCACATATTCCAGGCCATACTCGGTGTATACTAACTTCCATGCACAGTATACTGAATGCTCGCGCCGAGTACGCCGTCGCAGGTGAGCCTTAGGACGTCGCTCTCCAAGCACCATGAGGTTTCTCATCAACAGCATGTATGCGACAGCTTTAGTTTTCTACGAATACCTCATTACTCTCAAGTACGAAGTCGACTTCGTGTGGAAGAAACGATGGAGCACGGCGACATGGATCTTCGTGTCGAACCGCTACCTGATGCTCGTGAACGTAGTGAGTTTCTTAGTGCCTTTCAGCCCGCAGGTATGTGATGCAAATTCCTCGTTGATTTCACTACTGAGTCTGAGCTGGTGTAGGCGTGAGTCTAGCTTTTCTAGTTCAACAACAAAGTTCGGACACTGAATATATGGCCTAGCTGCGGCAACACGCTAGCCATGAACTTTTTGACCTTCTTCGCGGCACAAGTGATTCCAGTTATCCCCATTCATGGTATGTACACAAATTACTGCAACGATTTCATGCGTACACTGTTTCTGACAGCGTGCACCTCGCAGCATTCTCGACCTTGCGTGGCGTTGCGTTATTGCAAGGGCATCCTTGGAGACTTCAGCTTACATACATCTTGGTCGCACTAGCTGTGGTGTCTGCTGCCTTCGATACAGTGAGTAGCCGTCGGTCAATACATGGCATTGCGACACTTACGATGCGACAAAATTTAGTTTGAGAACTTTACGTCGCTTTGGAGCTACGTTTTCGATCCCCTCCTGGGATCATTATGTTTCTTCGCTGGCTCTTCCGTGGCGCCTAGCGTTTCTCATGGGTGGGTCCAGCGAGCCTATCTTGCCTATTGTACTATGAGCTGACTGCTAATTCGTCCGCGATACTTTATCCTAGTGGTATGCATATGATCATAGTCTATTTCAAGCTGCTTTCTAACAGTCTCATTGATAGCGTATACTACCGGTGCTGTCGTCGGCATATTGTCAGCCTCGATCGTGCTTGTGATCACCCTCATGAAAACGGTGCGGCAAGTCCGACAAGCGTCCTCGATTGGGTTGAAGGCTACCTTGAGCACAGTCCTCTTGCGAGATGGTACGTCCGACGACTCTGAGGTTGAGCACTTAGTTAACAAGAACCCATAATAGGAAGCATGTTCTTTCTGTAAGCGCATTTGCATTAAAGTACGGATCGATTCCGACTCATCCACGGTGCAACCTAGTCTCGTGCTGTTTGTCGATATTTTTGTCACCGCAACGAACGTACGTGTCTATGTCGCCTCAAGGACCATCTTCCAAGTAGTGACCTATAATACAGGGCGTGGTCTTAGCCGGGCCTGTGCCAGATATCATGATACCCACCATCGAAATGTGCGCAAGCACGTACTCTTCTCGGCCATCCACCACTGACAATGTCTACTTCAGATTAGGCCAAGTACTGCTCTCGCGGTTCATCATCAATCTCCGCCAGGTCGACACCCCGACTACCAACGCGTCCACCAATCAACCTCGCTCGCGCATGTCTAGCCCGAACTTCCGCGTGCCGACGATAGATGAGGTTGTCGGGAACCTCGGCGAACCGCTGGATTTCGTCGAGTATTGTGTGGACGATGACGAAGATGACGGCGCAGACATCGGGCATGTTGATACGGAGGCGGAGCGAGCGAGTACGGATGAAGCGCGCCGGTCGTCAGTCGCAGACATCGAAGCTGGGACAGCCCTCGCTCTCGGAGATGATCTGGAATGAGTGGGGTGGTCAGATGGAGGTATGTTGTGCGTCGCTGGCTTCATGATGAAAAGAGTGTCTGACTTTGCGCCAGGCCGTTCCTCTGTGTCTTCCTTGTCGTTCATGGCCGATGCCGGCCAAAGTGTATTATTTATGCTCTAACTTAGTCCGTCGACTTCGCAGAATGTATGCACATTCGGCAGTGATGTGTATGTCTCATGCGCATGTATGATGCTAGTGGGCTCTACATCAGTTGGCATTTGATTGTGTATCACCTCATCGTGCGCTACTGAAACGTGCTCATACAACGAGGTACGTCCCGTGTGCTTCTCATGATGGGGTATATACAACTCATATCCTTATCGTCAACTATTAGTGATCTCTCATCTTGATGCTCATCTACAGCACCCTACTGAGTACTGACTATGTTAAACTATCGCATCCTATAGGGCAAGATTACGCACCTAGAAGCCAGACCTCTAAGAGCCTTCATCCATGGCCATAATTGATCTGTGTGGAAGCCGATCCCATGAGTATTGGTCAATCTAGCACTATCAGCTCGATGGCGGATTAGCTGAAACGGTCACTAAACGCTCTTTAAAACACGATAAAGCAAGACCAGCGGCCAGATAACCACGGAGTGGATCCTTCTCTCATTCGGACACAACCATGTCGAACAGCTCTGACTCGGGCGCAATCGCAGTCTATGCACAATCGTGAGTAGAGTCTGATCCAGCCTCTCGTTGTCTTGCTCAAATATAGATACCAGCGTGCGAGAGGCTCGGGCTGAGTACGCTGTTGCAGGTATGTGAAATGTTCATCTGGCGTTTTATCCCATATCTACTCTCTGATCGCATATAATGAATACCACAGCCCTGATTTTCTATGAGCATCTCGTACTGATGAAGTACGAGATAGACTTCCTGTGGCGAAGGAAGCGGAGTCTCGGCACCTGGATCTTCGTGTTTAATCGGTATTTCATGGTGTCGAGTGTATTGTTTATGATAACACCCGCTACTTCACAAGTGAGCGACGGTATTGAAATGCATGAACGAACCTAAACTCATACTTTATAGGTGTAAATTTGTTTCGGTTATCTAGTATGCAGTTTGGGCCTGACCTGAATGTCAGCTGTAACAATTGGTTAGCCATGAACTTCCTCGGTACCATAACATACGGGACGATAACGCTGATTCCTATGTATGGTGAGTTTACTTGTAGAGATCTCGTATCGCTCCTGGCGAAGTTCTCACATTATGCACTACTTAGTCTTCGCAATCTTGCGTATCTACGCGTTGTCTCAAAACCGGCCCTGGGGACTCCCTGTTACGTGCATTCTAAGCGCACTATATATGACGGCCGCTATCCTCACTCTGGTGTGTGAAGCATTCCTTGCCTTTGATTCCAATGCTATAACAAGCTTTAGTTTTTGGGCTTTACGAATACCTGGACCTACGCCAATGATCCTGTCCTGGGGTCAGCGTGTCTTTTCGTCGCTTATTCGGTCCCCGCTAACATCGCTCAACGGTATGTGCTTTGAGTCATCTTGTGTGCTATGTTTCACATAAATGATCGTGGGATGCCTGGTGCCTGCCTTCAGTAGTACGTATACAATCATCGTTTCAGGAATTCATGATTGACAATGTGCAGTGAATACGGCCGCTTCTGTTATTGGAATTATAGCGGCCGGGGTTGCACTTGTTGTCACCCTGATGCAGACGGTTCAACAGGTGCGGGCGACAGCTCGGACTGGAGCAGCAAGCCCTCTGAGTACAATCATATTACGGGATGGTACGTCTGGCATACTTAGATGCACAATCAGTTGACGAAACTTTATGAAGGAAGTCTTTTCTTCCTGTTCGTGTCTACGCTCAATTCGCCCGAAATCAAGACTTATACGAAGCATTACGTATATATAGCGTGTCCATACTGCAAGACGTCTTTGTTGCAACAATCAGCGTATGTGCCTGTCATTCTAAGCAAGCTGTCTAATATTTCGCCGGCATTTGTAGAGTCTGAATATAGACACAGCTGCAACTGACATCATAGGTCCGTCGCTGTCTATGTACGTCTTCAACAATTCTCCCTTGTGGATGCACTTGACATTTCTTGGACTAGGATGGACCAAATACTACTTTCGCGCTTCATCGTCAATCTTCGTCAAGTCGACCCCTCAAGCACTGCTTCCACCATTGATCGGTCCACTTCACAGCACTCCACCATAGCATTCCGCGTGCGGAACTTAACCATGAACGATGTTGTTGGGAATCTCGGAGAGCCGCTCGACTTCGTCGAATATAAAGTGGGCGATGACGACGGCGATAGCGACGGGGTACAGTCGAGCGGTAGAGATCCGGATACTGAGTAGGGGGGCCGTTTAGACGGCGGACCTGGGGATATCTGAGAATGTCAGTGCTGCTACTGAATGATGAGAGCATATGCATCGCCGAATCTCATCGCAATTACTCTGATACATAGTAGTACATAGCGTGCTCTTGTCGTTATTGTACCCATCTCGACGCGTATTCTCCTCCATCCCTTGAGCGGATATTTTTTGCAGACGAGCATCGGGAAGTGCATTCACGCTGCGCTGCAGCATGAGGAGAGCTCGTGAAGAAACAGTCTCCAAGCCCGAAATGAAATTCAGTAAACGTTGTCAGAGCTTGGCTGAACTCGGTGTAGTCGATCGTCTGGTACCGGCACAGGAATGGCTTCGCGAAGATCCAGACAAGGTTGCGACGTTGCGTGATGAACATTGCACTCTAATGATCTCTCAGATTTCTCAGGGTTTGGAATTTATCAGGAGCTTCATCACAGATATTTCACGTTACTGGGCAAGGTATAGAAGCCAATTGCCTCTGTTTGTACATGTTAGCTTCGGAGGCCCGACTTATCCCACAAATGGACGAGCTCGAGGCTTCCATCCAAGCGAGACTCGGACCCATCAAACAGCACCTCCACGTCTCCTCCCACCATCACGCACAGCTACACCATCGCTTGGCTGTCCATGTTAGTCCCTGTATACCGGTCCTGTTTGCCTCCTGGGCTGTATTGTCAGCCCATCGGATGCTAACGCACCGTCCCCCGCGTCAGCACGCATGCCGCGGCTAGTCCCCATTTGCCGACACCCTGCTGCCGACAGGCTTCCAATTCCCAACTAGGTTCAGACCTTTCTGGTTACCGCGTTGCAATCGACGGACACAGCATGCCAGCACACTCGAACGCTTCGAGGTAATCACGATGGTTGCTGCATTGGGACGTGTCGATAGCTACTGCGCCACGGGAACGCGGAGCCCAAGCTACAGGCGCGACAGACGACCTCGGATACTCGACCCTACCCCACCTCTTCTCTCCTCTCCTCCTCGAAAGCAAAACCAGCGAAAGCAAACCAAAAGCTCCCCATCCTCAACCGCCACTACCTTTCCCTACCACTCCAGATACCCTGAGCTCTACTCGAGAGGAGCCATGGGATCCGGCCGAGACCGAAGGCTTGAAGACCATATCGCGAGCTGCCACGATGTCCAGAACTGTTAGTACGGAGAGAAAAAACTAGTCTGATGAGGGCCAACATACGGAAAACCGTGATGGATGGCGTTGCAGCGAGGGCTGCATTCATCTCCTACTCCCCAGCAAAGACCTCCACGCGTCGCCGTGTACCACGACGCGCGTGTCTTGTAGGCTCATGTCGCGCGTTCTGTTCAGTCCCCCAAAATCAGTGAGTCTTATGTCATGCACCTGTACATGAAATAGATACTGACTGAGACGCGAGATAATGTGCGTTGCAGCGGGGGCTGCATCGGCGAGGGAGAGGAGGTGCCGCGACGTACGTCGGCGGCGAAGCGTTCGAGCTCGATGGGTGAGGGAAGGTGGTGGATGATGGAAGACAGTTGCAAATTGGCACCACTCGAAATGAAGTGGTCGAAAGCTGTCCAGCGGTACGTCAGCCGCCTCGTTCTCCACGCCGACGCAAGAGATTTGCTCACCAATACGACAGCGACTCGATAGCAGGTGCATTTCTTGTACTACAGAGATTATGTCGTCAATGCAAAACCTGTATCCTGAATGGCACCGTCGACGTACGTTTTATGTTATCCAATATTTTTGTTTCTTTTGTGCTATAGGCGAGTGTGAGGCCGGCGCGGACACTCGCGGAAGCGGAGTGGGCGCAGGTGGTGGGAGATGCCACCCGTGCCAGGCGGAGGTGGTGGTGGTTGGGGGGAAGGCCGGCCTGAGGAACAGAAGAGGTGAGGAGGAGGGTTATATGCGCATTCGGAGTTGGAGGCTCACGGGGGCTGACTGCATGTAGGTGCCCGATCCCGCTCGCGCATCGGTCGTTTGGAGGCTGTAGGCCAGTCAAGGTTCAAATATGGCATGGTACGGTGCTTCTTCGTG
Organism: Pleurotus ostreatoroseus; assembly: GCA_005298045.1. NCBI lineage: Eukaryota > Fungi > Basidiomycota > Agaricomycetes > Agaricales > Pleurotaceae > Pleurotus > Pleurotus ostreatoroseus. The sequence continues at coordinate 31,146 of SWBT01000225.1, read as the reverse complement.
TATGCGAATCTCCAGCATCCGATATGTCTCAAAAAGTAGGTAGATTCTCTCAGCAGACAACTTTCTTCACTCATACTGAGATAGTTTGTTCGAAGTCACTCACTGTCGCTTTTTTGTATCTACGTATTAGATTTGAGAGCTCTACTTCTGCTCGACTCGGGCCAGCGTTAGCCTTCGATACATTCGAAGACAATCCTTCCTGTCAGCCGCCACTGGTTGGCTTATGAGGTCAGTACTTCTCCTCGTTCCGTTAGCTTCTCTTTGATCGATCATACTATCAGGGCGTATGGTGATAATATGTGATTACTGCGTGCTCAAAACGTGCAGTGGTTTCAATGTGCACTAGGCCGCAAGCGGACTTGGGCTTGACGCAAAGAACGCTTGATTAGAGGACACGACTATCAAGAGAACTTTGTCACGATATAAAGTACTGCGAGCAGCTTTGCCGAATTCTCTAGCTAGCCTTCCCCTACATCTGGCGACCTTGTCCGATTTTCTAGCATTTTCTCTTCCTCCCATGCCTCATGCAATACGCGAAAGCAAGCCGAGAAAAGCATCTCTTCCTTCTCCGCTACCTCCTTTGCCTAGTCAACTTGAACTGAGACGTTGAATCCACTCTACAGGATGCGCACGCCAGAAGACTCGGTTTGACTGATGACGATGGGAAGGTATGTGCTGCGCTTTGATTTTGATGATACATATCCAGCTGATTTATCCTATTTCCGCTTCAGACTGGCGTGCATGCTTGTAGCAGTCTCACACATTGGATTGCAGCCGCTCATGCTTATAGGGTGCTGTAACGCTTCTTATTGTGACCGTGATATGAAGAATTCATCAGATGCTCCAGGTATCGTGTTTCATCGAAGTTGCACTACTACACACAGGCAGTTCAGCATCACAATCAGAAGTACTAGTATTTAGACCGCCGACTTACGGACGAAGAATCGCTTGAACTCCCCCCTCGCCGTCACAGAGACACATGTCGGCAGCATCTCAAGCTGAGATTATTGCAGCATACAACGATTCGTGCGTAAATGTCCTGCGTGAGCTGAAATTAAACACTAACATGATCATGTAGTGTGCTTGTCGCTCGCATCGCCTACGCTGCTACAGGTACCCGCAATGTCCAGTTGGCAGTGATCGCGATGTAATGGTTTCTTGCCCTATCTTTTGTAACAGCACTGGTGCTATACGAGTATCTCCTCACCCTTGGAGACGATATCAACTTGCTGTGGAAGAAAAAGTGGAACACCACGACCTGGATTTTTGCGTCCAATCGATATCTTCTTTTAGGGAATGTGCTAGCCACAAGCGCACCTGCCGTCCCTCAAGTGAGTAATGCAGCTGAATGTTCTATTCTGGTCATTGATCTCTCCTTGTAGATGTAAGTTTCTCTTGTAGTGGGCAAAGACATGCTCCATGTCCGACGTGTTTGGACTCTAGCTGCAATAAGACTCTCGCAATGAGCTTTATCGGGTTTCTCACGACCGAGACGTTACCAACTCTCTCTATACATGGTACGTGCTTGCATTCGCAATGCGATGCTGCATTTCTGATTTTCTCATCGCCGTATTCTCCAGCGTTCACAATCCTACGTAGTTATGCTTTACTAACAAATCATCGGAGGGCACTCCTCGTGATGTGGATCTTAGTCGTATTGGCCCTGTCTGTGATCGCTGTCGATACCGTACGTGTCTATCTCTGTGTTTCCCAGCTCTTTGAAGTATCTCGCTGAGACAGGTCTCAGTTTATCAGCTTCACAGGCACCTGGGTATACACCGACGATCCGATACTAGGTTCAACATGTAATTTCGCTGGCTATAGTATCGGCGCTAGCATAGTCCAACGGTACGTTCCGAGGCGAGTTCAAGAACGCGGCTTCATCAGCTCATCCATATATAATGCGTGGCGTCTACCAGTGGTCTGTAGTAAACTTCAAACGCGGACCATCAACTGAATACCTTAACAGTTAATATCGTTGCATCGGTGATCGGTATTCTATCAGCCGCAGTCGCTCTCGTCGTCACTTGGTCGAAGACAGCAAGTCAGATACGGCAAGCATCCTCTCATGGATTGAAAGCAACTCTCAGTCAAGTCCTTCTCCGTGATGGTAAAACTCTCAACTTTACAACTATATATTCCGCTGATGAGATCATATGTTAAGGGAGCATGTTTTTCTTGAAAGTCTTTGGGCCTTCTCAACTAGACCTCCGCTAATATTCGATGGGTTCTAGACTAATACTACTCGACAACATATTCTCCACGGCAGCAAATGTACGTACATACGTATTTCATTAGAGCCTTAATGTCTCACTGACGGGTGCAGGGTTCAATCACGAGCTCATTGGTCTTCACTGTTCTGTTGCCTTTTCTCGATATGTACGCTCTTATGCGCTGCACGATATGGTACTAACCGTGCCTAGTCTAGTATGCCGAAGGTCCTGCTGTCACGCTTCATCATAAACCTTCGCCAGTTCGACATCCGGATTAGTAACTCGACCGTCACTCAGCAGCGCTCGCGCTTCTCGACCATAACCTTCCGCGTGCCTACGAAGGATGAGGTCATCGGAAACCTCGGCGAACCCCTCGACTTTGGTGCTTATCAGGTAGACGACGGCGAACACATTGAGCACGTGGACCTCGAAGCGCAACAAGAAACTACGGGCGATGCGCGCAGGTCATCAGTCGCAGAGATCGAAGCAGGGCCCTCTTTTACTCGCGGGGATGGTGCATGAGTGGTTCAGCCGAAGGGGATCGGGATGGGGGTGCGTCGCTAACTTCATATCAAGTCGAAAGGAGAGTTTGACTTTGGGCCAGGTCATTCTACTTTGTCTTCCTAGTCGTGATAGCTCTACGGGTTGGTGCCGGCCGAAATGTATTATCTGCCCTTGAACTTGGTCCGCCAACTTCGCAGATTGCACGCGCATTCAGTGAAGCGTACGTCTCATGCGCTCGTATGATGCTGATGAGCTCTGCATCAGTTGGCATCTGATTGTGTATCATCGTCTTGTACGCTACCGAAATGTGCTCATACAACGAGGTGCGCTCCGTGTGCGTCTCATGAAGTCTATACAACTCATTTCCTTATCGTTAATTATTAGTGATCCTCTATCTTGATGCTCATTTACAGAACCTTGCTGAGTGCCAACCATCGCACACTATAGGAGAAGATTACACACCGAGAAGCCAGACTCCTAAGTGTTCTCATTCATGACGTGTGAAAACCGCGCCCTGATATCAGTCGGTCTGGCATCATTGACTCAATGGCCGATTGGCTGAAACGGTCACGAAGCTCTTTCAAAACCATCTTAAAGCAAAGCCAGCAGCCAGATGATCACGGATTGGACCCTCCTTTCGTCTGGATGCAGCTATGTCGAACAGCTCTGACCCAGGTGCCATCGCACTATATGCACAATTGTGAGTAGTCTATTTTTGCTTTCCATTGACTTGCTTAAATATAACTACCAGTGTACGAGAGACTCGGGCTGAGTACGCTGTCGGAAGTATGAGCAATGTTCATCTAACGTTTTATCCTGCATCTGTCTAATCGCATACGCTGAATATTGCAGCTCTTGTTTTCTACGAGCACCTCGTGCTCATGAAGTACGAGATAGACTTCCTATGGCGAAGAAAGTGGAATGTCGGCACCTGGATTTTTGTCTTCAACCGGTATTTCATGGTGTCAAGTGCACTGTACTCAATATTGCCCTCCATTCCACAAGTGAGCGATAATATTGGAATGCATAGACGAACCTGAAACTCTGCTTTATAGGTGTAAGCTCGCATCGGTTATTCAGTGTGCGGTTTGGACCTAACCTCGATATCAGCTGTAACAATACGTTAGCTATGAACTTTCTCACTTCTATAACAGCTGGGACTATAACGATAATTCCAATGCATCGTGAGTCTATTTGCAGAGACATCGTATCGCCCCTGTCAAACTTCTCACGTTCTGCACTACTTAGTATTCGCAATTTTGCGTATCTATGCAATATCTCAAGACCGGCCCTGGGGGCTCCCTGTTACGTGCCTCCTAGTCGCTCTATACATTACGGCCATCATCCTCAGTCTAGTATGTTAAGCATTCCTTGCCTATAATTTCCAATGCTACGACAAGCTCCAGGTTTTAGACTTTACGGACACCTGGGCTTATGCTGCTGGCCCTGCCCTGGAGTCATCGTGTTTGTTCGTCGCTTTTTCTGTTTCCTATAGCATGGCTCAACGGTATGTGGTTTGAGTCATTTTATGAGCTATGTCTCACATGAATGATCGTGGGCTGGCTGGTGCCTGTCCTCAGTTGTACGTACCCAATCACCGTCTTCTAGGGGTTCTTGAATGATTATATGCAGTGAACACGGCCGCTTGTGTTATCGGGATCATAGCGGCCACGATTGCACTTGTTGTGACCTTGATGCAGACAGTTCAACGGGTACGGGGAACGGGGGCAGCAAGTCCACTGAGCGCGATTCTACTACGGGATGGTGCGTCCGATATGCTTAGATGCACCGCCAGCTGACGCCCTACTCAGGAAGTTTTTTCTTTCTGTTTGTGTCTGCGCTCTATTCACCTAGAATCGAGACTGATCCAGAGCACTCCATAGCATAACCATAGTGCAAGACATTGTCGTGGCCACAGCAAATGTACGTGCCTATTATTCTAATGATACTATCCGGCATCTCATCGCCACTTGCAGGGGTTTGATATAGACACGCCCGCGACTGATATCATAGGTCCGCCGCTATCCATGTACGTCCTCAATACGTCCTCTCTATGGATGCGATTAACATCCCCTGGACAAGGATTGACCAAATATTGCTTTCGCGCTTCATCATCAATCTTCGTCAAGTCGGCCCCTCAAGCACTGCTTCCAACACTGATCAATTAACCTCACGACACTCAACCATAGCATTTCGCGTGCGCAACTTGACAATGAACGACGTTGTCGGGAATCTCGGAGAGCCGCTCGACTTTGTTGAATACAAGGTGGACGAGGACGATGAAGACAGCGACAGTGTACAAGCGAGAGGTCCCAATTCCAATACGGAACAGGGGGAGCATTCAAAACTTGGATCTAGGTCCGAGGATCACGTCGGCCATGGTGCATGATTATCCTCAAGAACACTTCGGCGTCGGAGGTAGATCGTGTGATACTAGCCTACACGACGGGTGGATGGGCTGATGCATCGAACAAACGCATAGATGCACAAATGAGATTAAGGCAACTACAGTAATCCTGGAATATATATATCATTCGTTTCGCAGGACTACTTGTACAGCAGTATCGGGTGCTATTGTTCATGTCGCTACCACCTTGACGCGCATTCCCTTGCGCATACGTTCCTCATTGATGGGTATCAGGGCGTACTTAGATGCATGCTGAGTCACAGTAGGGTAAGAAGAATCGACCTCAGTGTCGGGACCGTAGCACGATATACAAACAGTTTAGACTGGAAGTCACTGAACAGGCACGTTGTCGGAGCTTAAAATGAGTAGACTCCGAGTGGCAACAGACCGGCCGTTGCCGGGCGGCCCAATGTTCTCATCCGTCGACATCCCTCGTTTTATCTTCGTCCTCATCGACTTCGCAGTATTCGCCCACTTGAGAGTGAGACTTACGTGCAGAATAGTGGCTTACTGAAGCTCGACGTTCATTCTGTGTGACGATCGTATGGTACTTATCGCGTTTGATCAACGAGGTAAGCTTCGCATACTTCTCATCACGTAGTCTATTCAGCTCATATCCGTACTGTTCGCGTCTTGCACTACCAGTGGTTTATTATTCTATCTTGATACTTAGTTGCATGACCTTGCTGCGTGGCAACTATCCTAGCTTATATGGCAAGGCTACGCGCTTGGTGACCAGCCACTCAATTGACTTCGTTCTTGGTTATGATCGTTCTGCACAAATGACAAGGTCGTGTGTATTGGTTGCTGTCTTATCAACGAGTTGATGAGCCACCTGCTACGGTTTTGAAGCTTTATCGAACCGATGATAAAGCCAAGACTCTAGCGTCAGATGACCATGGGCTGGATCCCCTCTCTATCTGCATACTGCCATGTCGACAAGTTCTGACGCAAGCCTCATTGCAAAATACGAACATTTGTGAGTTGAATATGTTTCATCTTTCGCATGTTATACTCAAACCTCAATATTAGTGCACTTGAGAATCGGGCTGGCTACGCTGTCGCAGGTATGAGCAGGGTGCATCTGACGTTATTGTCATACACTCATCCTTCGGTCGCGTATCTTGTATACGACAGCTCTCGTAATTTATGAGCACCTCGTTCTTCTCAAGTACGATATAGAATTTTTATGGAGGAGGAAGTGGAGTGCGGTCACATGGATCTTCGTGTTCAATCGGTATTTACTGTTAGCAACGGTGCTGTTCTCAATATCACCTGCCGTTCCACAAGTGAGTCATACGATTGATTTGTATGGTACGACTCTTGACTCACGTTGGATAGGTGTAAGTCTCTGTATCGGACGGGCTACTTGGTTTGACCTTGAGCCCGGTTACTAGCTGCAGCAATGGGTTAGCTATGGATTTTTTAGCCTCTATAACAGCTGGGACGATACCCACTATCCCTGCCCACAGTGCGTACATCTTCAAACGTCTTGTTAGACCTGTCGAGAATCTCACCCTCTTTCCTACTTAGTATTCACGATCTTGCGTAGTTACGCATTATCTCAAAACCGGCCTTGGAGACTCTCCCTTACGTGCATCTTGGCTGCCCTAGTTCTGACCGTAGTGATCCTCAATTTGGTACGTTGAAACATGTATAACGGTTTCCTATCTATCTCATAACGGACTTTAGCTTTCAGACTTTACCGAAACCTGGGAATATGTGACTGATCCTCTCCTAGGCTCATCATGTTACTTTGTCGGTTCCTCTATTCCCATAAGCATAGCTCAACGGTATGTGCTTTGGCTCATGACATGTATCATGTTTGATACTAATCATCGGGGGATGCTTGGTGCTTGTCCTCAGTGGTATGTGTTTGATCAACGTTTCTTGGAAGTAATCTGATGATAATGTATAGTAAGCACCGCCGCCTCTGTGATTGATATCGCTGGGGACGCGATTGCGCTTGGTGTCACCTTCATGCGGACAGCCCAGCATGTGCAGAAAGCAGTTCTGATTGGAGTAGAAGCCTCATTGAGTACAATTATGCTACGGGATGGTACGCCTAAAACATCTTGTGCATAATCAGCTGACGCAAACTCTATGAAGGGAGCCTTTTCTTCCTGTTCGTGTTTGCACTAAGCTCGCATCAAATTGGAATTAATTCTCGCCCCCTGATAGCTTAATTCTACTCCAAGATATCGTCGTTGCAGTAACAAATGTTCGTGTTTGTCACTCTAACGCTCCTCTACAGTATCTCACCGACAATCATAGGGGTCCAATATAAACACGCCCGTAACTGATGTAATAGATCCGCCGTTGGCCGTGTATGTCTTCAATATTCTCTTTACCAGGATATGCTTGACAATCCATGGACTAGATTGATCCAAATCTTGCTTTCACGCTTCATCATCAACCTTCGTCAAGTGAACCCCTCGACCGCAGCATCCACTGCTGGCCAGTTCACCTCAAGATACTCCACCATCGCATTCCGCGGGTCGAATGTTACGATAGATGATTTCGTCGGAAATCTCGGGGAACCGCTCGACTTCGTGGAGTACTGTGTAGATGACGACGACGCCTCTGACAGCAGTACACAAGAGGACGACATGGATCCAGATATCATGCAGGAGGGTTGTTCGCATGCACAGCTAGATCAACTGGAGGTGCGTTACACGATGCTGACCTGTCGGGCCAACCAGCATCTGACATTTTCGACAGGTCTGAGGTCCTCGAACTGATGACGAAATCCCCAAAGTCTGATGCATCGAAAACACTTCACGAACATTCTGTGTGACGGTGATTATGGACACTGATATGTGTACAATAATTAACACTATGGACCTTCTCAACTTCCACGTCGATCATTCTTTATTCGCGTTGCACATATCTATCAGCTTATCTCTTTTGTAAGCACTCATTGCTCAGGTTCTATGTTCCGCCATATATACGACTCAAAGCCACACAAGTAGACTCAGCCCCACAGTAATCTGAATAAAGCTTGATATATTGCTTTGGTATGCGCCTTTCGGAGGTTAATTATATCTCGTAAAGGGGTATCTACAGGTAAGTTGCTCGTCCGCATCGTTACGTCTATACGAGCGTTTCATATGTTTACAAGATTGCTGCCAAGATATCGTTACACAAGACCCGACAAGTCATAACATACGTAAATCGAAGTGGCCCTATATTCTTTGCTAAGCAGAACGAACCAAGTCAGACTCGCAACTTGGCTGCAATCATATGGACCCGCTGTCCCTGCTCGAGCATACGTCCTGAGTAACGTGGATACGGGTGCATGAGCCTTTCTCGGGATCGTTGACGAACGTGGACGAGCCGCCCGCCTGCAACGTCGACATGTTGCTGAGCTGGATCGGGCGGCTCTGCGACGACTGCGAAAGTGTGTCCATCTGTGCGCGTGTGTCCGACATCCACGCCTTCCCTTGCGTAACGCGGTACACGATCATCAACGCCGACACCGCCTGCGAAACGGATCGGCGTGTTAGCAGATGGGCATGCATCTCGGAAATTGGATTCGCTAACCTGCACAAGGGAGGGCGCCTGGCAGAAAACGTTCTGTAGCGGGCTGCCGAGGATGTAGGGCACGATGAAGAGGATGAGGAAGATGGAGTAGAGCAGTGCCGATTCAACTATCATGGCGATAGCGCTGGTATATTGCGAGAGATAGCCACGACCGAGTACTCCGGCGACACGTCGACGGAAGAATGTGATACGACCAACGATGACCAGGGTTACGAAGATATTGAGTGCGAGTGAGAAGCACCAGAACGGGGTGACGAACTCAATGCCGCCAAAGGCGGGGCCGGTTGCGGTGACTTCTACGACGAAGAAGATACCGAGGACTGCGGGTTGAAATTAGTGGGCGAGAATAACGAGGAAGGACAGCTAGATTTCGACTTACCGAATTCAGCAAGCCAGATAATCGCAGCAACAAGGAGGGTGAACCAGTCGGGAACGAAGCTGTTCTTATACACGACCGTGCAGCGCCAAAGCTGATGTTACAGAACTGGGCATAAGGGTCCGCTTCAAAATATTCGAGATAAATGTGCTCACCAGTAATGCATCTGACAAGAACGCAGACACAGCGAGACTGCTGTCACTCGCCGAGTTGAGGATAATGGCGGTTTCGGTAGGCGGCGGACCCCCCGGGTTGGGGTTGCCAACGAAGCACAGCACAATGAGCTGCATGGACGTTCCTGTGTATATGGTGCTGACGACAAACATGAGAAAGACATAGATAATGAGCAGTCTGTCCCAGAGCGAGGTCGCCCGTCCAGCCCTGAATCCCTTGATGAACATCGCAAAGCATTGCAGGCAAAGTGTTACGACAACGCCGTATGCGATGCACATGACTAGTGCCCCCCATAACTGGGCACAATCAAGGCTGGTAAGGGGAGAGGGAGCGGTGTAAACGGGCTGCGAAGAGTTGTCGGACATCGTCGTGTCGCAGAACGGTGGCGCTAGAGACAGCGAACGACGCTGCACAGACGTCTTATGAGGGCCCTGCGTCGGATATATCAAGCAAAATTGGCTACCACGCAATCCTACAGCAGGTCACGATAACGTTTGTCAGTGGATGAGAAGTCTGAGCGGAGAGGGTAACACGACTTACTTCAAAGCGGTAAGGGAGCGCATTCCACGAGGGATGTGCGTGTGGTGTGCAAACTTGATACATAGTTTACCTTTCATGGGTTGGGAGATCAGGCGTACCATGCTGCTGGCGGCACCTCGTATCATCTCATCTATCCAAATTTCGACGCCTCATTTAAAACTTCGCTGAATCTGATTGGGGGAAAGAGTCAAGTCGCCGATGCACAGGAAGGTACAAATACTTTTGAAGGAGTCGGTCGAGTTGAAGCAGCGATTTTGCCACCAAAGTATAGATTTTGACATCGCCCAGAACGATCTGCAGCATGGAGGCAGGCGCATCCGAGCGTATCAAGCTTCGGTCACTATGGCACAGGGAAAAGACTCGAGTCGAGGCCTGCAACGTTGACTGATAGTGTCAGAAAGCGTTGGAAGAACGCGGGTGTATCATAGATGCGACTCACCTCATTGCAGGATTGAGCCCCTACAGCATTTGCTGAAAAACACGCAGGGATTACCGTATTTATATTCCAGACGATGGTCAGATTCTGTCCAATTGTATATGTTCGTAGAGCAGGAAGTACATAGCGCCCACGCCATGCCACTTCTCAGAATTCCCCTACAACGCGCACATTGGGATCGAAAAATGTCTGAAGTATGTGTTGTTGAGCCCAGTCCTCGATCGCTTCCCAGTTCTTGCAAGTATGAACGGAATCAGGGTCCCACATTGCTTGATTCTTGCTGTCGCTCCACATCATCGTGTTCACGCTAGTATGAGTGGTCAGATGTAGGTTGTTCGATTCAAGGAAATCATGCAACGTCCTTACCTAAGATCCGCAGAGCACATCAAAGCTTGTCGCAGCATGTTCAGACAGTGACCGATATGGTCAGGAACCATTGCGCCGGGAATCTTGCCAACGTTGCCAGTAGCGGGGTCAGCATAGTGGTCCATATAGATGGTCTTTCGTAGGAAGTTCTGGCATAAAAGTCTGTTAAGACGACTGTCGTTCACATAGAATAAAGGGCACGTACAAGGCAGTGGAGATTATGCAACACCGATAGTTGGACGATGTAGTGATCAGGATCATCGGGGATAGGCAACGTCTTCTTCGGCAGACGGTCGGCCTCGGCCCTGCTGATCTGCGACGGTCCCTTGTCTGTATCGGTATTAGAGCGCGCAAAACGTTCACGGCTTAGCACATACAGTTGTATAGACTCGTCCATGCGTCATCCACTTCGTCCGACGGACCACCGCAAAAGATACTAGCGGATTTATTCACGCGTTCGTCGAAGTGTCTTGTCTCATAGAGAATAGCGTCATTGGCGGGAGCTAATTGTCGTACGTGAGAAGGCAGTACCTGACGGAGTTAAGATACTCACAGTACACGAGGTGCGCTTCGATTTTTGCTGACTGAAAGGTGTCTCGCAGGGGCGCAACGAGCAAAGCCAGAATGACAACACTCTGGACCAGAACTACCCAGCCTAAGACTCGAAGTTTTCTTCGAAACGACGGTATCTTCTGGGATTCCGAGGATGGTTGCTCGTTGACGACGGGTACACCAAGAAGGGGTACATGGTCTTCGCCGTCAGAGGATCCCATTTCGCTAAGGTGAACCATAGCAAGGCGTCTTGGGTTATGGGAGAGTGTGGAAGAGGTGGATGGACTGAGTACGTTCCAGATATTCACATTTCTTTCCGAATTCTCAGTCGGAACATGAGGAAAAGCGCATGACAATGCAGCCGTTCAAGAGATTGTGAATGCTCGTCGCTGTCGGGGTTGTGCAACCGATCGAAGGAATTGTGCTGCTAGAATTCCCTGTACGTTAATAATTTTCCCACGAGAACACTGAATCCGAACCTTCTACAACACGCTCGCCCCAGTCCGGGCGAAAGGAAAGGTAACAGACTTGTCCGGAAAGATCGGTGGGCTCAACCCCAAAAGCAGGGTCCTTCTCCTTCTGGCATCATGACAATCTCCTTACGGAACGACAAATGTGACTGGCTTCAGGTGATTCTAGTATGCCTTGTCCTCTAGGCTTTGAGCGTTGTCGACGGACAGACACTGCTGAACCGCATGTATGATGCCCGTAACCAATATTCTTATCAATTTTGGCGGACTTGGCGTAAAGACATCATGTACGGTGTCCATGTGTTACGAAGACGGATGCCTACTAGAGAAGGGCGTTCCAAAATGGAATGTTAGCGATGAGGAAGCGTTCCAGAGAACTCATGCTCACCAGCATGACATACTTCTTCGAGAATGCTTTGTCGGACATATAGGTGGAAAATGAATGGAGATGTGGTCCATGTTCGAAGTAGAGTTCCAATTCCACATGATGCATGACTGTCAGAGCCAAAGGAGACGAACCTCCTTCCGTGACTTAAGCGCGTTTGTGACATCGCTAGGTCACGAAGAGCATCGTCACGCTACTGATTTCGACTTCATACCCGTTTTGTTTCGGCGTATGCGAATATGATAACTCAACTACACAGAAGAAGTTGGTACCTGTTCTTCTACATTCAATAGGACGATTTACCGCCTTAGCAGTCGGAATCGCCAGTCAACTGGGTATAAATACACCACTGGTCATCCCGTCGGTTCGATTCCAAGCTCTGCGTCTTGCTGGGCTCAGGTCGTATCCCCGTTCTTCCATCGTACTCCTCGCTGAGATCAAAGCTTCTTTGACCACTATCATGCAGATGTTTATCATTATTGCATTCCTTGCGGTGCTCACCCACGCCTCTGCCGTCCCAACTGACGGTGAGTGTTGCAAAAGCTATGCACCTATCATCCTACAATTGGTCGTGTGTATACAGTGCGCGGCCATGGTTTATCTACTGAAACGAGCATTCCGCTTGATAACCCAGGTGAGTAGGCTTGTAGTCTTTCGTGAGTTGTATTTGACAGCCGACGTAATAAGGGTACACCGCTGCTGGAATCGACGATAAGTACTGGTGGAAATAAAGACATACCATTTTGTATATCGTACACAAGAGACAGAATCATGTGGTTCAGGCGTATCCACCGGTCACAAGCCGCGCTTTAAGCTACAAGCTGTGCTAGCTGTAAGTGAGGGTGCCCCGTACTAAAGCCGTCCATAGTAGGGTCCAATGTTTTGTCTTGGAGAGTGGGTCACCAATGTTGTCGTTGTACGAGAGTCGGCTCAGTATCGCCGGACTTGCTGTGTCTATTGATAAGACTCAAATTGTTTCATTAGGACCCAGCCTGTGTTAGTAGTGTAGTACCCGCGCGGTCAATATGCTCGGGACCTTCTGCAACATGTTGGTGTAAGTCCGAAAGAAGGGGCGAGTTAAGGGGCTGATTCAGGGACGATGGGGCCGAATCGGTTGAGCAATAGTGGGATACGGAGATCTCCCTTTAATAACGCATCGAATAGGAGTCCATATCTCAGTCTTCTGTAGGTTGCTGACCAGTTGACGGCGGGGCGTTGGCCTAATTCGAAATCGGGCCCGGCTCTAAAAATTAAGCTTTGATCAACGTAGACAGATGTCACCAGACAGCTTCCCCCTACGTCCAGGGCGAGCAAGCACGACGTCGGTAACCAGCGTTGATATCGGCTCGAGAGGCTGTTCCGTTAAGAACGCAGATACCTGAAAGCGAAGTTGAAATCGAAGAAAAGCACGGTTTAGAAGCGCGTGTGAGTGATAAGGTAGCATTTTTGAGAAAGAATGAGGATACACCACACAATGCGCTGTTCATAAGACGACCTTCTGAGCATGTACATAGCGAGTAAATGGAGACAACGTTACGAAAGGAGCTGGCAGGATCGGAGAAGGAGTTCAAGAGGCGCGCTAAGTCGAGTTTACCAGCCACGTGGCTCCGGTAAACCTTCACGGTGTTGATTCGCTGACTTTATGTCACCTTCTTTCGGTCTGGAGAGATTCATTGTTTGACAAGAAATGGGGCATCATTTTCATCTCACCGATTAGAACCATGTGGAAGCTATAGAAGCTATGTCAGCTAACCAGCAGTATATATACAGCACTGGGTATTCCGACTGAAGTTCAAACCTTCATCTCAGTCTTCTGCGCATTCTTCTGTCATATTCTTCCTCTCCAACTCCAACAATTTTCCAGCTGCCACCGAAATGCAGATGCGCCTCATTTGTGCTGCTTTGCTCGCAGTGGCTACTCTCATCTCGGCTGTTCCAGTTGACGGTGAGGGTCGAACACTTTGTATGTCTATCAGATGATGCTAAATTCAGGTTATGAAGCCATCGGCGGCGACAAAGGCACGCTTACTATTGCCCACGCTCTTCCAGAGGCAAGTTCAGACTGTGAAAACGGTGAGTGAGCTTGGAGCCTTGCATAAGATCATCATGGCTGATAGGCGATAGACGTCGAACATGCGAATCGCCGCCCTCTTGACCTCGAAAGTAGCTATTGGTGGAAGTAGAACCAGGCCGTACGGACAACTACCTAGCCTCGAAGTATTTTGTGAAGAGTATCGAGTTAGAGGATAATCTAAGAAAATACAAACCACTCAGCTTGACTCGTAAATTTGTGCTCTTGACCATACGGTGACCGTCGGTGTCACCTGTATGGTCAGATAGCGTCGGACAGCTTGCGAGTTGGTTGCCTTTAAATGTATCGAAGATGCGAGTAATATACTGTAGAAAACAAATACTGGAACAGCAGTAACACGAGACACAGCAAAAAGACACATGGATCAAAAAGAGTGTGGAACTTACTTGGGACGAGGACCCGCCCGTCCACTATAAACTGAAGCCTGAATGTAACCTCTTCGCATATCACAGCCTCACCGCTGCAACCCTCTCCGCGAGTTCGGTGGCAAGGCCGGCACAGGCGGGACAAGCCCCCTCGCGATGCCGTCCCTACTATACATCTCCTCCACCCTCTGCGTAAGCTTCGCCCGCACGTCCCCACTGCGCTTCGCGTCCAGCACGCTGGCGTGACTCCGCCGGTCGCCGCCGCCCTCCTCGCTCCACATGCTGTACCGCTCATGCCCCTCCGTGTCGCTATCCCCGTCCGCGTCGAAATATTGCGTTGCACGCCCTCCTTCATCTGCGTAGTGCGACCGGTCGTCTTCATCACCGTCATCGCCTGAATGGTCCGCATACAGCCTGCTGTCGTCGGCATCTTGCAGTGCGGAGAGCACGGATTCGATATCTGGGTGGCTTGATGAGGACGAACGATTTGATCCGGACCCTGAGGCCTCGCGACGGTCATCCTCGTGCCCATTAGAACTCCCAAAGTCGACCCACGAGTGTCGCTCCATTTCGTCCTCGTCCTCATATGCGTCAAGCTGCTCCTGCTCTTGATCTCGTCGATACCCAGTTGCGGAAGCAGAGCGTGACTGCCAGTGGACGGCCAATTGGCGCGGTCCTTTATCTCCCGGGCGGGCGGAGTAAGGCTCGCTGCCAGCCTCTGCCTGCGAATACGTCTGTACACGGGGGTTGGGAGATGAGGCAGTGGACGACGGCGCCTTTCCACCAGTGAAGATATCTGTCTCTGTGCGGAACAGGACAGGCTTCGTAGGGAAGGGCGACTCCCGGCCGCGTTGGATCGACGGTACTCGCTGCAAGAACAAAGGTGTTGTGCTTCCGCTCGAGCTTGGGGTCGCAGGGTTGGATTGCCAGCGGATGGTCGCTGGGGCAGAGCTGGGAGGCACCGACGCTGATGACTTCAGGGCAGGCGCACGGAAGGCTTGTGATGACACAGGCGCCGTATCGGGACGCGACACGCCACTCTCGCTGCTGCTCTTCGACAGCGGCGACGGCGACGGCAAAGGCCTGCCATAATTATCCATGCTCGGCCGGCTTGAGGTAGAGACCTTGAGGCTACGAATGCTGCTCTTTTTGGCAATCACCGGAGACTCTGCTTGGCCGTCAGAGGGAAACGGGGTGGAAGTGGGTGGTAGGCGGGGTAAAGGCCCCATAGGCGGTGGGCTGGGAGGAGGTAAATCGTAATTGGCAAAATGTTGGCGAGGACGCGGTAATGACGCCTGTGACCCGTTCGCAGAGTGGGTGTAGAAGTTGGGTGCATTGGGCGATGGTAAGGGGGATGCTCCAGTCACGTCAGAGGTGAATGTACCCGATGGACTTTGCGGGAGAGATTCTATGATTGCTGCGTTAATACACACATCCTAATCCGTTCTACGTAACCTATAGTTAATACTTACCGTACACACTGCCACTAGGTGTTGTCGGGCGAGCCACAACGCTGAATGCCACCGACCCTGTCCTCGGATTCGGGCTACGAGGCGACAGCTCAAAGCCCATGTTCCCATCTTGAGCTGATTCTGACGCGCCCTCGCCGCCATTGCTACCAGGACTGGGCGGTGTGAACGTGAGCGGCGGTGGATGAGGCTTCGCGGTTAGCGCCCGCGTATTCGGCGCGGAGATCTTCATTTGGATCGGCGCGGGCGTGCGCTTGACGGAAGGGTTGCGCTTCGGACGCGGGAGTTGCGCTTCGGGCGTCGGCACGCCGTGCAGCATGCTCAGTGTGATGAATGGATCTGAGGCCGAGGCCATGTGGTGGGTATCGTCGCGTGATGGCGGACCCACGGCGGATAGACCCACGACGGTCTTCATTTGCATCTGCATCTGTGCGAGGGATTGGGACTGGGAGGCGGAGAGTGAGCGGTCGGCTGAGGATGAAGGGGATGCAAGAGCGGACAGCCCGACTTGCCGACCGAATGCGCGGAGCACGTCTGTGCTCGGTGTACGGATTGATTCCGCGTCTCTGAAAGCGCGCGTGAGGCCGCGTGGAGACTTCAACGAAGTCCCGTCGCCGCTACTGTTGCTACTGTTGATGGTAAAGGTGTCCATGAACGACGCGTCGTCCCTGGCCGTGTCCCCCGCTGGGGTCTCTGTACGCAGAGTCGCTACCGACGCGGCTGCCGAAGCTGAACTAGAAGTAGAATAGGGTATCGATGCCGAAGAATCCACCGTAAGGATGCTCCCAAGTGGCGTATCGCTCCTGACGAACCTGTCGGCGATAGGTAGAGGCATCGGGGGCATCGGTGGTAGAGTGGGCAGCGCAGGGACCGGTGGGACGACGCTCTTCTCTCCCCCAGATGTGTCAGACTCCGCCCGCCGCCTCAAGCGGAAGAAACGTTTCTTTTTCGCTGAAGACTCGGACATGTTCCCGGCGTCAGATTCGTCTCCCATGCCAGGCGATGTGACGGCGGACTTGGACTTCTTGTCCTTCTTGTTGCGAGAGATGGGAACGGAGGCCGGCCCGCCATCAGTATCGTAGCTTGTCATCTGCGAGACTGCGTTCGCGTCCACGATTTTCGCTGCGCGAGCCGCTGCAGCAGCCGCCTTCGCCTTCTTGCCGCGCCGCCTGCTCAGGATGTCTGAGAAATATCCTCCGTCGCTGTCGTCTTCCTGGTCAGTCATGTTGCCCTTCTTGTCCTTTTCTTTCGTCTTCTTCTTGCTCTTCTTTCCCTCCTTCTCGCCCTTCCCGCCTTCGCTCACATACCCGCCATCACTCTCATATCCGTTTCCATCCCCTTTGGGCTTGGGCTTCCGGAGCTTCCTATGCCATTGCTTCCCTGGTGGAGACGGCTCTTCGAATATAGGCTCCGGAACGGGAGAAGGGCTCAAGTCAAATTGAACGGTTCGTTGATGGGGAAAGGCACCATCCTTCTGAAGCCGGGAAGCGTCGTAATCTCCGGCTGGGGATTTGGACAAGCCCAATCGTGCAGGAGATAGACCATCTTCAGACGTCGCAGTAGACGCATATGTCAGGCTTGGAGACTGTGTGTTTCATCAGCCATATGCAAACCGGCAGTCACAGCATACAGACTGTATGCGTGAGGTGGGGACTAAGCAAGTGAGTGTACGTACCTCAAGATCCTCCTCGCCCTCTGTAACCGGATTGAAGATCCAATTGGCAACGGTGCTATTGGTGCCAATACCTAGCTCAAGCGCGGTATCAAGAATCGACGCGCGAAGCACTGATTCGCGCTTTTCAGGGGGCGGAGGACGCGCTATACGGCCTTGCACTGAGCGTTGGCTCGGTGTCAGACGTCCCGAGGACGACGTAGGGGAAGATTGAGCCATATCCGAGGGTGGGTAAACGTTGTAGTTCATGCTGTCAAGGCGACCGATCGACTGGAGTTCCTATATTTCAGAGCTAAAGAGGAAAGAGGTATCTTATCAAGATACTGTGCTGGGTATACGCCTTTCTGCACAGAGAGTCCGGTGCTGGGGATATCCTGGTTGTCCAAGGTGCGCTGGTATCTTGTATGCCCTGAGGCGACCTTGTATTATGGCAGTAGTCCCAAGCTCTCGCGAACGTTGATGAAGATAAAGAGCCTGTTGGGAGGTATACGGCGGGTATGCAGTGCAAGACAGAAGGAGAAACTTCAGAAATGCTGTGAACAAGAGTGCTGGACCAGAGCAGAACGCGTCGCGATTCGCGAAGAGAGAACGAAAAAAGTGACTCTAAGAGGTCGAGTTCAAGAAGATAGAGGAAACATTTGCTCGAGAAAGATGAGAAAATAGAGCAACCAGGACCGGGAAAGTCGGCTGGTTGTTGTTGTCTGCTCAAGCAGCTCGTTGCGGACCAACAGTCGCCTAAGCGTGGAGTTAGCCTGGATACTTGTCATTGCCGAATTTGATGCTTAGATGTCAAAATGTTCAGGCACTTGTCGGCTTAAATCCTCTTAGCAATTAGATCGTCTCTTTGCTCGTTACCGGCACCTGGCAATATGACTGGAACTGGTTTCTTCGCTGTTTGAAGTCCGGGACCACCCACGTTTCTGACATAACATGCAGCTGTCTTCCGCTGAATCACCGCACTGAACGCGATTCGAGACGTCAATCCACAAAGGATTTGGCAGGAGGGGGGCGGGGAAGGCGGCGTAAGGTACGGTACGCACTGTATAAATGAACCAGACCTCATTGACGAGATTCATTTTGTTGATGCATACAATCAGTGGCTCTGACGTTCACGATTGATACGAGCTACCGTGGACTGAATAGTCGAAGAAGCTGCTAGCCTTGTATTCTCCACATTGTCGACTAGTATGCAGGACGTGCGTGCCACTAACAGCATATTGCACGACAATCAAATTGACATCTGTCTCGTTTGATTGCATATCTAGGATCATTGCTTCGCGATTCTGTAACATTATGCCTGCAGAGTCTTAGTAACAGGCACCAGCCGTGTTGGGGCAAAGACAGGTATCGTCTTCGTACATCACTCAACGAATGGTGCATTCTTCAGGTAACCCTTGATACTGTGGGCCCGGGCTCATCTGTTCAATGCAAATATAATCGCATCTACTAGTACTGTTGGCTACGAAAGCACCCCTATGCGTTAGAGCTGGTCAATCAAGGACTTGGACGAAAATAACTACTTGAAGTCCCATTCTGCGATCCTGGGATGGCACAGCTCATGAAAGAGGTCCGTGCGAGGCGTGTATATCATGGACGTTGCTGACGTACACTACTCGAAGTAGACGGAGTTTCATTCACAAATATTCTTCGCTTACAGCTCGTCCTCGGCCCTATGGACAGGCTGATGGAAGGGCGAATAAGACTCAATCCCGTCCCGTTCACTCACCACCTATTTCATCCCTCACACAAATTCTGCTACACATCATCCCCAGCAGCGGCTACCGACTGTGTCTGTGTCACTAAAGCCCGGATAGAAGTAGACTACGTATGTTACATTCCAACGATGGGGGACTTCCCAAAATGGGTGCTGTTGTTCGTCCAGAGTGTTCCTCGAGATATAATGAGCATAGCTGCATCATCATCGCAAAGTTTTGCATACTAACGGTCAAATTCGCGCTTGACCTCACAATCGGCGTTTGTCAGCGCTCATTTTTATCTGTTTGTACATGTTAGGATCCGAAGCTTGACAATTTCCTTTCCGCGTCGAGCCTCGTATCGTCCTCGCCTTGCGCATTCCGTCAGCATGAAGCTAACGGCTGCAGTGAATCTCCGAATAGGTTGATCATCTACATACCGGATAAAATTGAAATTCATGAGACAAAGACGTTGAATGGGTAAAGATGAAGTACGCACATCACTCCGTTCCTAATTGTTAAGCGATGTCGTCTAGATGGTTGAATGATATGGGTTCCAGATTACTCGTGACTCAATTATTGTAGAATGCTACAACAGAGCTATAGAGTGGTGTGAGTATCGGCCAAATGAGGATGCATCTGACGCACTCATCATTGATAGAAATTCTTGAGGAGCCGCAGTTCTGGAAAGACCGACATGCATGGAAGCACCTGTCGCACATCTTCGGTGGTATTTGATTCACAAGATATCCCGTAATCTTTTAAGTCCTATTGAGATATCTGGGCCTCGATTTCGTTTTCTGTAAGTTTTATTTGTGCACTCGGGATACGTTCTGAATTACAAGCTTGCACGAGCGACAGTCATGAGTCTAGCGCAGAGGTCACAGTTTTTAGACCATGAGGCAAATTGTGTCATCCAACGTCATGATGTTCCGCTCAGCACAAAGAACGTACCGTTTCATTCGCATGGAGAGTCAATGATCCCCGGAGGGACAGAACATATCAAAGGCACTGCTAGGATCACAGAATCAAGTAGAAATTACTGCGGTAAGACTCAGACTCACAATGATCTCAAAATGATCATCCTGCACGGCTTCAATGAAGGGAATTGAGTCTATTGAATTGTTCGAGCTGGGAGTCGAACATCAGGATTCAGGGCAAGGTTCGGAGCAGCGCCCTGGACTCTCGCGGTCGAGGCCGGCCGACAAGGGTGGCGCTTACACTCGGGCCGCTACCCCGGAGACCGTCAAAGCGTCAAAGCGGCTGCTCACCGCCCTGTGCTTGACCCTCATGTCGAGCCTACTAACGAACGACAACGCGTCGACCACGAGGGCTGGGATGTATGAACTACTAAAAAAGAAGGCTTGAAGACTTCCGACCGCTTGGATCCTATAGTCATACGGTGTGCACGGCAGCATCAGGTCGTGATTTGTCTTTGCTCATCTACCATTCTTCAGGTAGATCTCACTGCCATCGTACATGGCGGCCTGCACCTGGTCTACAATAAATTACTCATGCTCCGCTGTATGTGGACTCTTCGCCAAGGAAATCATGCCCGGAGATCATAAACTCCCGACGAAGGTGCCGCCTCAGCTCGACCTCCTCGTATGGTCTGTTGACTCCTTGCGCATACATAGAATGTCATGGGACACCGTAATTCAAGACAGTTAGGTCGGATGGATCCAGAGTGTTATGTATCTGGATTATCTCTGTTTTTTTGTCTGACATCCTGTGCCGCTTCGACATATGCCGGATGTTCAAGTTCTCCGCTATCGTGCTAGAACAAATCGAGTAAGGAAAGGTTCAACGTACGGAGTCATTACAACACAGACCGATTTGGACGTCCAAAGGAAGCCATCCGAGTAGTCCAAAACGTATAAAAGGGCTCTCATCCTGCCCTCTCTTCTCCAGCATCTGCTCTTCAACCCTCTCACTCAAACACTCGCTCTCAACTCAACTTAATCAACAATGTCTGACCTCACCGACGGCCCCTACAACATCCAGAACCTCGAGTTCAACATTGTCCTTGGCACTACTGCCAGGACCTCTCACGCCAACGCCGATGCGGGCCACGACACCGGCAACGCTGCGAAGGGCCTCCCGCGCCAGCTTGCGGTCGTCCAGGCCGGCACTGCGCCCCCCACCGTATGTATCTCTCTCGCCTAACTCTCCGTAGAGATCTTGCTCATTAGCTTTTCATAACCTTAGTTCAACGTCAAGCAGCGCGACTCGGACGGTCTCTACGAGATCTCGCTCGACAGCCGCACCTGCTTCCACCTCAACGGCAAGGTCGCTGCCCAGGAAGGCCAGCCCTTCGGCTGGACTCTCATCCCGCGCCCTGACATTGGCCCTACCGTCTACAAGTAAGCGTCCTGCTAGACCTTGATTTGGCGCATGCTGATGACACCCGCTTTGCAGCATCGCTACCGGCAAGAAGCAGTGGTTCCTCAGCTCCGGAGATGCTTATACCCTGGTGAGCGCTGATATTTTATCTGGCACGATTCAATGTCTCTAACGGCTATATTGCACAGGTTGAGGCTAAAGAACCCTCTAAGGCGAAGCCTAAGGCTGCTTCTGAAGTCGCCACTGAGGCTGACTGTAGCTGCGATGAGAAGGAGTCCCAGTACCTCTGGAACTTCAGCCCTGCATGAGTAGAGATGAATTTGGATCCGTACCCATGAAGGATGTAAAGTAGTCTTCTGAGCGTTCGGGAATTCTACGCACTTGCGTACCCTGTTTTGAGAAAACGCTCATTACGATATGGTTTATGTACGCGACGTGAGAGTTCTCGTGCAGTTGAGAAGCGAACTAGCGCAGAAGTCAAAGATATATCACAAAGTACTAGAAAAAGAGCCTGTGTCGACGACCAAGGCGCTTTACAATCGCAGAATACATCAACCGATGTCTGTCCGAACAAATGGACTTATCCAAAATAGGTGCACGATGGGTTGGAGTCGCAAAGAATCCGGATTTTATAGGGGAAAGGAATGACGTGGGCAGTGGAGGTTCGAAGCAGGGAAACCCCTCCCTCGTCCTACTGGGTGCACGTAGTATAGAAGGTCAGTGCGGCTCACAGACACGACCATCGGTAAGACGAACCTTCTCTTGTATACCGCTGATCTTTTCGGTGACGTCTATCATACGCTAGTGTCGGCAATATCGCTGATCGACGATCCGGCGACTTCAGGTCCACGAATCGTCACCGGTGAGGCGGTTGCGTCTTGCTGCTCCAGGACCACGTCTTTCCTTTCTTGTACGCCGTCAACTTGCCCTTCCTGACTGCCGCCCTCATTATCACTACGAATTTCAACAAACCTCCGCGGTCCGACCAAGCTAATGGTCACCTGATCTTTGTTTGATATCCTAAAGCTGAGTATCGATAATCCAGAGCACCGATGGATGTCGAAGGAATATGTAGGGGACGAGCTAACTTCACGCAAATTTATAATGCAGCGAGAGAGTAGAAGTTTTGGCAAGCTACGAAATGTGAGTGATGGTTCTACATGACACCAGAGGACGTACACAGGTATTAGGGCAGCTGTGATAGATACTCCAACCCCAGAGAGCGCTATGTTCTGTATTCGAAATACGAGCCTCTCAGAGAAATGGTCAGAGAGTAATGTGGATGTACATTGATTGCCAACATAACGTTAATTATGTTGAGAAGAATCAGACTGGTCGCTTGAAAGATTATGATCTGGCATTAATGAATTAGATACAAAGACTTACATAAAGAATATGCTGGCTGAAGCAGTAACCAGATTAGTTGTGGACGGTTACCGAGAGCTGCTTACGAACCATTGCGCAAAAGAACATCACAAAGGGTAGTCTTGCGCATGAGCGAAGATATGGGCTGTACGGGACGCGACGTCCTGATCGACCCGAGTGTAATGACGAGCGCAATTGTCGCCGATGCAATGCTGCAAACCGCGCCAGCGATGTATACTACGAGTGAGCGTGTCAGCGGTAGTCTTCGAGCGAGTGTTGCTACTTACATCTGCAAACATGCACCACGACAGTCGCCTTAGTAAGTGGCATTGACAACCTCGTCGTAAGAACATACACTTCAATGATACTTGCGGTGACAGAATAGCCGGTCTGCCAGCACGATGAGCCTAATACCGGGACATTGACATAGGTCCAGGTTTTAACGAAATTTTCATACTGCGATACATCAGCATCCACAAAGACAAATGAAACAATGCGAAAATCGGATACATACCGTGTCCAGGATAGTTAGTGTAAGGCATAATGCGAACAGAACCCAGGTGATAGTTAGTTTCCAAGAGTTATCTTGTATCAGCGCTCGACTGCGTAATATCGTGAATACTATGTATGGCATGAGTAGGACTCGATAACCGAAGTTCACATGAATGGACATACCATGAAAGGGGAGATTCTGCACGGTTGGAACGAGGAAGACCAAGAGGTTCATCGTTTGTAGATGATCACAACTAGTACGCAGGTTTAGTGCAGGACTCGTCTCCACCTGTCAGTTACGACTTACATCTACAAAAACGAAGTGAGCGATAGGGACAATTAGATTAGCCGTCCACATACCTGAGGGTTGGCAGGGGCAATCAAATATAGTACGTACGCTAACAGTAAATATCTATTAGATAAAAACACCCAAGTGCCAGCATTCCACCTGCGGGACACAAAGAAAGTTATTTCGTGCTTGAACGTGATGAGATGTTCGTAGCAGACGAGGGCTAGTACAAATCAATACAGATAACATGAGCTTCTGTAGACTTAAGCTGAGGGAACGCACACCTGTTACGGCGTATGCTACATAATTCTCGAGAAGCCTGTCAAGAAATGCGTCAATATGATAAGATGCAGTAATGTTGCTTACCCACAGAGTTTCAAAGTACGCGACGACAAGTTCTGTGCTCGAACTGGCAGACATGAACGTTCAGGTCCAGGGAGAAAATTGGTAGATGTGACGCTACCTGAAGCCAGCCCGATATACCTACTCAGCAGCTAGGACTGTTTCTCGTGTTCGGAGCCATGTCAACTGTGCTGGGCTTGATATCAAACAGTCCACCTTACTTTGGCGATGTTAATTCTATACCATATGGCCAGTCGGACAAGCTTGTGGAGATAAATATCATGATATGATAGATAGTGTGGTAGTCTGCGCCTTGAGGCTCAGTGTTGTCATTGACCCCCGGTCAGACCTGTCAGACCGGAAATTTGAAAGGTCAGTCAACTGGTCAAACGGTCAAGGGGGCTGTGTTACGAATCCCCCGTGATTCGGGTACTACTACTGGGTCGGCGAAATAGGTGATGGGCAGGGTTCTCGTGCCGAAGACGGCACGACTTTTTGGTGTTAAACCCTAGGAAGGGTTTTCAGGTCGAGCGAAGCTCGACCGGTCGTAGGGAGCGAGGATGGGCACGAAAGCCCTCCCAAATATTCTGTATGATGTACTAAACTTACCCGAACACCCGCGTGGGACACTGATGGGACCGGCGCCGCGGCGCCCTGCGGGCGGCCCCATCAACTTAAGTCATGGCAGGTATAAGCCATTTGTACACACTAGGAGCAATGATGGCTCTCAATTGCTGTATATACGACTGAAAGGCTCTTCTCATGTATATATATTAAATTTTCTCTGCGCTGCGCACAGTATTTGTGACGTTACCAGCGTGCATCCGTGAAGCGCGCACGAGCCGACGCTTGCCTTATTTGGCGGCTCTCGCGCCCGTCCGGCGACAGCCGGTACAGCCGCTCTCGTACATACGCTTGCTTGTCACACAAGGCACGCTCAAATGCAGATAGATGATATGTTAAATGTATTATTAGAATAGATTTATTGCATCTGGGCTCGTCGTCGCTGTCGTCAACGACGGCGACGCTCGGTCGTGGACGACGAGCGCGGGCCGGCGGCAGTGGCACCTCATTGGCTAGGCGGTGTTTCAAGCGCGCGGGAAAATTAGGGTTTAACTAGGGTCTCGTACCCTCAACTAGGGTTTAGCAGGGTTGGGGTTCCCGATTGGTAACCCTATCAGAAAACCCTGGTCATGACGGTGCTGCCTCTCTCGATCGTCGCCGAAATGCGACTCGGATGAGCTCGTTGACCAGACGGAGCTCGCTCGCGCTCCGGTACGAATCCCCAGGGTTATTTGGTAGTAAAGAGAATACAATGTGGACAGAGAGGACTGGTTGCAGTACTGATAACATGACCCTTATGCGTTACGAGAGAAAGAGGTAAATGAAATCGACTCGTGTTCTGTCGACAGCGAGAGTCACGCTCATGGCGTACACATATATTGCCAGTAGACTCAGACTGTGACAGTAATTGATGTCGATGAGTCGCTACATAGTATCCACCCTTGAAGACGAGACACAGCACATAAAATGGAATGCGACACTCGGCACACAGATTGGGTCAGAACAGTAACTAGTACACATATTCCCTGTCAAACTTCAGCTAATCTTCGGGATACGGACCCACAATTTTGTTAGAGATTGTACATGTAGGATAAGTCGAGAACGAGGAGGACAAACCAGCAAACAGGCGTGGAGCGCAATCGGAATATTCCGAAGCGCGTAATCAGGATGACGAGTGACTAAACCGTGAATAGCAGACGAACAGAGAGCCGAAAAATGATTTAAAAACGATAAAATCATGGAAGTCTGAACGGCGTATACTACACAAAATTCTTTCGAGCAGTCACTACACAGGGTCGCCCAAAATATAAGATATGGCACATTTCGGGGACGTTTGGTCACGTGCCCGAGGTTTTCACGACCCAGGGCAGAGAAGGTCCGTGGTCCCAAGGGAACTCTAGACGCCCAAACGGTCGACCGTTCCGACCGTTCTGACCGTTTGGAGGAGGCACGTGGGGTTAAACCCTAGACACGGGTTTGGCCGTCCCCCGCACTTTTTAGCCCTAATCGAGGGGTTCGCGTCTGGTGGCGACAAGTCTTTGCTCGGCTCGTTGGCGTACGCACACTCGCGCAAAGCGGTCCGGACACTTTAATCTCATTCGCGTAGGTAGCATACAACTATATCAACATGTACAATAGTAAAATAGACGAATTACTTTATAAAAATTTCGAGCAAACGGCATTTTGCCATTCAGGGTTGAAGAAAGGAGACAGAAGGACAACCAAGAAGAATAAGAAAGCGATGTCGACCGGTACCGCGTGTATAGCATGGTCGCAAGAGACGAGTGGTGCACAGTGCGCTTGACCCGGCGCTGAGTGATCTCCGAGATCCCGACAATATGGGAGCTGTAATGACCAGGTTAGTAACATCTAAAAAGATATAAAATACAGTGCACGGGCCGCAAGCCAACGATCGACGGGCCGCTGATGACATTGACGAGTTGCGAATCAAGAGATAGCAGCGCTCTCAATACGCAACTTCTGCGCGCCGCCTCTGCATGTCGCATTGCGAACGAGCCCGTTAGCAGCGGGATGCGGACCGTGAGCTATAAGAGCTCACGATCCGCACCCAGCAGTCGCCGAGTAAGCGACATCATTGACAAGCTGCACATCGAGAGCTGGCGATGCTCTCGATATGCAGCATGCGCGCGTTGCGTTGAGAACGCTGGCGACAGGGTGCAGACCGAGAGATCTCAGAGCTCTCGGCCTGCACCCAGCAGTCGCCGAGTTAGCGAAATTATAGATAAGCTGCATATTGAGAGCTTGTAATGCTCTCAATATGCAGCCTGCGCACTTTGCGCCGAGAGTGCTAGAAACATAATGCAAACCGAGAGCTCCGAGAGCTCTCGGTCCGCACAGCAGTCGCCAAGTCACGAAGTCTTCACTAATGGCTGAGAGCGTGCAGCGCTTTTGATATGCGACCAATGCAGTTCGCATAAACGACACGGCGGCGTTAACGAATTGTAGACCGACGGCCGTGCACTTCGTTGGCTTGCACTCGGCAGCCAATAGATATTTCAATATGAAAATAAGTGCTTACCCGTAGTTCGCCATGGAGCGAATCAAGCATCAGACATACAGTCGATGCGAAGATAACGTGCGCCGTCATGATCTTCAATGAGCTCCGCGTTGGGTGGGCTACAAGTGAGATATGAAAAGAGCTTGAAGAGGATGGTCTTCTTGTTGTCCTCTTGTGACGCAACGATGCGTTTGCGAGTGTCCAGCATGTGTGCGAAGGCTGCGAGCTCCATGGGCATCGCCGTCTGTCCATCCAAGAAGCCATTGGTGTTGTATTCGTGGAGGCGATGGACGTGTTCGAGGAAGACGATAGGATGAAAATGAGTACCGTTGGAGAAGAGACCGTTTGGTTGGGGCCAGCGTGGGGGAGGATCACCTTGATGAGTCGATTTGACGCCATCCGAGCAATAGTGCTTCTTATGGTTGGCCTGGCTACCTATAGCAGCGACGTACTTGATCATCTTGCATCGAGAACACGTTTGCGGTCTGCGAGCCTGCAATAAGGGGCAGTATCAGTATCGGTGATAAGTGGTCCTTGGAGATTACAACGTTTGCATGCTCTCGGCATGCATCCAGCAGTCGCCGAGTAAACGACATAGTTGACAAGCTGCATATCAAGAGGTTGCAACGCTCTCGATACGCAGTTTGCGGACATTGCGCTGGGAACACTAGCGACAGGATACGGACCGAGAGCTCTAAGAGCTCTCGGTCTGCACCCAGCGGTCGCCGAGTAAGCGACATAATTGACAAGCTGCATATCGAGAGCTGGCGATGCTCTCGATATGCAGCGTGCGCGCGTTGCGTTGAGAACGCTGGCGACAGGGTGCAGACCGAGAGCTCTCAGAGCTCTCGGCCTGCACTCAGCAGTCGCCGAGTTAGCGAAATTATATATAAGCTGCATATCGAGAGCTGGCAACGCTCTCGATATGCAGTCCGTGCACATTGCGCCGATAACGTTAGTGATAGGATGCGGACTGTGAGCTACAAGAGCTCACGGTCCGCACCCAGCAGTCGCCGAGTAAGCGACATCATAGACAAGCTGCACATCGAGAGCTGGTGATGCTCTCGATCTGCAGCATGCGCATGTTGCGTTGAGAACGCTGGCGACAGGGTGCAGACCGAGAGCTCTAAGAGCTCTCAGTCTGCACCCCGCAGTCGCCGAGTCACTGAGATCATAGACAAGCTGCATATCGAGAGCTTGCGGCGCTCTCGGTATGCAGTTTGTGAGCTCGGGCTGCACCCCACAGTCGCTGAGTTAGCGAAATAATAGATAAGCTGCATATGTTGCGCTGCGAACGCTAGAGATAATGTACAGACAGCGAGACTCACCTTCTTCTTCGTTTCGTTGGCATTTTGCGCAGCGTTCGCGCCCAACGCGACCACTAAGCAATGCTTGCGCCAGTAGTCTTCGTCCCCAGATTGAGCTGAAGCATTGAGGTGCAGTCAATATTAAATACATAGATAGACTACGAATCGTGAAATGACTCACACTTGAAGTTCTCGGTGATGATCCTGTTAATGCAGCATGTTTCCACCTCCGCAAGCTTCTCTATGAGTGCATGTGCCGTCTTCTTAACGGCAAGTTTCTTGCCCTCCTTCGCAAGGTCCTCTGCAAGGCGGTCGTTGTAAGCCTCTGCAGCTGCTAGATAACCACGTGGAGTCATCTCATACGACGCCCATTTCCGTTCGAAGCGCAGGTTCATAAAAGTAAAATGTTCAGCACCAAATTTCTCGATTCTAAGGGAGTGGGGATTTATGCCTGTATGCAAATGGAAGATGCGCTCTGAGCGCGATAGACCCTGCGTCTCCTCGCGCTGGAGGTCCGGCAGTCGGGCGCGAAGAACCGTGAGACGAGACGTGAGGTTAGAAGGGGCGTCTTGATTGTTGTCGTCGTTGTCGACAGTTTCAGACGTTGCGTTGTGCGTCGGGACTGCACTGATAGAAGATGTGGGCAATGAAGACTGCCCGACTGTAGCAGCGCTTGCGGAGATTGCCAGATGATTGGTCCGCTTTAGGGAAAAGAAGCCATCCAGCGTTCCGCGGATTGGCTGCTCTGATGATGGCTGAGTCTCCTGCATCGCCTCGTTCAGCGAGCTCTTTCTCCTCGACGTTATCTTGCGACGTACCTTGGATGATGTCGTACCAGGTAATGTCTTCGCTCTCTTACAGCTAGACACTGTCTCTCTGTCCTTCGTGGTAATTTGCGCGTCCACAGTGTTGTGAGTACGCGTGCAGTCAGACTCGGGTTCCTTTCGCTTTAATGAGAGCTGCTTGTCCCCCAAAGTCTGAGACAGGCCTCCAGCTTCATGGAGAGTAGCGGTTACGGCACTCTCCATGGAAGTCAAATCCTGGCATAATTGTTGTAAGCTTTCTTGCAATCTCTTCGAAGTATCACTCACAATGACCACAGGTTCTAACTTCGAGCATAGCTCGATAGACTTGGTGGACTGCTGGCCTATCACGGGAGGTGCAACCTCTTTAAGCCCATCTCTTGCCAACTGGAACTCGGCCCGAGTGCTGAGGGACGTGAGCGAGACCGTAGTAGACGAGGTTGCCGAGCATGCGGTAACCAAAGCGTCGACATCAGGTTTTGGAAGCTCGATATCGGCCTCAGTGATTGTGCGCTGAAGTAAGTTCTCGTCCTCATCCTCGGGATCGTCTTTAATTTGGAGCAAGCCCTCGAGCTCTAGAAGAGCCTCGTTGGAAACACCCGACAGCCCAAACGTCTCCGATGTATTCACATGCGGTAAGATTGGACGCAATGTGTACTCCTCTGCTGTGCCGCGTTTCCGCTCTTCTTCTACCAGCTGGTTGAAGAGCTGATTTATTGCATTACAGAGACGGACGTGATGACACCCATGCGTACTGGCAACAAATCCGGTTGCCGGTGACTGTTTGTAGCGAGATCCGAACCGAACGCGTATGTTCCTTCGGAGAACAAGGTCAGCTCCCAGCGCAAGAACCATTTCTAACCCACTAGGCTGCGCGCGCTGCAGACTATTCCAAGTCTTGTGCGAGCCCTCGATACGACTTCCGTCAGCAGCGATGTCTTGAAGACGACGGGTTAAGCATCCTTTTTTCACGTGTCCTATCTGTTCACCGTGTGTCCGCTCAGCGCCCGGAGCCCAGACACCGGCTATGCGTGAGTACTTTTCAAATGTCGCTTGAAGCCGAGTTTCTTGATCCTGACGAGTTCGATACGTCGCATGTTGAGTTGCAGTCGCCCGTGTCTCATAGATCGCGTCGGCGATTTCCCGTGCAACAGGAAGGTACCACGGACTCTTGGACTTGTTCAAGATCATTGCGGTATACCTTTCATATAGATAAGTTAGCGTTTGCGATGCATACTAGATTCGAAACTTACCGTGTCAAGAAATGATAGACATCAAGCCCAAGGTGTGCCTCCGGCATCGCTTTGTAAACAACAACCGCAATGTGACAACAGTTGTCCGAAAGGACCTCTTCGGTCTTCGGTGCCTTGAGGATTTGGAATCGGGCCGCCAGATCCTCTAATATAGACTGAAGCTCTTCGTTCGCCTGGGATCTGCATAATCACTATGCGGTATCAAGCACATTAGCACAACAGAGGCCTGTATGATCCCAAAGCGTGAGTTGGCTACGCACCCATGCGACAATCTCATTTCGCTCGTTTATAACGCTGACGAGACCACCTTTAGCGACCTGGATACGAGCTTTGTTCTTCGTTACAACAACTGCTTTCTTGGCCAGCTTGAAGGTCGCATCAAGCGAGAGAGATCGACCTATAGGTGAAGTTCACTACTTGTTACTTCTATCCCATTGATGTAAACGTACCTGATAATGTCTTGACATACTCTGCAGATTCTTGTTGGCGAGTTCGATTGTCGCAATCAAGGTAAATATCAGTAATGAAGTCGGCCGAGATCGATCGTTCTCCGTATGGCACGCTTGCGCCCTCTGTGCCGTTGTCGACATCATCCACCAGCTCGTTGAAGAC